>CM034005.1:73390-89183 GCA_019603395.1 Cyrtorhinus lividipennis
CCTACAGCCGGAGGGTTCCTCACTTCTTGGCTGGTCACTCAGAATTACGCTCTTCAGCCCCTACAACTCACTCACTCTAGTTGGTCCTCAAAACTTTTCGACCCAATCGGACCAAATTTGGGTGGAGTAGGGGTCAAAAAGTGTATTTCGAAAAATGGATTTTTGAGATATTTTGCAATCTAGGTGTGTGGGGTATCATTTTCCACTAGATTCTGGACGCGGAATCCAATTAAAAGGGTCCCAGAACGATTGGCACCCACTGGAAGAGGTTATGGGTCAAAATGGCTATTTATTATCCATTTTGAATGTTTTCGAGATCTCTAGTACCTAGGCGTGTGGGGTATCATTTTCCACTAAATTTTGGACCCTGAATCGATTGGAATGGGTCCTGGACCCGTCACACCCATTGTTTCATCCCCCATTTCCCCCTTGTTGAAGAAATGTGTCTCCATGCGCCTGGTCGGAGGAATATCCAAACCGTTTGTAATAATTGCAGCGTTTTTTAAGCGCTCGGCTTTAACGTCCCTCCTACGTCTTCTTTTCATTACCAACAAGCTATAGCAATAAATAGTTGAGGTATTTCACAAATTTTCTTTGTTCGTATTCACAAACTTGTGTTCCTATTATTATTGCATGTCCTCAAAAACTGTTAAATAAATAAATAAATAATAATAATAATAATAATAATAAAAGAGAGCCTTCAAGACAACGGACTTACATTTACGACGATCTTGTTGTTTCAAACTAAATATATAAACCACATATTGTTCAGCAAGAATAAAAATAATTGTTTGATTTCATAAAATCCAGGTTTGCGGTTTGAGGTTAGGGTCTTCCCGTACGAACGATCTCTTCCTTCATATACAACTCTGTTTTCGAATTTTGCAGGTAGACTTTGAGAAAATGCACATGACCAAGCCATTCTACGGGGAGCTTCGTAGACGATGGATACCTGCATTGTGGGTCCAATATAGAAAGTCCTTGAAGTATAGTTGCACACATTTCAAAATCCACCTGATGCAAGTGAGTCGCAATGTGGTAGAACAAGAGGCTGCATTCCTATAGATCCTGTGTTAATATATGATGAAGTAATTAACTTTATTGATAATACCGCGAGACTAACACATTGTAAACGATTTTTGTCCAGTTGGAAAATCAACTGCACACAGCGGTATTTCCCATTGTCATCCATCCCAAACAAGTTCCTAAATCCCTGCTAAGGAAGAACGGTGGTAGACCCTGTCTGGAGTTGAGTATTTTGAAGAGATACCAGAATACTCAGAGAGAAGATATTTATAAGTGAGTGTCTATTTTGCGTTCTTGCTGCTGGAGTCCTGTTGTTCATGATTTTGTGTTGGTTGGTTATTCCTTGAACATCAACCTATGTTTTCATGCAAAAGTTAATCTCTCCGATTCGGCCAAACATTTTTTTCTGGGCGCTTCAAGGGGTCTAGATCAAAATTAGCTAATGTCCGTCCGCCGTCCACGCCGATTTTGGTGGTAGAAAATGTTCTAAAATTGTGAAATTTTGGCCAGGGACCCGTTTCCGGCTTTAGTTGGTCCTCGAAACTATTCAGTCCGATCGGACCAAATTTGGGCGGGGTAGGGGTCAAAATGTGTTTTTTGAAAAATGGATTTTCGAGATTATTGGCGATCTGGGCGAGTGGGGTATCATTTTCCACTAAATTTTGGACGCTGAATCTAGTGAATTGGGTCCCAGAACGATTAGCGCCCAACCGAAGGGGTTATGGGTCGAAATGGGTGCCTATCCACCCATTTGTAAAATGGGTTATTGAGATTTCTGGTACCTAGGTGTGTGGGGTATCATTATCCACTAAATTTTGGTTGCTGACTCCAATGAAACGGGTCCCAGAACGATTGGCACCCACCGGAAGAGGTTATGGCCGCTAAATCGATTTATGTTAGTCTCCATACTCCTGGTCCGAGGAATAACCAACCCCTGTGAATGAATTTACAGCATTTTAGGCTATATATGACATACACACGTTGGAGTTTCTGTATTTTCTTTGGTGTATTCAAGTGACTCTTTTTAAAAATTCACATTAGTGAGAGAATCTCTCGAGAAACAGTACATCAAGCCTATGTCAAGTTAATTTACGCAATTAGAAACTAACCCTTGATATTGAATGTCACTTACCATTTAAATTTTTTTGATAAACCAATTATGTATGTTTGAATTGGGGTTTCAGATCTATCAAGTTACTGGTTCAAGAGTTCATCATTCAAGTTGATAAAAATTTCCTTCTTCAATTGTACAATTTATACTCACCTTGGATACCAGACGTAAGGCCATCAGTGAGGATCCGTTCGGATATAGCAGCGTTGCACCAACCTTTATCAATATGGGTGAGGTTTGCATGCGAATGTTTTCCTATTTTCTTGTTGATGAAGCTGGGATGATTATTTTGGCTCTAAAATACTCCGATTAGACAGGTCTGCATTTTGAAACTTTTTGAGCGTTGTTTTGAAATGATGGCTGTTTTTTGAAGGTTTTTTAGTGCCTAACACGAATATCACAACCATTTTCCCGTAAGACGTCCAGATTTTTCACAATTGCTCTGGTTTTGAAAAGCTTTTTTGTCAAATGGTTGAGATAATGCTTTGGTATGTACCTATCTATTTAGAAATTCCACTGAACATTATAAACTCTTTGTTTCTTCAAGGCAAGGGATGAAAACAATTCGTAACAAGGCATATAATTGGCGGGCCATTATTATTAAGATTCAGTAAATTTTCTCTTCGTGGACATTTGCGATAAATTTGGATCTGTGTTGTCCCTGCAATAATATTTTTGTTCCAACGCCCTTGATAATATTTACCATCGTCTTGATATCTTGGAGGAATCTCTAGCCGTGTTTGCTGTATTTTCCAAGATTTTCGGGGAAATACTCAATGTGCGAGTGGAGAAAATGAACCTTCACGCTCATGTAGAGGGGGTCTTGAGTGGGCACATCATGGTCTTTGTCATCGTCATCTATTGGAAAGTCTTCAAAATTTGTGGGAGGATCAGGGATTGGTAAAGTTTGGTTGTAAGGTACGGCTCTCATTGCAGAAGACATATTTGAATAAACCAGTAATTTTTTGGTCTTGGATAACATTCTGGCCACGTTAGTCGTACAAAAATATCAGACGGTGACATGGTTTTGGGATTCCTTCCACACCATTGAGATGGCAAAAGGCATTGAAAGACGCCTATCATTGCTCCAAGATCTCAGTTGTTCAACACGCAGGCCCAAGGTTTGTCCTGATCTCCCTACTTTGTACCGAAATAGGCCTTATAAGCTTTCATTACGAACCCAATAATCACCTGCTTTCGTTTTCCCGTCATAAACTGACTAGAAGATTGTTATTCACGGGGAGTGGTTGAGGGGGAGGGGGGTTAAAGTCCACATTCTACAGGGTCTCACACAGTTCACCAACGGCAGAACAAAACCTGGTTACCAGAAGATGGGGTTGTGGACCAGAACTGCCAGACGTTTAATCAGGAGTAAAGTTTCCCGCTGTTGTAATTCTTTAACTAGGAATTGTGAAAAATCTAGACGTGATAGAACAAAAATATTGAAACGGATCTGAATTCAGCCCCCAAAAATCTATAAGAAATAGCTATCAGTTCTGATACAACAAAACCATGCAGGGTTGTGTTATAAATCACACACAATTACTTCTAGTGTCGTCTCTTTGAAACAGTCTCTGGAATATAGTTGGGTCTCAGGTCTACCAGCATCGTTTTACTTCTGCGTTATAATTTCATCTTAAAAACTTAACTGTTTATTGTTTGTTACAGGCCGTAATCCCAAATGAACCTAAAGTGTACATAGAGCACATCCACCTTTCCCCGATCACATTTCAGATAAGTTTTCTATCGAACGGATCGACCGTTTCTTCTAATCATTATTACGGGAAATCATTCCAAGACGACCTATTTTTGTACTTCTTTGAAATATTAACCCCAACGCACATGGAAATCAAAGGACTGAATTTAAGGTGGGTTTTCTTAATTATTATTATGTAATGCTCAACAGACTACCTTGTATGTTCGATTTTGTTTTGGTTGGTTATTCCTTGAATCAACCTATGTTATCATGCAAAAAGTCAATCTTTCTGATTCGACCAAAAAATGTTTTCTGGACGTTTGAAGGTGTCTAGATGAAATTTTGCAAATGACCGTCCGCCGTCCACGCCAATTTTGGTAGTAGAAAATTTTCTAAAAATCTGAAATTTTGGTCAGGAACCCGTTCCCAGCTATAGTTGGTTCTCGAAACATTTCAGCCCGATCGCACCAAATTCGGGAGGGGTGGGGGTCAAAATGTGTTTCTCTAAAAATGCAGTTTCGAGATTTTCGGCGCTCTAGGCGTGTAGGGTATTATTTTCAACTACATTTTGGACCCTGAATTCAATGAAATGGGTCCCGGGACGATTAATGCCCACCCGAAGAGGTTATGGGTTAAAATGGGTATCTATCTACCCTCTTTGAATGTGTTTTCGAGATTTCTGGTACCTAGGCGTGCGGGGTATCATTTTCCACCAAAAATTTGGACGCTGAATCCAATGAGACTGGTCTTAGAACGATTGGCGCCCACCGGAAGGGGTTATGGGTCAAAACGGATATCTATCTACTTATCATGAATGTGGGTTTTTGAGATTTCTGGTACCGTGTTGGTTATCATTTTCCACTTAATTTTAAACGCTGAATCGATTGGAATGGGTCCGGAAACGATTGGCGCCCTCTGGATGAGGTTATGGCTCAACCGATTAAAATTAGTCTCCATGCGCCGTCTGAGGAATAACCAACCCCTGTGATTTTCTTGTATATTTGTGTTAAACTCAAAATCCCTCTTCCAGAACAACGTACTACGAAAGAAAAGGCATTGTGGAAACTAAACAGAACCACCTGACTGAAATAGTGTCTCACTATACTTCGCAACTTTTACCTCAAGTTCACGTGATGATGTTCGGGTTGGACATTTTGGGCAACCCTTACTCACTAGTAACCGATTTCACAGACGGCCTCGGTGATCTTTACTATGAACCCTCATATGTAAGTTTTACACGTAAATCAATTCAGTTCGACATTTGGCTTCCATTAAATTGTTTACGTTAATGGAATTATGATAATATTATCTTTATTCAGCAATTGTGTCGTTCTATTGTTCCAGTACCAAATAGAGAGTTCCGAAGAGTACAGTGAAGGTCTATCGGTAGGTGCTCAAATTTTAATGGGTCACATTAGAGGAACGACCAACAATAGTTCTTCATTGATCACTACAGGAATCACTGATTCGTCGACGTTACTTCACCTTGACGAGGACTCTAGGAAGGTAAGAACTGTAGAGAAATGTAAAAATGATTGGTTTATCATTATTACAGGTCATTTTCAGGTATGCTAAGCTGATGGATTAAAACCAACGAACATTTCAAGTTTTTTGGTTGATTATTCCTTGAATAATCAGCCTGTTTTCATGCAAAAAATCAATCTCTCCGATTCGACCCAAAATTTTTTTCTGGGCGTTTCAAAGTGTCGAGATGACAAAAGTCAAATGGCCGTACGCCGTCCACACCGACTTTGGTAGTAGACAAATTTTCTAAAAATCTGAAATTTCGGTCAGGGGTCCTTTCCCAGCTCTAGTTTGTCCTCTAATTACTGGTTATGCGTATTGTCTTTGACCCTCTCTCAAAGCTACAAAGATTCTGTCGATGAATGTAATCAATGATAAATTAAACGTCTTCATCTTTCTCAAATCATCTTGTCGATTTCCAGAAAAGAAAGCTGTGTCTGCTCAGCAACAGTGAACTACCCAACATCTTGCTGAGCTGCAGTCGAACTTTCGAAGTGGGAATCGCATTGGGAATGTCCGGTCTCATCATAAAACAGCAAATTGGTGAGTGACTTGTGATATTCTTGACGTGTCAATTTCATTACTTGTAGACGGTACAAATTTGGACTGTAGATTAGGTTCTGCCCATTATTAGGTGATGATAGTTTTACTTTTAGTTGGTTATTCCTTGAATCATCAACCTGTTTTCATGCAAAAAGTCAATCTCTCCGATTCGGCCCAAAATTCGGGAGTGGCGAGGACACAATATCGAGGAACGGAGGCGTCGTGGAGAAAAATCAAATGGCGGGGGATGCGACTCATTGGACGACTGTAGGGGTAGTTGGAAGCAGAGAAGGGGATGGCAAAGAGTGTGGCAGAACGTGAAGCGGGACGAGGCACGAAGATGCCAACATGAGCAAGGAGATCCGCTGAAGCCATAGAGGAATGAGACGTCAGAATAGATGCGACGATCCTGGAGAAATGGATAGCTTACTCGTAAGCTAGGAACCGCAGGAATGCTCTGAAGACACGCTCAATTTGTAGAATATGGCAGTCATAGTGAGGGCTCTGGATCACCGAAGCGTACTCCAAGGTGGGCTGCACCGGAGTCCTGTAGAGTGACACTTGGGATTAGAAAATTATCCGATGCTCTTCTTCACAAATCCCATATCATATCACAACGCGCCCAGGTCGACAATGCCCTCCTTGGGGACAGAACCACATCATTGATTGAGAAAGGGCGAATGACTAGATGAAGAATGACTGATGACTGATTAGAATGACTGATTAGAGTGAGAGTGGTGGAATAAAATGACAGCGCATTTGGACTTGTTCAGAGCCAAACCAGTGTGGTCACTCCAAAGAGAGAGGGCGTCGAGGTACCGCTTCCGCTGGAGGAAAAGACAGTCCAAGCAGTCACCAATGGATTTGAATATCTTCAGGTCATCTGAGAGCTGCTGTTTGAAACGAACAAATTTTTTAAAAAATCTGCAAATTCTTACACAAGGGTTGGTTGGTTATTCCTCGAACCAGGCGCATTGAGATTCATTTCTTCAAAATGGGAAAAATAGGGGAAACAGTGGGTGTGGCGGGTCCCGGACCAATTCCGATCGATTCAGGGTCCAAAATTTAGTGGAAAATGATACCCCACCCAAATTTGGTCCGATCGGGTTGAAATGTTTCGAGGACCAACTAGAGCCATGAACGTCCCCCCTGACCTTCAGACTTTTTGAATAATTTCTACTACCAAAGTCGGCGTGGACGGTGGATGGTTTGATCTAGATTTTGACCTTGAAACGTCCATGAATAAATTTTTGGCCGAATCAGAGAGAAAGGAATTCAAAAGAAAGCAGCAACACAATCGAGAAAACTTGTTAGGAATTCGTTTTCGTGTTGCTGTCCAATGAAAGGAACCCGTAACAGCAACACAACCAGGAATACTTGCTAGGAATTCGTTTTTGTGTTGCTGTCTAATGAAAGGAACCCGAAACAGCAACACGATCGAAAATACCTGTTAGGAATTCGTTTTCGTGTTGCTGTCTAATAAAAGGAACCCGTAACAGCAACACAATCAGAAATGCTTGTTAGGAATTCGTTTTCGTGTTGCTGTCTAACGAAAGGAGTCCGAGGCAACAACACAATCGATAATACTCAATAGGAATTTAGTTTTCGTGTTACTGTCTAATTAAATTAACCCGGAACAGCAACACGATCGAGAATACTTGTTAGGATTTTGTTTTTGTGTTGCTGTCTAATGAAAGGAACCCGTAACAGCAACACAATCAAGAAGACTCGTTAGGAATTTGTTTCCGTGTTGCTGTCTAATGAAAGGACAACAACAGACACATAACCGAGAAGACTAGTTAGGAATTCGTTTTTGTGTTGCTGTCTCATGAAAGGAGTCCAAAGAAGCAACACAATCAGAAATACTGGTTAGGACTTCGTTTTCGTGTTGCTGTCTAATAAAAGGACAACAACAGACACATAACCGAGAAGACTAGTTAGGAATTCGTTTTCGTGTTGCTGTCTCATGAAAGGAGTCCGAAGCAGCAACACAATCAGGAATATTTGTTAGGCAGATTTCTGGTACCTAGGCGGGTGGATTATCATTTTCCACTAAAATTTGGGCGCTAAATCGATTGGAATGGGTCCGGGACCCGCCACACCCACTTTTTCCCCCATTTTCCCCTTGTTGAAGAAATGAATCTCCATGCATCTGGTCCGAGGTTCAAATTAGTCTCCTTGCCCCTGGTTCAATAAACCAACCCATGAGTAAGAATTTGCAGGGTTTTTGATCTAGACACCTTGAAACGTCCAGATAAATTTTTGAAGTCGTTTTAAACCTTTTGCATGATAACATAGCTTGATTATTCAAGGAATAACCTACCAAAAGTCAAGAAAGTTGTTGATGGGCCTCAGATGAGATGCTGACAATTCGGTGTGCAGCAAGTGTTTTGTTGTACTTAGGAGTAGCTAATCTGCTGCTATTTGTGTCAGCTGCTTACTTGATGACTATGTTGCTCTGGTAGTCGTGCTGTAATTCTCTCGTGGTAGGTAGTGTAGAAGCTCATAGGGATTATTGTATTGTAGAGTGCATGTTACAACTCCCTTACGAATGGTCAATAACTTTTTCATGTTTTTCCTTATCTGATTTGTTTTTGTTTTTTCCTCCAACCACCTAGGCAAACTCCAATTCATGACAACTGTACGTTTTTCGAAACGAGAAACACAATGCTCTTAAAAAACACAACAATTAGTCTAAATTTTGGTCAAGTGGATTTGTACGTCGTCCGCCGTCTTTGGTAGTAGAAAATTTTTTGAAAATCTGAAATTTGGGTCAGGGGTACATTCCCGGCTCTAGTTGGTCCTCGAAACTTGTCAGCCGGATCGGACCAAAAATTGGTGGGATGGGGGTCAAAATGTGTATTTCGAAAAATGGATTTTGGCGATCTTGGCGTGTGGGGAGTAATTTTCCACTACATTTTGGACGCTGAATCCAATGAAATGGGTCCCAGAACGATTGGCGCCCTCTGGATGGGGTTATGTGATAAAATGGGTGCCTATCTACCCATTATGAATATGTGTTTCAAGGTTTCCGGTACCTAGGCGTGTGGGGTATCATTTTCCTCTAAATTTTGGACGCTGAATCGATCGAAATGAGTCTGGGACCCGCCACTTTTTCCCCCATTTTCCTCTTGTTTTTGCTTACATTGTCTGATTTCGACCACCGAAGCGCCTGAGTAGTTGCAGGTTGTGGCTCCTCACAATGAAGGAATGAATCATTCAGTTGAGGGAAAATCCATTGTCACTCCAAATCGCCACCCAGTCTCAATCCAAACAAATCCCGATCCCCTGACTCTCTTTACCTCACACTTTAATGGACGTCCTTAGCCATTCCTCCCCCTTTTCTTCCATTTATTTACCATCTCGCGTTACACGGTATCTGCTTAGTTCTACCCGTTAGATTGTCGTGTCATGTGTATGCTCTTACTGACTCGTGTGGCTTTCTTTTCACCCCTTTTGCAACCATTACACACACACACAAAGGACAACATTTTGGATCTACAGCGACAGGTTTGCATGACCTTTTCCAATTCACATCAAAATTCTTATAGTCTAGAAAACACTGAAATGCAATCATTGCACTTTTGTGTGGTTTGATCTTGCAGTACTTAAGACACTTCAGTTATAACGTTATACAGGGTGGGGCAAAAGGTAGGAATTTGTTTTTGCAGGGATGTAGAACAAAAACAACTCAATCCCCAAAGGAAAAAGTCACAGACGCCCAAGTCTGGCGAGCGCACAGGCCACCCCTTGTCACTCCTTGCAGAGACGAGGCTCAGGAGGAATATTTGCTTCAATTTCTCCATTGAAATCCCAGCAGTGTTGAATATTGCCCCTGCCTGTTGGAACCAAATGTCCCCCAGATTAGCCGCTTCACTTAATTCTCGCAGCTGGGGTTCAAACAACTCTTCTAACATTGTCACAAAACGCTTAGTAGTGATAGTGATGGTTTGCCCAGTTTCCTCAAAAAAGTAAGGACCAATAATCCCAATCTGGGATACTGCGCACCATACAGTCACTTCAGGGGATTGAAGTGGCCTGTGGTGAACTTCCCTTAGATTTTCATTCACCCAATATCACAAATTCTGCTTATAATTGAGTCGGAAATGGGCCTGGGAAATTGGCCCTTTTCAAAAAAGTCTTCACAGTAAATCCACAATGCTCTCCAATCCAAGGCATGTTTGCCACTGAAAATTAGACCCACCCATGCCTTTTGCCTGATCAGCCAGACAAACCCAGTTCACACCTTTTGCCCCACCCTGTATTTACCTCTAGTTGAGTATCTAATAAGAACATTTTCCCTATTTTTCACACTTTTACTCACTAACCATACCTATATTTCATCCCCTGTACGCTAAACTCTGAAGTAATCAATGTTTGCATGTTAAATGTTTGATAGTACATTTCCTGCTTTAGTAAAATATTGTTATTTTCCTGTTGCCCTTCAAGTGGCTTCTAAATGTTTCATCACTGCTAACCTTATTACCAGTTACTTGATCTGTGCAGGGACTCAGCAACACGACGGTATTGAGCTCTTCTTCAGGAGTATCGGCAAAGGGTTGATGGGACTGCTGACCAAACCATCTGGCGGTGTTTTCGATTGCATTTCGATGGCATCCGACGGGATCAGGAGGTGAGTTGGTGTCGAGGAGGGGTAGGAAACAGGAAGCGACCTGCTTGAATGTTGAATGCTTGAAGTTCTGTGTCAGATTCAAGCCTCAGGATTAGTGTGCCTCCATCAGGTAGCTTTGGAGATTGACTTCCTTTTTGCTGCGAACTGGACCACGGCTTTGCAGGGCTGCAGTTTATCTCCATGCTGTTTGTTTTGTCATGAATTTTGAATTTTTGGATTACTTGTTTGGACGTTGAACCTCGCGACAAGCACCTAGCACTCTCTTCCTGGTTCACCGAAGATATGGAGGGCCATGTTTATGAGAAAAGACTCATGCGACTACGTCATTCATACAGGCATTCATTTAGCAAGCTAAGGACAGCATTTAACAGTGTAGGAATAAATTCCGTTGACACAGGGCTTCAATAATAAATATTTTGATACTGTAACATCCACTATAGAGGGTAAAAAAAGTAGAAACGCAAATTCTTTCACACGGGTTGGTTATTCCTCAGACCAGGCGCATGGAGACTCATTTCTTCAACATGGGGGAAACAGTGGGTGTGGTGAGTCCCAGACCCATTCCAATCGATGCACGTTCAAAAATTTAGCGGAAAATGATACCCCACACGCCTAGGTATCAGAAATCTCGAAAACACATTCGATATGGGTAGATAGTGTTGCGAGCTCGCACCTGCGCACAAATCCCGGGACGATTAGTGCCCACCTGAAGAGGTTATTGGTCAAAATGGGTATCTACCTACCCATTTTGAATCTGTTTTCGAGATTTCTGGTACCTAGGCGTGTGGGGTATCACTTTCTACCAAATTTTGGACCCTGAATCGATTTTAATGAGTCTCCATGCTGCTTGTCCGAGGAATAACCAACCCCTGAGAATGAATTTCATGCGTTTCCCTTCTTTATCTGACAAACTTATGTCTCCTGAGCTCAATCACGAATCACAATAAGTATTCTACTGTCCGCCTCGGTTACCCCCTCAGTTAATGCAGAACTATATATTACTCACTATTTATCCCTTGATCCCCAAGACCCATTCATCTCACCATGTATTTTTCAGGGCTTCTGAAATGGGAGAAGAAATCATTTTGAGGACCCGACAGCCACGGCACATGGACCAATATCTGGTATGTAATCACGAATTAGTTTCAAGGAAGCCTAGTTAGAAACTGTGCATTATCCTGCCTTCATTTTGCTGATCCAGGGTGTCAGGCCGTACTCACCCTACGAAGCAGCTGGAAAACAACTTCTAAACCTTATGAACAAGGGTCATTACTCCGATAGTGATATTTACTGGACGCACGCGCCTCTCGGACTCGACGGAAAAACGTACCTTCTAGTCACTTTGCAGTAAGTCCTATTTAATAATCATTTTCTTCGTGATAACTGATGCTATTTCAAGTTGGTTTATTAAAAAATCGGAGACTTTTGGCCTCTCGCGACTCACTAAATGCAAGGTTTCTCTCACAGCTCGATTCATGCTCACCCCATGGGACGTAAACAATATATTCATCCTTACTTACTTACTCCCTGGCGCTACAGCCCGTGTAGGGCCCTGGCCGCCTCAACAACCGTCCGCCAATCAGCTCGATCTTGTGCTCTGGTCCTCCATCTTCCCGCTCCTGCTCCCCGGATGTCGTCCTCGACGTCGTCCAGCCATCTCTTCCTCGGCCTTCCCCTCAGTCGGCGACCTCCCGGCTTTCCTTGGTATAACCTCTTCACGGCCCGATCTCCGCTCATCCTCTCCACATGACCAATCCATCTTATTCGGTTCGCCTTTATTTCGGCGACTATGTCTGGCTTATCATACAGCAAAACACGCAACTCGTGATTTGTGCGGATTCTCCAGCGACCATTTTCACATCTGGTGCCAAAAATCTTACGGAGGATTTTCCTTTCGAATCTTCTCAAAAATTCCTCGTCGGCGCTGGTCATGGTCCATGTTTCTGAGCCATACAGTACCACAGGCCTCACCATAGTTCGGTACACCATGAGTTTAAGGTTTCTGCTGAGGGCTCGGGCTCGAAAGACTCTTCCCAGGGCAAAATAGCATCGGTTGCCAGCTGCAAAACGTGCTCTTATTTCCTCTTTCATGCTGTTGTCCTCAGTGAGAAGAGTTCCCAGATATTTGAAGGTTGAGGTGCGCTCATACGAGGAACCATTCAACGTAATGCGGTTTGGTTTATGCTGGTTTGAATATATGGTTTATATATATTCATCCGCAAGCACCAAAAACAAGAGAAGACACCCCACACAAATTTTGTGGTGGGATTTCCACCCCAAAACCATAAATTCTATGAAAACGCTGCAATTTTTAATTGTACTCCAGTCGATTATTTGCAAAACAACTTATTGGTCGTTGAAAAAACACAGGTTCCCTTAGTTGTGCGCCAATTTTTCAGGGACCCAATCAAACGTCTTTGCGTTCAAATTTATTTTAAAATTATACTCTTCTAGCCCAGGTCTCACACAATTTTGAAAATGATTTCAATCGATACTCAGGCCTGTCAGAATGGCCTCAAAATTGAGCACAGCCAGGGCTTAATCGGAGTCTAAGCAAAAATTTTCAATTTTTTTAGCTTTTTAAAAAATTTTCCAGCTTGGACGGGAATTCAGGATTTTGCATTTACGCACTTTGAAACGTGAAATGTTGCTAATTATTCCAAAACCTCGCACGAGTAGGGAACGGTACTTTTGAGTTCTCCTAGGCCCAGGGCCCTGTTTCATAATAAAATACAAAATAATAGTATTAGTCTTGTAACTTGTACGTTGTATAAGTTTGTTTCATAATGAACAAGTACAATTGTACAAACTACAAGTTGTATTTTTAAAAGTGCAATCATATTTCTCAGAATACAAGTCATTACGTTTCATATACGGTCACTAATACTGCTAGTATTTCATTAGTACAAGTGATTACTTGTATGATTGTGTTCGCTTGTGTAGTCCGTGAGTGTAAAACCAAACTATGCTTGATGTGTATGATTTATTGTTTGACAGTGATGATGAAAATAAAATTGTGGTTCTTCAAAGTAGGAAAATCTATAGAGTGAGAAATAATTTTGCTTTTCAAAGTGGAACTTCAGCTTCTGTTGGAGGTTGGGCCTCTTTTTGGAAGCCAAAGCACTCGACTCTGAGAGAGCAGTGAGTGTTCCACTGCAAAGAGCATTTAGCAAATAGCAAAGTTTAGCCTCCCCAAGAGACTCAACATTGTGTACAAAGAGAACAATTGCAACTGTTCTGCTTACCATGAGAAGGAATGCCAGTCAAAGATGGTACAGTGACTAGAAATGTACCCCCCTCCCTGCCCACCCAACTCATCACAGCATTCTTCAACCTCACTTTTGCTATCTCTTACAAGAAGTACCTAAATGATAGGAAACTTTTGAAACTACACTATTCTCAGGGAACTTTTTAGGAATATTGAGTACTACCAAATGGTAATACATGGAAAATACTTTGGTTTTTTAGTATTGCTCTGAAAAATTTAGAACTGTATGAGATAAGTGTACTTGTAAAGTCGTGTTTCAACAGGTTCTTGACACTGGACAAGGTTTGTCTTCCATGTGATTATCATGACGGCTTCGATTCGTTTCTGAAGCCACTCCAGGACAACTCTCTCCGAGCAGGTGACTGTTCTTTCGTTTCCGTTGAGGTATGTGAACGCCTCGTCCTGGACAAACATTGAATCGGTTATTGCAGAATCGGTGGATGCATAATAGGGATGCCAACAAACAGTGATTGTCAAGTATCTCAAATCATTTAATAATGCAAAGCATACAATTGCTCAACGATTCTAAAGAATAAATACAGATTTTTCGCACTGGCTAAACAGATTAACGATTAAGTGGCAGTCAACAATATCTCCAGGAGTGTGGACAAAAGGCCAACGGCTTTTAATTCCACTTTTGTCAATGCACTTAACGAAACGCGCTGCACAAGTCGTTGATTATAAATTAAATTAGATTAAATTAAGGGACTGTACCTGGCGAACTTTGAACAAGAGGTTGTTGTCAACGATGGTCGGGACCGACATGATGTCATCTACCCGAACACCCCATTCGACTTCCCACGATCCCCACAGTCGGCATTTCTCCACCAGGAACACGTGACTGCAAACAATAGAGAAGAACAATAAAACGCTGCAAGGACCAGGCGAATAGAGACTCATTTCAATCGATTCAGCGCCCATAACCTTTTCCGGTGGGTGCCAATCGTCCCAGAAACCGTCTCATTGGATTCAGCGTCAAACATTTAGTCGAAAATAATACCCCACCGCCTAGATTGCACAAAATCTAAAAAAATCAGTCAAATTTGATTTAGGAAATCTTGATGATGAAGCTCAGATTTGTATCTAGTATCCTAAAACGCTTCATACACAGGGGTTGTTTCCTCGGACCAGGTGCATGGAGATTCATTTCTTAGACATGGGGGAAATGGAGGAAACAGTAAGTGTGGAGGGTCCCGGACCCATTCCAATTGGTTCAGGGTCCAAAATTTAGTGGAAAATAATACCCCACACCTAGGTACCAGAATCTCAAATACACTAATCAATGGGTGGATAATCCATTTTGACCCATAACTTCTCCGGTGGGTGCGATCGTTGGGACCCATTCCATTAATTCAGCGTCCAAAATTAGTGGAAAATGATACCCCACACCCCTGATTGCAAATCTCTAAAAATCCATTTTTCGAAACACATTTTGACCCCACCTTGCCCAAATCTGGTCAGATCGGGCTGAAAAGTTTTGACGGCCAACTTGAGCCAGGAACTAGCCAACTAGAGGAGGCAGGATAAAGGCATTGAAAAAATGTGAATCTCCACCGACAGAATACTGTTTCGAAGGACTTGTGAGTCATGAGCACTCACTGGCCACAAAAGAATATACAGTTTACCAAGTGGCTCTTCATTTTCAGTAGGAGCATCAATTGGAATCAGAGAAACAACAATCACTCCAATTACTTGAGGAATGTTTGCCATTGGATATAATGAATTGATTACAGCTGAAATGTCCTCTGACCATTCAATTACAGAATGGAATAAGCGACGATTGCGTGCACCACTATTTTCACGCATCTGCAAGTCTGCAGAGGCCTTGCTGACGCCATGCATGTCTCCATGTGTCCATGCATGTATGGAACTGGCTTCCGCTTCCTAGCCAATGAAGGGCAATAAATAGTTGTTGTTGTTGTGGCCTCGAGTGCTTTGGCTTCCAAAAAGAGGCCCAACCTCCAACAGAAGCTGAAGTTCCACTTTGAAAAG
>CM034005.1:92240-114768 GCA_019603395.1 Cyrtorhinus lividipennis
TAGGTATTTCAAAGGAAAAAGTCACAAAAAGGAAAAGGTTTTTGAACATCGTCCACATACTCTGGAGGAACATGAGGACAGAATCAGGGAGGAAATTAGGGCAATACCCATCAAAATGTGCAGGAAAGCTGTCAAAAACTTCAGAAATTGCCCTCAAGAGTGTATCGCCGTTAATGGCCATCATCTTTCAGATACCATATATTAGAAAACGTGTAAAAAGCTATTTTATGTACTGATTAATTAATTAATAAGATAATATTGGTAAGTTGAGTTGTTTTTGTTTTACATTCCTTCAAAACCAATTCATACCTTTTCCCCCACCCTGTACTTTTGGTGCCAATTATTGATATTTATCCTACAATACTTATATCGGCATCAATATTCTACCACCGATACTAACAAAAATTGATATACCGATAAATTACGTCCCATCCCTTCCAGCAAAAATTACTGCGTCATTGCCACAAACAAATAATTGATGGAAATACAAATGTTACCCCCCCCCCCCCTCTTCAAAATCCATTTATTAAATGTCAACAATAAAACAGTGGAGGATGAATACCACTCACCGAAGAAGGGTGGCTAGATTGTTGCCAACGTCACCAGTGGTGTTTTCTGAATCTTCAAGCCCCACATCGTCTCCCAAAGTTTTACGGCAAATCGGACAGGTTCCATGCTGTAAAAGGATGATTAAATTCAATATAACTGGGACTGGGTCACAAGTCAGAGGAAGAATGTAGTTTTGATCGCTAGTGGATTTCAAGGCTGGGAGTACAAGAAGAGCTTTCAGATACTGATATGGGACTAATAGTCAGGGTTTGTCTCATAGTACAACACACCAAAGTGTGGGTACCAAGCCCTTCATGAATCCTGCATCTATGCGAAGCGGACATCCCAAAAAGCACTTCATATTCAAACAAGAACAAACGAGAAATCAAGCCATTATAGTTGGACCCAACATTGCATTCCCCAGCCAAGCTACTGAGGCTACCCAATGGCTTGCCTGGAATATATAATGTTGGCTGTTCGAAATCAATAGCGAAAAAAAATAGGTAACTCATGAAATACAACTCTAAAATACAAAAGCTGAGTCTGATATGAGTCAGAGCAGCTACTGCTGTCAAATCTGACAACAGCCATTAACTCACAAGTTCCAGCCAGGGTATGATGCAATTTGCATGGTATACATGCTCACACGGTAATTTTCTGACTTGTTCATCAATTTTAAAATCTTCCCAACAAACTGAGCATTGTAGATTTATATCTGAGGAAAGAAGAGGAATTCGTCAGCGACATTAGTTCAACATGTAAAAACATATTACATTTATGAAGTTGGCATGTGCAACATGAAACAGGAAAAAAAGAAACAAGTTACTCTTAACAAAAAATCTGCAAATTCTTACACACGGGTTGGTTATTCCTCGAATGGGGAAACAGTGGGTGTGGCGGGTCCCAGACCCATTCCAATCGATTCAGGGTCCAAAATTTAGTGGAATATGATACCCCACACGCCTAGGCACCAGAAATCCTGACACATACAAAATGGGTGGATACATACCCATTTTGACCCATAACTTCTTCCGGTGGGTGCCAATCGTTCTGGGACCACATTCATTGAATTCAGCGTCCAAAATTTAGTGGAAAATGATACCCCACACGCCTAGGTAGCAGAAATCCCGAAAACACATAATCAAATTGGGTAATAAATACCCAATTTGACCCATAACTTCTTCCAGTAGGGTGCCAATTGTTCTGGGACCCATTTTATTGGATTCAGCGTCCAAATTTAGTGGAAAATGACACCCCTACTCGCCTAGGTACCAGAAATCGCGAAAACACATATTCAAAATGGGTAATAAATACCCAATTTGACCCATTACTTCTTCAAGTGGGTGCCAATTGTTCTGGGACTAATTTTATTGGATTCAGCGTCCAAAATTTAGTGGAAAATGACACCCCACTCGCCTAAATCACCCAAAATCTCGAAAATCCATTTTTCAAAAAACCCCTACCCCCTCCAAATTTGGTCTGAATGGGCTGAAAAGTTTCGAGGACCCATCTCGGCTGGGGACAGACCCCTGACCCAAATTTCAGATTTTTAGAAAATTTTCTACTACCAAAAACGGCGTGGACAATGGACGGCGGACGGCGTACGGCGGACGGACATTGACCTTTTTTGATCAGGACATCATGAAACGTCCAGAAAAAAATTTTGAGCCGAATCGGAGAGGTTGACCATTATCATGAAAACATAGGTTGATTATTCAAGGAATAACCAACCAAAATTCAAATAACATTCATGGAATCTCAGTTCACGCATCCAGGGAAGTCCTGCGCGTGACCGTTAGAATTTGAAGGAGGGTTACTGAAGCGGCAAAGGCGATTAGATGAATTATTGCAGATAGTGTTTGTTATTCCATGTTTTGTCTGAACACATAATTGTATTTTCTCAGTGAGAAATGTTTAGATAGGTGATTCAGAATGGAGAAACGTATTGACACGAAATTCAACATACATCACATGACAATATCACTTCTGTTGCGTTCTTATCCTCTATCTGATGACATGAGAAATTAGGTGAAAGAACCAATACGTACCAACTTGATCCTTGGTTATGACAACAGTAGGAATTTCGTTTATCTTCTCCTTGGCGAGGGGAGGGGGACCAGTCGTGTCCATCTGATTGAGCAGTTGAGTGACGATTGCATCCAGGCCTTCACGTCCCCAAGCGTAGTCACCAGGATTTCCGAGCAACAAACTAACACAGTAAACGAAAATAAAATCATGATAAAATCGTCCGTCAACCTGTGCAAACAACATTGCATTTCACTCTCAAATGAACGAAGTCGATGAAGAGGAATTTGTGAAGAATTTCTATACATGTACCTAGTGAAGATAGTACGGTCGAAATGTAATGCACCAAAAATGATGATAAGACTAAAATATTTTTAAGGCAACGTATTAAAATTGAAAGTCTCAGAAGTGTAGTGTAGCGTCACAGAGAGGAAGAATCCAGACCTTCACGATCCGTGTTCTCCATAGTTAAACGTAGATTTTTCATTCCCTCTTACTGGCTGAATAACTTTAACAAATTTAATTCTATAATACGCAGCCTTTTTTCCAAACAATAACAATTAATCGCATTAGTTGTGGGCCTCAAGGACAGCATTCATACTGTAGGTGGACGAATTCAATATGGAAACGCTGCAAATTCTTCCATAAAGGTCGTTTATTCCATTGGAGCAAGGGAAACAAATGCGGCCATGGGGGTGGTAGAAGGGTGGTGCAGAGAGGTGGGACTCAGTGTGAACCCCTCAAAGACCACCCTAATACCCTTCACCAGGAGGAGAATTCCAGATAATTTCTGGAAAGTCACACTCTTTGGGAAGGAACTGGAGACAGTGAGGGTGGTCAAGTACTTGGGGGTAACGTTGGACTCCAAGCTTACCTGGAACACCCACCTTAAGAAGACATGCGAGAAGGCAAAAAAGACGTTCGTACTTGTGCGAAGGGCATGCGGGAAAACGTGGGGGCTGACCCCCAAAACAGTTTCCTGGCTATACACGACAATAGTTCGCCCTGGAATCACACATGGCGCTGTTGTCTGGTGGAATAAAACGGAGCAGGTGACTGCAACCAAGGCCCTGGAAACCATCCAAAGGATGACCTGTTTGGCAATCACTGGGGCCATTGGGACAGCACCTACAGCTGGGATGGAGACACTCCTCGATCTCCCCCCGCTGGACATCTGGGTGACCTCGGTGGCAATTGGGACCGCATACCGCCTCCAATGTTACCGAGACTGGCGCCCCTCCAAGGGGAAGGGGCACGCAACGGTTTTGGACAGGGTAAGGGAGTGCCCTTTAGTGCACATGCCCTCTGACTCTGTCAAGAGGAAACCTCTAACTGGAAGGGGATTCAACGTGGTCATCCCAGGGAGAGGAGTCTGGACCCAGGGACCCCCCGGGGTGCTGCCAGGGGATCTGGTATGGTACACGGACGGGTCCAAGATGGGAAACGGATCCGGCCTGGGGGTGTACGGCCCGGCGCCAGAATGGGAGCTCTCGCTCTCCCTTGGTAGCTGGGTCACAGTATACCAGGCTGAGCTGCTCGCAATAAAGGAATGTGCTGAGGAGAACATGAGGAGGGCCTATCGAGGTAGGCGGATCCACATCTTCTCTGACAGCCAAGCAGCACTCAAGGCCTTAATGGGATCGAGCTCTGACTCGAGACTGGTGCTTGAGTGCTGGGAAGCCCTCCAACTGCTGAGTGGAACCAATAAGGTTGTCCTCGCATGGGTCCCGGGCCACTCAGGGGTTGAGGGTAACGACCGAGCTGACGCTCTGGCTAGGCGTGGTTCGGGGACTGCCTTTACGGGACCTGAACCATGCCTAGGAATCTCCCGCACCCTGCTATCGGGATGGGTGGCAAACTGGGTTCGCTCCCAGCATCAGAAGCGCTGGGAGCGGACGCCGCGGCAAGAGCACGGTCATATTATGATGACTGGTCCTAACAAAGGTAGGGCTACGAGATGCCTAAACCTTAATAGAGCTTCCCTGAGACTCACCGTTGGCTTATTTACAGGACACGGGGACTTCAGGAGGCATCTCTGCAGAATTGGGGTGCGCAATGGTACCCCTGACTGCAGACTCTGTGGCGAGGACGAGGAGACAGCGTCTCACATCGTCTTCAATTGTCCTGCCCTGGAACACAGGCGTCTCAGAACCTTCGGGACTTTGGACCGAGGGGACTTCCTCAACCAGGAGAACCTGGTCGGAGCTCTGATGGACCTGGTCGGGAACACGGAGCTTCGGCCTAGATGAGCTCCGGGGGTTAGCACAATGGGCCACTAGGTCTAGGTGCGGGGGGCGGGCACGAAGATGGACGCCCCCTCTACCCCTGTGTAATTAATCTAATCTAATCTAAGGGA
Organism: Cyrtorhinus lividipennis; assembly: GCA_019603395.1. NCBI lineage: Eukaryota > Metazoa > Arthropoda > Insecta > Hemiptera > Miridae > Cyrtorhinus > Cyrtorhinus lividipennis. Next base: position 97,171 of record CM034005.1, read on the forward strand.
AACAAAAGAAAACTAGAGAGTGTGGTGTGACTTGGAATCATTCCATCGATTCTGCGACCAACATTTAGCGGAAAATGAAACCCCACACGTCTAGGTTCCCGAAATTCTCGAAAACCCACTTTCAAAATAGGTAGGAAGGTACCCATTTTGACCCCGTGTCTCTTAATAAACTGATATTCGAGATATCCGGCAATCTAGGTGTCAGGGTAGCATTTTCCACTAAATTTTGGATGCTGAATCCATAGAGATGTGTCTTTTGGCCGATTGGCGCCCCCTGGAGGTGAGTATGGGTCAAAATGGGTACCTATCTACCTATTTTAAAAGTGGATTTCTGAGATTTTTTTTTTTTTTTTGGTACCTAGGCGTGTAGGGTATAATTTCCCACAATTTTTGGACGCTGAATCGATTGGAATAGTTCCGGGACACTGCAAACTGTGACTCATTTCCTTGCATTGGGGAGAGGATCACATTGGACGGGCCAATCAGGGAAAATCATTCCCCATGACCTTGGGCATAATTACATAGGTTATTATTTATTCAAGCATGGATGGATGGACACAGTCTCTCACTAGCCACTGCCAAGACAGAGGTGGTACTATTCACACGAAAACGCATCCCAAATATCATGCAAATCAGAGCGGGGGAAATTGAGGTGGAAACAAAACCAGTAGTCAGGTAGTACACAGGAATAATGCTGGATACCAAGATAACTTTTGGGGAGCACATAAGGATGGCAGCAGCCAAGGCAGCAATGACAACAGCAGCCCTGAGTCGACTAATGTCAAACATTCAAGGACCTATACCGTGTAAGAGACAACTATTAATGTCAGTTGTACACTCCATCCTGCTATATGGGGCAGAAGTGTGGGCGGACGCTCTGAATGTCAAATGCCACCAAAAACGGATGCTCACGGTGCAAAGAAGAGGGCGCTTCGCATAGTGAGCGCCTATAAGACAGTATCGGAACCAGCCGTGCTCCTCCTAGCGGGAGTGATACCAATACATCTGCTTGCAAGGGAGAGGAAAAGGATGTACGAGCGACGGGAAGAGGAGCCACGGCCTCAATTAGCCAAACAAGAGCGGGAACACACACTCGACTCCTGGCAGGAAATCTGGGAGACAGAAACAAGAGGAAGATGGACGGCTCGACTGGTGCCCAATATACGTCCCTGGCTAGAGAGGAAACACGGTGAAGTTAACTATCATATAACGCAGTTCCTCTCGGGTCACGGGATGTTCTATCAGTATCTCCATAGGATGCGCATTGTGGAATCTCCAGGATGCCTACATTGCACCAACGAAGAGGACAGCGCTCAACACACATTCTTCGAATGCGAGAGGTGGGAGAGAGAGCGATGGCGAATTGCAAGGGAGCTAGAAATGACCAGCCCTCCCACCCCTGAGGATATGATGACCAGGATGCTCGAAAGCCAGTCAAAGTGGAATGCCGTGGCAGGGTACATCCGGAACATCCTGGAAGGCAAGCTCGTCGAGGAAAGGGCCCGGCAACGGGAACTGCAGGCAAACGGGACCAGCTAGCAGGCAGAAATCGGAACCCAGCCTGAAGTAATGTGTCAAACAGTTCCGGGCTGGGCCCCAACGTGGGAAAAGGGGGTGAGGTTTTTAGTGGGTAAAAATCTCCACATACCCGGGTCTTTGGTTGCGGTCCCCCCCGATATCTTATGAAGATTTTCCTCACCTTCCTCCGAAAAAAAAAAAAAAAAATTATTTATTCAAGGAATAACCAATCAAACTTGTTGCAGACTTACAATGGACCACCGCCGCCTCGTCCTGTTCCAACTCCGATCGTGTTAGAGCCCATCTGGCCCCAACCTACGCCCGCCAAGTTCATCACGAAATCTTGTATCATAGTTTCCACAGCCGCTACTTGCCGCACTCGACCAGCTCTGTGATGAATGAAACATATTTCATTTAATCAACCGCGCCGATAATCGGAACGGGAAATTGTTGAGGATTGATATGACTCAATAATACCTCACAGATCGTCGGCCACCACCACGAGGTCGATCAATGTCAGGCCCGAGGCCGCTCATGATTTCATAGAGCATCTGAAAATGACGAAGGATCTCAGTGAGTGTTTCTAGAACCTATTACATGGCCGCAGGGCCTCAAGGTGCTTGGTTTAAGACGATTGGATCAGAGAATTCAAGACTCTCATAAACTCGAACAATTCCAGATAAACAAGTTTCAAAAGTCTATTTTTTGACGGGAGATGAGATACTGAGTACCTGAAATGGCTGCTCTTCAAGGTCGCCGTATTCCATGTCATTTTCCACCTCAAATGGCTCAGGGGGATTCTCCAAAGCTTCGATGAACCCACACTGGCAGTTGGGGCATGTGAAATCCTGCAAGAAGTAGAATACAAATTGATGCTGTGATGAAAAAATAAATAATCCACTAATCTGTACTAAACCAAAAGATTAACAGTACACTAAATAAAAAATAATAGACGAATTATAGCTCAATAATCCAAGTTTTTTAGATAGTCGAAGCTTATAACAGGACAAAATCGTGAAAAGTTAAGTTTTCCGGGTTCAATGAGCACTTCCATCGGCAGGTCTCCAAAGGCCATCCCTTGAGTTGATGCAGGAGATCTATGCGGAATGAGTGATAGATCAATGCTGTACGCACCCTATTATGTATTCCAACGATAGATGCAAGTTTCTATTAATACACTCATGACAACCCTCCGGTAGGACAGAATTGTGCAGATCAATTCTCATAATGGCCGCTCAGTGGACAAATCGTGGGCGAAGGGACGCTGGTCACCCTTCCTGCTCAATTTAATTTTCCCCAGGGCCATGACCAGGACCAGAACAGGGATGCCAGTGGCAGGCTGGACTCAGGCACCCAGTCCTCACCATCAAGAAACACATTTATGAAGGAATTTAGTCCAGAACTCTCCCGTTGGCGTTGTTTCACCACTACAAGTCCAATCTTCATTATGGGTGACCCTTATCCGCAATAGCAAATTTAGTTAGTCCTTTCTGTCCTTTTTCCGATCCACGCCGACCAAGGCAAATTTTCTCTTTCAGCTTCGACCCATTCAAAACGTTATGACCAACAACTGGCTCATTATCCACATGGGCAATGATGAGTAAGAGCAAAGACCCATTAAATAAAACCTGGCTGCAAAAAAACTAACAGCATATCTCATTTTTCAAATTTTTTTTAGATTATGGAATTTATCAGGTTATGTCTGTGAGGCTGCAGTATCAAAATACTATATTATGGTGAGGAAACGTTTTCCCTGACAAGTTTGGTAACGTGAGCAGCGCTACTCTAAGGCTGGCCGTCCACCGGACGCGAATTCGCGCGAAGAGGCGAAGTATGCGATTTCAAACGAAGAGTTTGCCTCTTAACAAACACTATTATTCGTATAGGACCCCGTCCACTGCAAGCGCCGTGATCGATTTAGGCTGGCCGTCCACTGGACGCGAATTCGCGCGAAGAGGCGAAGTACGCGATTTCAAACGAAGAGTTCGCCTCTTAACAAACACTATTATTCGTATAGGACCCCGTCCACTGCAAGCGCCATGATCGATTTACCGATTTCCATCGCCAGGTTCGCCAGTTCGCGCGTTTGGAATCAAACAAGTTTGATTCTCTTCGCCTCTTCGCGCGAATTCGCGTCCAGTGGACGGCCAGCCTTATCGATTTCCATCGCCAGGTTCGCCAGTTCGCGCGTTTGGAATCAAACACGTTTGATTCTCTTCGCCTCTTCGCGCGAATTCGCGTCCAGTGGACGGCCAGCCTAAGTGCCCTCAGTTAAGCGGATGACAATTAGTTAATTTAATTAATTAATTAGGCAGATCGGCTTGACCGAGCCCAAATTCAAGTTGGGCCACAAAAAATGCAGTGCAGACCATTATCGCTACTAGATTCGATCATCACACTAACAGGGTCGATAGGTGAAAAAATAAGCTTCCGGGGCCTTAAATTGTGTTGGGCATACGCTAAATTCGCGGTACATAACAGCGTGTCTATACACATTCACAAGAAATAGGTATACAATCAAATGCACCGAACATTGCAATATGTTGTGTTGATGCGAGAGGCCATTTGGGGAAAAATCATGTGGACTTTCATGGGTGTAATGACATTATATTGTATCGAACTGAAACTACCAAACAAGGGTAATTTGAAGCGTTAAGAATTTAGAACGAGAATTGCAGTTTGTACGGTAGTCGATTGATAACAAGAAGGTATGAAATAAGATAAGTCATCGCCTGTTGGCGTAGGATTCAAGGTGATTCTAATTCGTTACTCGAGACTATGCACGGAATGAAGTAGGACAAGAGAAACTAGAGGAAACTGAGCGTGGAAAGGATTTCAAATTAGGGCGACAGTGACATTGACATTGCGAAACCCGAAAAGAAAACTATCATGAACCCACAGCAATGCGATTACAGATCATAACAAGGAGAAAGTGTTTCGATCTGCATCGGACATTATGGAATCGAACAGAAACAACAGGTAATAACGAGACAAGAACAGTCTAATTCAAACCATCGCCCAAATCATAGGTTGCCAATAATCAGAATGATTTATACACAATTAACTCGAGCAATACATTTTGTGTGCAAATAAACACACATTATGCAATTCGGAAGAAAAAAGGTGTTCAACTTGACATGAGACGACGTAGAATATTGATGGATGGCCCGAGCGTAACACGGGCTTAGAAAGGAGGATTTTCAGCACAAATTATTCCTACGAAGACGGTGACACTTACCGGGAGTACCGCGTTGATTTCTCGGCTGCATTTATGACAAAAGAATCTATTTACTGCAGGTAAATTTTCAACTGCAGCTTCTTCGGCCATGATTTTCTAGTATTCCTGTGTGTCGACTAAAATCAGTGCCTTCTCGATCGATCACCAGACCGGAATGTCCATGTCCAACGCCTTGTAGATTTCGGAGAATGGTATTTTGATTACACTGCCCAGGAGGGTCGGTGAAAACCCTTAGAAATATGTAAATTAAAAATTCTCTTGGGAGCCAAAAATATGAAGAAAAATTATAGAATGCTTGATTGGGGTCTACAATCTGCGGACATTTACATCCAGTCACAGAAAACCTGCAGTTCTCTTAGATCCGTGATTCCTACGGATTTTCATGAGTTAATGTTAACCACACTGATCTAATGAACAGATTGGTGCCTTATGAATCTGCTAAATGAAGACGAAATTAATTGAAACCACATGTCAGTTTTGTGCAAATTAAATCTACCAAACATGAGCAAGAATGTGCAGAAAAATGTTTCATTAGAGCATTGGTAGGTAGGTAGAAAGTACGCTAAAAAATGGAATTCAACTCATATCGAAATAATTAGGTACTTTATTGAGAATTATTATTCATGGAATGTGCCACAATGAATCGGGCAATGAATTCAAAAATAGAATCTTTGACGCAAGCTTCCCTTCAATCCGATTTCTGCTTTTCGTAATAATTTGCCCCGAGAACAAACGTTCTGATGGGACAGACGTGGCCACGGTAACGAGATGGGACGTTGTAGCCAGCTGATAAAGCAGTGGGTATGAAGCTGACATTTGACTCCAAAATTTCAGTGGATCTTGCTCCATTTTTTTTGCTGGCGCCCTCAAATATAAATGGCTGATTTGTCATTCACTTTTGATAAATGTTTCCAAATAGAATCACTCGTCCAGCATTTTTTAGTTCAACGCAGCTAAGGTGCCACATATGGACCTTTACCGTTTCATATAGCATGAAACAAATGATGTTTTTCTTCAATCGCAACTACACAAAGGGATTCTTAGTTTCTTTTAGTACGCCCAGAAATACACATCGAAATGGTAAACATGTTGACAGAGGTGAAAACTCAACTTTCGGTTGCTCCAACTATCGATAGTTCGATAGATTGACCTCAGGCTTTCCTTAGATAGATTCTGTTTCAGCTGATATAAAGATACACATAATCGACAATTTTTTCAGTTTTGTTGGGCGACATGGATGTTCTGTATTTATTTTGATCAGTTGATCATTAAAATGTTACTGAAATCGAATTTCCGTTGTTTAGGAGTATCACTGATGCATCGGTGAGTACTGTCGGTATTGTACTCATTGAATCATTGTATTGTATTGTACTCATCCTCTTGCCACCTGAAGCCAATATTTGGAGCCAACCATGGCCGGACCGACCGACTCCCACGAGATTAGAGAAGATCTGTTTCATTCTCTGACGAAATACTATTTGGATCCTAATCGTACTAGGGATATCGTGATACCTCAAGTCATTGGCGGAGGCCCTGTCATCAAAACTAAAGAAGAAAAAATGGTTGAAGCGGCGTTCGAAAGCTGCGCCTTCAAGTCCGCCTTCAGCTGTGTCATCGGTTTCGGCCTCGGGGCCGCCCTGGGACTTTTCACTTCGTCCGTCAACCCCCAAATCCCGACCGGCCCGAATGGCGAAATCAAACAGCAGAGCGCTCGGGAGATTCTCCGTGAGATGCGGCTGTCGATGGCGTCGTACGCTAAAAATTTCGCCATGGTCGGCCTCATCTTCACCGCGACAGAGTGCGCTATCGAATCGCAGCGCGGAAAGACCGACTGGAAGAACGGGACGTACGCTGGTGGAGTCACTGGCGGCTTGATCGGTCTACGAGCGGGAGCTAAAGCTGGAGTCGTGGGTGCTGCTGGGTTTGCTGCCTTTTCCACAGTCATAGACTATTTCATGAGGCATTAGATCCCCCTAGCATTTTACTCTTGTTGAACATACGAGAATGCTAGTAGTTTCATTTTCAGTTGTAAATAAAAATGTTATGAACTTGTTACTGTTTTTTTTTTTTTTTTTTTTTCAAAAGTAACTTTATTGTGTAATACACTATCGAGTGGGTACATTATTTGATTTACACAATTTTCATGCGGCACTTGTGGTAAATTAACTACCCAGTGGTAGTAATGTACAGCAGTTTTTAGAGGTATGAACGCTCTGGTGTAAATAACATCTCAATGCAATAAATAACATCCGAATGCATCACTGGCAAATGAAATATAGCAGCTGATAATATGGGTAATAAATAACAGTAACAACGTAATGGATAATTAATAACAGTAATGAACAGGTAACAACGAGACCAGAGATAGATAGGGTCTATAAGTAGTTGCTTGGTTGAGCTATCAGGATTCAGGTATCAGGTGGTCTGAATGCCATTTTCGCTTGAGGCGTCTTTGTGGTCGCGGTGGGCAGGGTTCCTCGAGAATGGCGGCAATTATAGGGTTGATCATGCGGCGGGCCATGTTATTGTAGGAGGCTGAGATGATGTCAAGAATTGTAGGTATATTGAGATCCGAATGGAGCGTAGTATTTCGAACATACCACGTTGCACCCGTGACTAAACGTAGGATTCTGTTCTGTTGCGTGGAAATTCGCCGGATTTGTGTGCTACTGGCCGACCCCCATATCGCGCAGGCATACTGCCAGATTGGTTTTAGGAGGGTTACATAGATTAGACGCTTCGTATGGAGGGGGACCTGGTTGCTAGCAAATAGATGGTAAAGCTGGCGGGTGCGGTAACGGATACTGGTTACTGTGGTTGTGATGTGCGTATTCCAACACAGTCTGCTATCCAGAGTAACCCCCAGATATTTTACATAGTCTTTTCTTGAGACGGCTTCGTTGTTGAGCAGAAGGTCAGTAGGTGGGACTGCTGTTCGATAGGTAAAGCATACCAAAGATGTTTTTCCCGGATTAAGCTTAATTTTCCACATGATGCTCCATTCGTAAAGGCGATTAACGTATTCTTGCAGAGTCGCAAGTGCTAACTCTGGATCAGTGTGTCGGGCGAGGACAGCTTGGTCATCTGCAAACTGGGCAGAAGTGATGCCCAACTGGCTGGGTATATCATGTGTGTAGAAGATGTATAACAGGGGCCCAAGGATACTTCCCTGGGGGACACCCGCCGCGATTGGGTAGGACTTGGAGGTAGCATCTTGGTAGCACACTGAGAAGGTTCTGTTGGTAAGGTAAGATTGCAGGATGCGGTAGTATGTATCGGGCAAGTGGTCTTTTAACTTTGAGAGTAATCCCGGATGCCACACTCGGTCAAATGCCTTTTCGACATCTATGAACAGGCCATAACAGTAGTGTTTCTGCTCAAAGGCTTGAAGTATTTCATCGACCACACGGTGGAGCTGTTGCGGGCAAGAATGGAGAGCTCTAAAACCGAATTGTTCGGGAGGGAGGAGTTGCTCTAGAGACTTCAGAAGTTCGGGGAGCAGGAGTCTCTCAAAGATCTTTGATAAGACCGAGAGCAGGCTGACGGGTCTATAACTTGTTACTGTAGCCGTTAAGAGTCCTTATTACTTCCATACTCAAGTTCATAAACACTAAGCAAGTCATACCGACTGTGACGCAGACTTGATGACGGGGTTCCACAATGCAGATGAGCTGTGGAATTTGCGTTTCGGGTGCATAGTAAGACAGAGCAATAGTATGTGTGTTTGAGTTCAGGACTCATTCCAATCAATTCTGTGGACGATGATACCCTGCACGCCTAATCCCCATAAGTCGAGTTTTAGAACGCTGCAAATTCATACACACGAGTTGGTTATTCCTCGAACCAGACGCATGGAGACTCATTTCTCCAACATGGGGAAAATGAAAACAGTGGGTGTGGTGGTCCCGGAACCATTCCAATCGATTGAGGGTCCACAATTTAGTGGAAAATGATACCCCACACGCCTAGGTACCAGGAATCTCGAAAACATGCGAAATGGGTAGATAGGCACCCATTTTGACCCATAACCTCATCCAGAGAGCGCCAATCGTTCCGGGACCCATATCATTGGAATCAGCGTCCAAAGCTGTCAGATTTTTAGAAGATTTTCTACTACCAAAGTCGGCGTGGACGGCGGATGGACATTTGCAAATTTTGATCTAGACACCTTGAATCGTCCAAATTTATCTACTTTTTCAAGCGGTATAGAGCTACATGGTGCACCAGGAGCGCACTAATGGATCCTGAGGTCTCCATGAGGCGGCACGTCACCACCGCCAATGAGCATATACTTGGTTTTGGTAGAATTGAGCGAGAGAAAATTCCCAAGCAACCACCCATTAACCCGTGCCAACAGCAACTGCATCTCAGACAGTACCACCTCCCAGGTGGGACCCGACATCAGCACAGCTGCATCATCTGCAAAGAGGACAATGTCACCCTCTGGGGAAAGAGAGGCGAGGCGATCTATATAAATTAAAAACAGTGCAGGTCCTAGAGTACTACCCTGAATTACGCCAAACTCTATGGGCCTTTCCTCACTGGTTGTGTCACCAACGGCAACAAACTGCGTTCGGCCAGATAAATAGCTTGTGAGCCACTCCAAGCAACCGTCCAATATACCCACCTCTTCCAGGCGCCTCAATAGAAGAGTCCTATTTATTGAATCGAATATATTCGAAATATAATCGAAAATATTATGTATGATTAATTAATCAAGATAAGCCCGAAATAATCAAATTACTCAGGGGTGACAGGTTTTAGTTGGTTATTCCTTGAATAATCAACCTATGTTTTCATGCCAAAAGTCAATCTCTCCGATTCGGCCCAAATTTCTTCTCGACGTTTCAAAGCGTCTAAATCAAAATTAGCAAATGTCCGTCCACGCCGACTTTGGTGGTAGAAAATTTTTTAAAAATCTGAAATTTTGGTCAGGAACTTTTCACGGCTCTAGTTGGTCCTCAAAACTTTTCAACCCGATCGGACCAAATTTGGGTAGGGTAGAGGTCAAAATGTAAATTTCAAAAAATGGATTTTTGAGATTTTTTCCAATCTAGGTGTGTGGAATGCAATTTCCCACTAAATCCTGGACGCTGAATCCAATGAAAAGGGGCCCAGAACGATTGGCACCCACTGGAAGAGGTTATGGGTCAAAATGGGTATCTATTACCAATTTTGAATCTGTTTTCGAGATTTCTGGTACCTGGGCGTGTGGGATATTTCTTTCCACTAAATTTTGGACCCTGAATCGATTGGAATGGGTCGGGACCCTCCACACCCACTGTTCCTCTCTTTTACCCCATGTTGAAGATATGAATCTCCAAGCACCTGTGTCCGAGGAATAACCAACCCGTGTGTAAGAATTTGCAGCGTTTTTTGGTCAATGGTAACTGTAATACCTAAGACAAATAAAATACTTCAAGGTTGGTACGAATGGGACCATTTTTCAAAGTAAAAACGCTGCAAATTTATCCACGCGGGTTGGTTATTCCTCGGTCCAGGCGCATGGAGTCTCATTTCTTCAACATGGGGTAAACAGTGAGTGTGGCGGGTCCCGGACCCATTCCAAAGGGGGGTCCAAAATTTCATATCATTTTCCACTAAGTTTTGGACCCAAATTTGGTCCGATCGGGTTGAAAAGTTTCGAGGACCAACTAGAGCCATGAACCAAAATTAACCAAAATTTCAGATTTTTAGAAAAATTTTCTACTACTAAAGTCGGCGTGGACGGCGGATGGACATTTGCCAATTTTGATCTAGACACCTTAAACCGTCCAGAAAAAAAAAAATTGTGGTGAATCGGAGAGATCGACTTTTTGCATGAAAACATAGGTTGATTATTCAAGGAATAACATTTGGAATAGGAAGAACCTTGCTAATAAAACGAAATGTTTACTTGGAACTCTCTTTCTGAGCCTGTTACTATAGCTTTATTCATATTATTTATGTCTGTATTCCAAGATTTGTGAATTTTATTCGTGTTCATATTTAATTTATACAAATCGCACAGCTTGGGATAAGGCATAAATGAATAAAAATATCTAATTAAAAATCAATATCTTTATTCAGAAATGGACTAATACTAAATTGTTAACCTTGGAACTGAAATTAGCTCCTTGAAAAACGAATATTTTGTACATAGCTAGGGTTCCAATCAGTTCATTTTGTCCACTTGTTAAAACAGACATTATTGCAAGTCATCGAGTTCCTTACATTGCAGGCAGAGAACCAGCCGTCGACGCATATCGCCCTAATAACGAATGTGTCAAGATACTATGCCAACACCAACAGACTACTGAGTATCAGTCGTCGATATTGAATTAATTGATTGCATTTGATCCTCGAATGGCTAGAATGCCCTATCGGTTGCAGTCAACGGTTTTTTCTTACCGTAAATGCTCATCCTACGCTCAGATTTCCTTGTTGTATTGAAAAATGTCCGCAGAGTAAAATGTTTGTCTACCTGGTGTGCCGGAGAAAACGAAATATTTTCCACCTCTGCACTCAGATCTGCATGCAGAGATGAGATACACCCTTCACGTGGCAAACAAATAAAATATAAAATCAGACAACAATTAATCGCTTTCTTCTCCAGTCCGTCTTCGGATGTTCCCTTTGAATCCAAGCTTCCTCTTTTTGAACGTCGCGGGAACGTCATCGGCGTCGAGAGACTCCAGTTTACGTTCTTTCATTCCAATTCTTGACTCCCTAACTGCGGGGACGACGATCGGTACGGCTTCAGTTTTGGGTAATTGAAGGTCAATTTTCTTAGGGACTCTGGAACAAAATACACATAAGTACCAATTATAATTTAAGTGATTTCAGAGAAGACTCAAGCGAGTCATGGAGGATCAGGAGCTCAAATCACTTCATCGCAATAGGACGATTTTCCGCCAATAACTAGTGAAATCTCGTAAATTGAAGTCTTCTCGCTTCTTCAAGCCCTCAAATGGCCACTACAAACTTTTGAACGTGAGATTCCATAGACCATGTTACCCTTCTAACAGCACCAACAACAAGTTCCTCAAGTAGAAAGTACCTTGCGCACTGTGCTGATTCAATCAAGATAAATTCTATTATCTACAAGCAAAATCAAATAAAACCCAGAAAATTGCAATGAAGCTAAAACATTTTTTTTTTTTTTCGGAGGAAGGTGAGGAAAATTTTCATAAGATATCGGGGGGGACCGCAACCAAAGACCCGGGTATGTGGAGATTTTTACCCACTAAAAACCTCACCCCCTTTTCCCACGTTGGGGCCCAGCCCGGAACTGTTTGACACATTACTTCAGGCTGGGTTCCGATTTCTGCCTGCTAGCTGGTCCCGTTTGCCTGAAGTTCCCGTTGCCGGGCCCTTTCCTCGACGAGCTTGCCTTCCAGGATGTTCCGGATGTACCCTGCCACGGCATTCCACTTTGACTGGCTTTCGAGCATCCTGGTCATCATATCCTCAGGGGTGGGAGGGCTGGTCATTTCTAGCTCCCTTGCAATTCGCCATCGCTCTCTCTCCCACCTCTCGCATTCGAAGAATGTGTGTTGAGCGCTGTCCTCTTCGTTGGTGCAATGTAGGCATCCTGGAGATTCCACAATACGCATCCTATGGAGATACTGATAGAACATCCCGTGACCCGAGAGGAACTGCGTTATATGATAGTTAACTTCACCGTGTTTCCTCTCTAGCCAGGGACGTATATTGGGCACCAGTCGAGCCGTCCATCTTCCTCTTGTTTCTGTCTCCCAGATTTCCTGCCAGGAGTCGAGTGTGTGTTCCCGCTCTTGTTTGGCTAATTGAGGCCGTGGCTCCTCTTCCCGTCGCTCGTACATCCTTTTCCTCTCCCTTGCAAGCAGATGTATTGGTATCACTCCCACTGGGAGGAGCACGGCTGGTTCCGATACTGTCTTATAGGCGCTCACTATGCGAAGCGCCCCTCTTCTTTGCACCGTGAGCATCCGTTTTTGGTGGCATTTGACATTCAGAGCGTCCGCCCACACTTCTGCCCCATATAGCAGGATGGAGTGTACAACTGACATTAATAGTTGTCTCTTACACGGTCTAGGTCCTTGAATGTTTGACATTAGTCGACTCAGGGCTGCTGTTGTCTTTGCTGCCTTGGCTGCCGCCATCCTTATGTGCTCCCCGAAAGTTATCTTGGTGTCCAGCATTATTCCCAAGTACCTGACTACTGGTTTTGTTTCCACCTCAACTTCCCCCGCTCTGATTTGCATGATATTTGGGATGCGTTTTCGTGTGAATAGTACCACCTCTGTCTTGGCAGTGGCTAGTGAGAGACTGTGTCCATCCATCCATGCTCCCACTCTGGACATGGTCTCATTCAACTTCTCTTTCGCTTGCTCCATTGTATTGGCCAAGATTACAGCTGCCACATCATCAGCATATCCAACCAGGAAAGTTTCCTCTGGGAGGGCCACTTGGAATATGCTGTCGTAGGATATGTTCCAGAGGGTAGGTCCAAGTATTGACCCCTGGGCTGCCCCTGATGTAATTGGTACTTCCCGGCGTCCAAGTGTTGTGGTGTATATCAGTGTTCTGTCTCTGAGGTAGTTGTCTAAGACCCTCAGGAGATACCCCGGGAGATGAAAAGTGGTCTCCAGAGGCTCCAGCATATTTTCCCATCTTGCTGAGTTGAAGGCGTTTTTGACATCCAGTGTCACTAGGAGACCTATCTTTCGACTGTGCCGAGTACCTTCTTGTGTTTTCCTCAGTGCTGTGAGCACCTCAGATACTGCTCTGATGGTTGAGTGCCCTTTCCTGAAACCATGTTGCATAGGGGAGAGGTCCCCGGCCTCCTCCAATGATGGCTGCAGTCGCTGTTGGAGTAGCTCCTCGTATACCTTCCCTGCTGTGTCTAGCATGCACAGTGGCCTCCATGAGGATGGGCTTTGGGGGTCGCCTTTACCTTTGTCCAGGAGGGCAAGTCGGGCTCGCTTCCTACGATTGCTAAAAACTCCTGCTGTGAGGCAGGTGTTATACATTCCTAGCAAAAGATCTGGACAGGTCTCAGCAACAACTTTGAGAACTTCCGCTGGCACGCCGTCTGGTCCTGGGGCCTTCTTATTTTTCAATTCTCTGACCGCCTTTCCGAGTTCTTCTTCTGAGAATAAGGGGAAGTCAGCAATCTGGCCGAATATCCTTTCGGCACGTACAGGATACTGCGGGAACAGACCATTGACTATGCCTTCCATTGCTCCTGGATCTAGTGGGCCTGGGCCGCTACTGTTCTTTAATTTGTTGCACACTATTTTATAGCCCCGCCCCCAAGGATCATTGTCAACTTCTTTGATGATTTCCTTCCAGCATTTGGCCTTGCTAGCATTTATTGCATGTCTTAAATTTCGTCTTGCTTCTCTGTGATTGTCATTAAGCTCTCTTGCTGCCTCTGTGGCTTGCGCTCGCTGAGCCTGTCTTCTCAGTTGGAAGCATACTTTTCTGAGTGCGGCTACTTCTTCATTCCACCAGTGCACAGGAGTTTTACTAGGTCCCTGTCCCCTCCTTGGCATTGCTGCATCACATGCCCTGGTAATGGTATTCATGACCTGCTCAGTCAGTTCTTCAGCGGTTTTGGGGTCAACTCGCGTCCTGCCGTGTCCAGGTGATGGCTGATCTCCACTCTGCAGGATCTCCACCATTTTCGCCTTATCGAGCTTGGCTAGGTTCCATGACTTTAGCCTTTGTGTGTCATTCATTCTATTAGTCCTTTGCCTCCCTTCTTCATGGATCACAAATGTTATGTATTGGTGGTCGCTAGCTGTGTAGTCTTCTATAACTGCCCAGTTATTGGCTCTAGGCATGAGTCTCTCAGATACTAGAGTGATGTCTGGAATTGTTCCCTGCTGGCCGATCCTCTGGAAAGTTGGGGTGCTTCCTTCATTTAGGACTTCTAGACCTGCTCCCGAGGCCATCTCCATAATTAGGCCATCTCCATAATTAAAACATTGTGGGCAGTTACAGTGGCGGTAAATATCAGCCATCCTATTGATTAATAAAAAAAAAGTAATATCAAATGGTTTTAATATTGTTAGTTTAATAATTGTGGCATCCGTGTGGTTAGTTAGTAAAACGATAGTGAGTGAATTATGTATGCGCAAGCGCATAATATAACAGTTCGGAACCTAAAACTGAGCACCTTTGTGCTGTTGGAGACATTGTTGTGACCTTTGACTGCAACTTGAAGAGATTGATAGCAGTGATTCTGTCGATACGACAGATACCGACGTACAAACCCATCAACTACCTCTCTGCTTACTCATAAGTGTTCGATGAACTCCCGGTCATTGAAGCTACTAGCTACAACTATGTTTCAAAAACATAGTTCTCATTTCTAGGGAGCAGCCGAGTACAAAAAATTCCAACTCATCATTGTCTGTAATGTTCAAGTGGCTCGAGACTGCGGAAGTACCCCACAGTTCGGAACAGCCCCGAAATGCACTGCGATTAACCTATCTATGATGAAATTGCGATAGGTACTTTTCCGTTAAGCCCCCTCCCATTCCATTGTGAATACCTCTCGCCCGCCCGATATCTTTAGGCACTGGAAAATTATTCTCTCACACTTAGAGAACAGGTCTAAGTGGAAAGCAATGGTGGGAGTGGGTATTATTTGAAAATTACCGTATTTATTGCAAGTTGGAGATGCCCATCGATTATCTGCGTTTGCTATGAATCCCGCTCTTTATCAGTGAGACCATTGAGAAGAGATTAGTCAGCCGCACACTGTTCATCGGGGAGGCTTTGGACGCAAACAAGCACGAAGCACCCTGAGTTAAGGTCGCTACTTCGCCATTCCCCGCACCCGCCAATTTCCCTAAACTGTTCGTATAATAATTAAAATATGAAAGAGAACATTCTCGTTGCCTGTCATCGGGCGAATTTCTCTCCGGAAATCCTCCCGGTCTGGGAGGTCTGGGGTTGAAGGGTAACTATTACACATAGGCCTCAGTAATTTAAATAATACCATTTTTCAATTTTTATGGTAAAAATAAGGCTTCTGGTGCTTAGAAGCAGTTGTACAATCAGATCTCGTTCTCTTTTTCATTCAATTTCACATTGAAGTAAGTCTGATGCAATGGCGTCCACTTACTCGTGAATGACAGTAGTCCAGCCGCCGTAAGGATCAACTTTAGGAGCCGGCCCTACAGCGAAGGACATCTCTTCAGCAGCTGGTTTGTCTTCAACTTTTCTTAATTTTTTCATTTCTTCGCGCGCTTTGAACGCTTCTAGTTCCGTCTTGTTCAGTTGGGCTTGCTTCTTTTTGGCAGCCAGGTCTGTTTTATACTGCTCCATCGTGCGGAATCCCTCGGCAGGCTCTTCCCATGATGTATCTGAGGGCAGAAAAAGGGATTACCAAAGGTTTCATTGACAATGACGGCGATTATTACCACTTCCCTAACAGCCACGTTTACGTTCAGCCCAATCAATCTTATGTAAATCAACCAACAATTGAAGTAATGGTGTGGAAGTTTCTGCTTAAAGTTCTTTTGGCACGAGGACTCAGGGAACGAAGTCGGAACTGTTTTCTTCAAAAGAGGACAATTTGAGTTATCCATCCCTCCATCAATAGCCTCGTAGATGTAGTTTTACTTTGTTGATCACAATCACTCTAAAAAGGCCCAAGATTAGTTCACCTTCGGAGTTACTCCTATTAAAGTAGACCACGTATCTCCTCGTGAATCCCCAACTCTTTCAGTGCTGCCCACCCTACCACACATGCCTTTCTTTTCTGGTTACTGAATATCTCGGCCTACTGTTTGCAATCCACTTCCCATTTGAAAGCTATCCCGATCACCATTTTCTCCGTCCGTCCGTCTTCCAGTCAGACTTAGAATATGTACATAATACATCGAAAAATGGATTTTCGAGGTTATTGGCGATCTAGGCGTGTGGGGTATAATTTTCCACTAAATTTTGGACCCTGAATCGATTGAAATGGGTCCGGGACCCGCCACACCCACTGTTTCTCCCATTTCCCCCATATTGAAGAAATGAGTCTCCATGCGCCTGGTACGAGGAATAACCAACCCCTGTGAAAGAATTCACAGAGTTTTGGTTGGTTATTCCTTGAATAATCAACCTATGTTTTCATGCAAATGGTCAACCCTCCGATCGGAGAGGTGGCTCAAATTTTTTCTGGACGTTTCATGATGTCTAGATCAAAAACGCTGCAAATTCTTACACAGGGGTTGGTTATTCCTGGACCAGGCGCATGGAGACTCATTTCTTCAACATGGGGGAAATGGGGAAACAGTGGTGCGGCGGGTCCAGACCATTCCATCGATTAGGATCCAAAATTTAGTGGAAAATGATACCCACACGCCCAGGTGAGAAATCTCGAAAACACATATTCAAAATGGGTAATATATACCCAATTGGACCCATAACTTCTTCCAGGGGTGCCAATCGTTGGGACCCACTTATTGAAATTCAGCGTCCAAAATTTAGTGGAAAATGATACCCACACACCTAGGTTCAGAAATCTCAAAACCATATCAAAATGGGTAATATATACCCAATTTGACCCATACTTCTTCCAGGGTGCGATCGTTGGGACCCATTTCATGTGATTCAGCGTCCAAAATTTAGTGGAAAATGATACCCCACTCGCCAAATCGCCCAAAATCTCGAAAATCCATTTTTCAAAAAACACATTTTGACCCCTACCCGCCCAAATTTGGTCCGGGGCTGAAAAGCTTGAGGACCGTCCTAGGCCGGAAACAGACCCCTGACCCAAATTTCAGATTTTTAGAAAATTTTCTACTACAACCAACCAAAAACGGCGGACGGCGGACGGACATTGACCTTTTTTGATCAGGACACATGAAACGTCC
>CM034005.1:114793-180769 GCA_019603395.1 Cyrtorhinus lividipennis
GTTCTGTGTTATTTGACTTTAATTCATATGTACCTCTCATCACCTCCCTAATGTTAAACGGAGTTTTTCGAAATTTCAGGTAAATGTCAAAAGGCAATATTCAAAACAAAGAGAAGCCCATTGTGCAGATGCTTACACATACAAGGTACTGTTGGTGTGGTTAATTCAAAAGAAGAAAACTTTGTGCCCGATGGTTTTCTCATGCATTCTACTTCGTGGCTAAATAAAAAAAAAAGATACCGAACGAAAGCTCAAAATGCAATTATTACCTGAAGCATCATTTTGTATTCACCTAGCATGTGCGCAAACAAGAAGGTAGAGTTGCTGGAAAACCCCTTTGGCCACGAACCGATATGAAAGCTAGTCTTCTAAAACCCCACCAACCGTGTTGAATCACACCAAATCAATATCGTACTATAGACCGAGTCGAAAAATTATATTTTGGCAATTTGAATAGATCAAGACACGTAAGAACTCAGTTTATGATTTCGGCCAAATCCTCACAGAGGGAAAACAGGCCTCGAAATTAGTGAAGAAGTTAATACTTTTCCGTTAGACCCCCTTTCCATTGTGACTACCTCTCGCCCGCCCGATGGCCCAAAAGTAACGAGAATGTTCTCTTTCACATTTTAATTAATACTTACGCACAATCGAGAACGCCAATTTATTTCGTCAAACACTCAGTGACAACTCCAACGTCCAATGAATACAGTAATTACCAAATTTTTTTTTCATTAATCATAATATCTCCTCCCCTTCCACATGGCTTTGCCCCGGCGTGAAATCTACCTAAACCTATTTATATTTATATTTTCGTACGCCTAAAGGCATCAAATAGGTGAGAGGCATTCACACTGGAGTTGGGAGGGGGTAATGTAAAAAGTACAAAGAAATTGAGTGCCACATCGATTAATCGTTTTCTAAACGAAACTGGTCAATGACAATATTACCTAAGCCACAAATAATATTTTTGATGTTTTTACTACCGCTTCATTCAGCAGATGAACCACTTACGCTTCCCCGCCAGTACTTATTTATAATAGCAAGTAGGTATCCTCATGATTCTACCTACACTGATGAGGCTCCTATTATCATTCAACCGTGAATAAAAGTGTAAAAAATCCTGAAGTCTTTTTGGTGATATATTTCTTGCAGCTTAATACCTAGCTATATTGTAAACGTAAATAAAAGCAGTTGCAGTTATAATTCACTAAAATTACCTATATTTTTTACCTTAAGGCTCCCTGACGTTTGCGTTGCCACGATAATATACGGTAGGTTGGAAGAAACAGTCTCGTTCAAGAAAATTATAACAGCTCGGACAAAGAAAAAGTAACACACACACATGATACCACATTCTACCTGCAATAAACATTGTCTCAACAAGCTTGTGTGACTACCTAGTTCGGCTAGCTAGTTCGGTATAAAAAAGTGGTATGAAAATATTGGGACAATACTTTTTGAAAAATAAATACTATGCTAGAGAACGAGCTACCAAAATATTTACTAATCGCTCGTTAATTAAATGAGGAAACGTAATCGGTCTAGTCTTGAAAAAAATGAAGAAAAAAAATTCAGGGTTATCTGGGTTAACCGCTCATTTAAACATCACAGAATCATGACCACTGAGGAAGGTTATTATTGTGCTCTCCTCCTTTGGAAAAATCATGGAATAAGTAGTACCTACTTATTCCACGGGAATAAAAATGTTGAGCCCATCATCAAATAATTAACCTCCGAACAAATAAAGAGCAGGTAAGTGAGTAAAAAATGTAATTCACTGGACTAGGGGAGTTGACTAAGCTTTCTAACAGCATCAAATGCCTCAAAAACGCTACTAGGAAATTAAAATAAAATAATAAATAATAAAGAAATAATAAAATATATCTCATGAACCCGACAAGTGGTTGGAACCACCCATTTAAAATAGGTTAAGGGCTGGCAATATATTGTGCTAAAACGCCGTGGTTAGCATCTTTTTTGCTATGCTCAGAATGACCGTCGAACAAAACTCAGACGAGCGCTCCCAGTGGCGGTTTGATGAAATCTTATCAGGATCTTACGTCATCAACGATCATTTTGCTACAATCTTCATTTCAATTTTGTGATTGTTGGCCGCGTGTAACGTGTATCTGAATGATATTCGCGACTGGGTCTTTCGTGCGATATTTTACCCTCCACGGATGATTCCCTCGTCGATCCACGCTTTCTAATTCGCAATGACGCACTCAAACAAAATTGACGATCTTATACATTCCGTGACTCTTCACAAGCTCCGCCCGATTATTTTCCAAGGAACGATATTTCCCTTTATTATTCCGTACATCGGTTGGTTTTATTGCTGGTTGTACGTGTACGGGCTTGAGGAATTCACCGAAGCCGGTTTCATCGGAACAGCGGCTATCGCCGTCGTTCAAATTCTTAGTTGCCTCTGTTGTTACTGGTCGGTGCACGTACAAGCTTTCTTGACATGCTACAAGGTGAGGAAATACAATTATTGAGAAGTTATTCATGCCGATTTACGATTCCCCACATCTATGGGACCACAAGTTCGTTAGGCCTTTGCCAACATCCTCCTCGGCCTTGGCACCCAAGCTAAGTTGTTGGTTGTTGTTTGTTCTGTATTTTTTTGAAGGATACACGTACCTTGATCCTCATACATTGTCACTAAATCCAATTTAGACCAAAATTTAAACTCCTATTACCTACCTATCGAAGTATCACCTAATACATTATTTTAGTGACTTCTGCAAGTAGGTACAGTATAAATAGGACCATGCTCTTTTTGGTCCACCGTGGTTGTTCTTTGGAGACCTTTGAAAGGTATTGAGAAGAAGAACATTATTAAAATGACGTCGGATGTCTGTTGTCATAGGTCAGTAATATTCATTCAAGTTTTTTGCGCAGTTAAATGTAACTTTTCAGAATAAGTTCGCAAGAATATCTGAATTTTGAAACGATCCTGATAGGGAAATCATCAATTCATTTCAAAATTAGATCTCAAGTAGATTTCCTGAAGGCCAACCTATCCTTGATTGACACCTTCCCTAGCCTCTACTCATTTTCTCCCTACCTTTAATACTTCTGTTATTGGTGCCTTATTGACCATGTCTCTTTTTTCAGGCCAAGACGCCCAAGGATGCTGAACTCGTGAAAGTTGTGCCTACAGAACACAATGGTTCTTCCGAACTCGTCACCCTACATCATCCTGTGGTGAATAATGGCTCCCCTAGCCCCTTCTAACAATTGTCAAGATCCTGGAAGTATTACTCAAAAGCATTATTCATCTCCTTCAAATTCCTTCTTCCAGGCCCTCGGGGATACTTCGGAGTGGTTTACGTTCCAAAAAACAAAATACGTGTGGAGTGCTGAGAAGAAACGTTTTAGAGGTTTGGAATTTCCCACAGATCTACGGTACAGCGATTACTTGAACTGGAAAGGTTATCAAGATGAAACTGAGCTCAGCAAGGCGGAGACTAAATACGGAAAAAATACGTGAGTTGGCATTTTCACACTGAACATGCCGTGGAAAAGAAGAAATTATTCGCGACAATTATTTCACTACCGGTACTGACTTTATTAAATTGTGACCTGTTTGCAGACTGGACATGGCTGTTCCCGAATTTATGGAACTGTTCAAAGAGAGGGCAACTGCTCCTTTTTTCGTGTTCCAAGTCTTTTGCGTTGCCTTGTGGTGTTTTGACAAGTACTGGTACTATTCCATGTTCACCCTTGTCATGCTCATTCTTTTCGAATGCACGCTCATACAGCAACAACTGAGAAACATGGCCGAGATCAGGAAAATGGGTAATAAACCCTACATGATTCAGGTTAGCATGCAAAGACTTAGGTCAAACTTTCTTTCAAATTATTCAGAAATTCGTCTGTCATGTATAAACGCCGATGAGTGATACAAATCCCAATCTGAACAGAACACTGACGAAATTCTTTCAGGTTTACAGAAATCGAAGGTGGCGTTCTATAATGTCCGACCAATTAATCCCCGGAGATATAGTCTCTATCACGAGATCTCAAAATGATAACTTGGTTCCTTGCGATATGCTGTTACTTCGTGGTCCCTGCATTGTCGACGAAAGCATGCTGACAGGTTTGTGATTCAAAATCATAATTATTCTCCCTAAAGTAAGTCCGTGACGTACGTACTTAACGATGAATGTTTGCCAGGTGAATCCGTTCCTCAAATGAAGGAAGCGATTGAAAATCTTGATCTCTCCACTGAATTGGACGTAGATGGCGCGGGAAAACTTCATGTTTTATTCGGTGGCACTAAAGTCGTTCAACATACATCTCCCAACAAAACGTCATCTGGCCTTAGAGGTGAGTAATATCAATGATATATCAATCATATAATATCAATGATATCTGAACTCTCAAGCCGTTGGCAAACTGTCAGCAAATCTTGAATTTGGATATGCATTTCACTGCCACATATTCAATTAAGAACTGGAAAATACACTAAATATTTGGTCAAGTAATTTTTATTAATATTGAAAGCTTTTCCAATTCGGTTATTCGACTCCGGAAGTTCCAGTCAACCAAGCGGTGCCTTGTTGTCCGAACAAAACGTCCCGATTCGAACGATTGAATTGCAAGAGCTTCCACAATGTTTGCTTATATCACCCATACAACAATACGTAACACTAATAATATTATTAGAATTGAGTCCAGTATCGCTCTACAACCAAACCATATTGCTGTTTCCTCTTTGACTGCTCTGAAATCGCCTAAACCCGATGTACTTCAGATTTGGCACGATTTTATTATCTTCTTATTTCATAACAAGTAATTATAATTACTATCTGTGCATTTTATTTCGTATTTTGCCATATTTTTTCCAGCTCCTGACAATGGATGCGTGGGGTACGTCTTGAGAACTGGATTTAACACGTCCCAAGGGAAACTTCTTCGTACAATTTTGTTCGGTGTCAAACGTGTGACAGCAAACAATCTCGAAACATTCGGTTTTATAATGTTCCTCCTAATTTTCGCTATTGCGGCAGCTGTTTACGTTTGGATAAAAGGTAAATGTGTTTGGAGGTCATTTGACATGGTCGTACAGAGAATCCCCTAGAATACTACAGGGCAATAGTGAATTTGAAAACTAGAGAACAATTTATTCTTTATAAAAATCACTATTAAAATTGTCCTCCATTTACGGAATCATGAATGACAAAACTGGCAGAAGACACAATTTCTTGTCATGATTGTTGTTCCTTGGTGCGTTTGAAAGAATTACCTATAGACGATATGACTGTATTCAATGAGTGTATTCAATATGTAAAAAGATATTGGAATAGTGGTCAGAATGACTGTAATTAAAGGTTTAATTTCTTTCAGGCTCTGAGGATCCCTCCAGGAACAAGTATAAACTCTTCTTGGAATGCACGCTCATTTTGACGTCGGTCGTTCCTCCGGAGTTACCCATTGAGTTGTCCCTGGCAGTGAATACGTCATTGATATCGTTGTTCAAACTAGGTAAAACTTGAAACATTCGCTAGTCGCGCTCTTCGTTTATTTTTCGATAATTATACGCTATCCTTATTACAGCTGTCTACTGCACGGAGCCTTTTAGGATTCCCTTCGCCGGGAAAATTGAAATTTGTTGCTTCGACAAGACCGGTACTCTCACGAGTGATGATTTGGTCGTGGAAGGTGTCGCTGGAGTTGGGTAGGTGGCTTGTTCGTGATATTGGTCGTATCCTTGAAGCCTTGTTATATTCTTGTCATCATGTGTGTGTATTCGTGTCATCATACATTCTTGTCGGTCCCAATTTTACCGAATTCATAATAGTAAGTTGACGAGGAAAAAAACACGTGATGATTTTACACTTTAATTATTTTCAGGGATAATCCGGAAGAAGTGATCCCCGTGTCTGACATACCGCAAGACACCATTCAGGTTATAGCTACGTGTCATTCTCTAGCACAGTTGGAGGACGGTATGGTAGGCGACCCGTTGGAAAAGGCCACTCTCATGGCTATTGACTGGAATTTGACTAAAGGTTAACTATATAGAATTTCCGAATGTACAGGGTGTTACGTTGTGACGCTCAGAATGGAAGCACATCCTAGAGCTGATTTCTGATCGAAAACGTCTCAAGAAGTTTCAAACGCCCGTAACATGCGTAACATTAATTTCAAACAAATTAAAATCGTATTCCATTTTTGAAACAGCAGGAACATTTTTTATTTCACTTATAAGCTTTTTTTGGCACATTGGTAAAGAGCTTGGAATTAAGAAAGGTCAAAAAATCTTAGAAACATTCAATTTTTTCAAGGGCTCGTGAATTCATGTCGTCCTTTTAGCAAATTCTAAATTTGAATAAGTAAATCGTACACAAAAAATTTCTGAGACGCTTTTGATCAGGCTCTTGTCCTCCTGGCATGATACTCAGTACAAGTTCTTACATACTAATTGATGAGAATTACCTTTAGTACCCGAATATCTTCTAGATGCGTAATTTTTCTATTTTCGTTTATGGTTTCTTTCAAATTTTCAGCCGACGCAGTTATCCCTAAACGTGGTAAAATTCCGGGTTTGAAAATCTTTCATCGACACCACTTCTCCTCCGCTCTGAAACGCATGTCCGTCATCGCTGGATACACTGTTCCCGGAACTGCTGAAACTAACTACATTGCTACCGTCAAAGGCGCACCAGAAACGCTCAAGCCCATGGTCAGTGTTGAGTTTCAGCTGATACAAACATTACGCATATTTATATAGTGTTCTTCTCTCTAACGCGCTTTATATTCACTCCAGTTCGATAAAATCCCTGATAACTACGAACGCGTCTACCTCAATTACTCACGTCGAGGTGCCCGAGTGTTAGCACTTGGGTGGAAGTCGTACGGGCATCTGTCCCACGCTGAACTGAGAGAGCTGACGAGAGAGGATATCGAGAGTAAACTCAAATTCGTCGGTTTCGTAATTATATCGTGTCCCCTGAAACCAGACTCGAAGGCTGTGATCAAAGAAATTATTGCTGCTTCCCACGTTGTGAGTAACAGGAACCTTTTTCACATTCATTGTTCAACATTATTGAACATCTCTTTCCTGACCTGTATTTATATCACACCGTTTATTTACAATGAGTTTTTTTCTAGGTAATGATGATCACTGGTGATAATCCTCTCACAGCATGTCATGTCGCCAAAGAGCTTCGGTTCATCCAAAAAAACAAAAGTATCCTCGTACTCCGAGGACAGGAGGACAAATGGTATTGGGAAGATATTGAACAAACGATACAGCTAGATCTGAATGAAGACCACCGTCAGTTGGTCGAGAAATACGATTTGTGTATAACTGGAGAGGTAAATTCGTTATAGCATGAATACCAGTAGTATTCATACGTTACGAACTTTTTTGTCGAATATTGTTTTTTAACGAGCATTTTCGTTTCATTTTCTCGTATTTTTTCAGGCTCTTTCGTATCTGACTATTAATCATAGGAAATTCCTGATGAAAATCTTACCATATGTTTCGGTGTTTGCGCGAGTGGCTCCAAAACAGAAAGAATTCGTTATAACGAATTTGAAAGCCCTGGGCTACACGACGCTCATGTGCGGTGATGGCACAAACGACGTGGGAGCTCTAAAACATGCCGATTGCGGTCAGTGTTTATGGCTTCCTTTAGTATGATAAACATCGTCTTTAAACCTTGGACCTGCAGATTGCTTATTGCTATTATCTCGTAGGAGTTGCTATACTCGCAAGTGCTCCTGAAGCTAAAATGGACCGAAAGAAGATAGAACAGGAGAAGGAAAAGGTCAAAACGTTATCCCAAAAACTGAGTTCCCCGCCACCGAGAGGTGGAAACAACGAACAAAGAGCTGTAAGTGAAATATATATTTTTAGAACCAAAATCATATATTTTTAAAAATCGAGCGTGAAAATAACACCCAATTCCAACACTTCACGTTTCCACACGTTCCGACAAATAGCGACGTTTTATACTTTTTCAATCTAATATTAAGCACGTAAAAGTATCTGGTATAGAAAGTGAGGTGAATATGAGGTGCCTTCATTGCAGTGTTTAACATCCCATAGTAAATTACTCATTCCATTTTCTTCGTTCATGAGGAGTTTATGGAGGAGGGTCTTGTCATTCCCCATGAAACGGCTGTTTCTCAATTGACTGGAAGATTTGTGGCTGGGGTAAAGGGTGTGAGGCCAGTGATGGGGACCCAGTTCCCTTTTGGGTCTCATGCCAGGGAGAGGCGTGTGCTATCAATGTGTGCGCTGATCAATGCCTCCTTTGAAGGTACTCGAGTGTTGACATACGAATATGTTCAAACCGTCTTGCTGCCCTCAAGGCATCGGTGGTGCTACAAACAAGATAATATCTTGAGAGTAAGCGCAGGGAGCTTCTAACCTGCCTCGATTCCTAGTTGTAGGAGGAAATAGCATGTGTTTGAAATGGTTAGTGCAGCAGCGTGCGCAAGGCCAGGTGGTTCTGCCGTGAATCCCTCAGGGGTGGCTAGTGAGCTTTCGTGAAGGGGAGTGGTATTGACACAAGAGAAGCATGATGGAAGGCCTTAAACTGATTTGTCGTTGAACTGATGGTAGCGGGGATGACGCTTGCTTTCGGAAACACTTCAGAGCATGGGATCGTTACTGATGTGCGGCCGAGGAGGAGGAATACTACTCAATTATGCTGCAAATATTAAGTGTTTCGTTGATTTTTCGCGCGACCCTAGTATTTCGTATGTTCCTAAATTCCTCATACGTACAACGTCTCATCAATACGTCTCGCACTGTTCGCAGATTTCAATAAATGCTACGCAGGAGAAAATTCAGAGGTTACTAAAGGAAATCGAAGAGAGCGAACAGGCCCAAATAGTCAAATTAGGAGATGCAAGTATTGCAGCGCCTTTTACCAGCAAACGTTCGTCAATTCAATGCAGTAAGTTTCTATGAATCTCTCGTTGACAAGGTTTGTCTACTGGAAAATGGCTGAAATTCATTTCTCAAAATTGCCTGAGTACTGTAGCATTTCATGCCAAATAGGAGGTATTACATACACCGTTGTGTCCTCCAGTTTGATTTGAATACAGCCAACAGTAAAAGTAGCATAATATCACATTCGTTATAACGAAGACACATCCGCCTGAATTTTCCGTGCTTAATATTATTTATTTTCCGTTTTACTTACAGTTTGCCACGTGATAAAACAAGGAAGATGCACGCTAGTCACTACACTACAAATGTTCAAAATTTTGGCTCTCAACGCTTTGATATTGGCGTACAGTCAGTCTGTTCTTTACCTCGATGGAATTAGATTCAGTGATATGCAAGCGACTCTTCAAGGTCTCCTGTTGGCCGCTTGTTTCCTTTTCATCTCACGATCAAAGGTGAGTTAAATTTACTCATTTACAGCATTTAATGCTTCATTTACTAATGTAAGAAGTGTCATATTTTTGGGCCAAAGATCGATTTTGGTTCTTTTAAAAGAGCACAATCTGATTCTCATGTCTCCGAATGAAGCAAGGGTTTATGTCCACTTTTACAGCCTCGTGACTGTCTACTCATACGAAATAACCCATGTGTCGAAAATGCACTGCCGAAGATGTTAATTTTCGCCTACGAGCAGTTTTTAAAAAATTATTTGGTAAAAACATGTGGTTGAGTTGGTCAAAATGTAGTGTCAAAACGCAAAAAGACCATTACATTTAGGTTACGCTAGTATAGTGTAGTGGTAGTTGAAGCCGAGTTGGAGAATAATTGCCTTCTGTAGAGTCGTTGGAGGTCCTACCGAATTTAACTTAACCCCCCACTTGATATAAACGATGAATATGAGTTCAGAATATGGAACAATTCGAAACTCTTAGTTCTGGCTTTAGAGGGAACTTGTTGGCCAAAAAGTATCCTTTCTACTTCGCTTATAACCCCAGCCTTAAAAATCCAAGGTTGTACATAGCATCTACCTATCTCACTCTCGCCAATTAGTATTTTTAACCAGTTTATGGATATCCATAAGCATCTCCTAAACGATATCATTAATTGTACGGTAGGATCAATTGTATGTTGGATACCAGTTAACAAAGAGGTTCTTATTGTTCAACCGAATTTTAATTCACTTAATTCTCATTCTTGACGAAGTATGGCGTTTGGATCATTAAAAAAATTCCTCGGTGTCCGCCACCTTCAAGTTTTATGGTTAGGAATGTTGGTTTTCTCGGATGTTCTGTACGTTGAAATACTGCGAAACATTGTGATAATGACACGAACCAACTCCGTTCACGGTTTGCATGGTGAATTCGGTGACAGTATCAAAAGGATGAAAATTGAACATTTAAAGGAGACTGAATTGTTTGGATATTTCTCGCTTGGTATTGGAAGGCTTCTCTCTCCTTTCTTATTTATGCCTCTAAATAACAAGTATCTTCTATTGGGTAAGTGGTTCCTTGTGGCTTGCAGATAAGACAACGAGAAAGTGTACGCTTGTCCGGCCTATGAGAGGACTGATGAATTGATTATTTCCAGGAACAATGACATTCGAAGTGGCACTCCATTGCATCAGAGATGTTTTAACTGTGCAAATCGAAACGTACGGATTCATGTTATATACAAGTCTCATGATGTTGTGCTTTTCGATTCATTACCCAACTTCTGTTAATATCATAGCCAAATGGCTACCACCCAATGAATACACGAGGGCTTGTCTGGTTCTCTCAGCTGGAGATAAATTTGCACGAAGTCTGGTCAACTTGGTGACCCATTCGTTGCCAAATTTGATGTTTCCTTTAATGATAACATCCTTCGTCATCAAGATTCTTTGGTGTATTTCGTACTTCGTGATTGGTGCCGAGAGCCCACAAACGAGTTTTCTGATTAGGAGCGACGAGTGGGATTATTTGTGTCGGAGAATTGGTCCTCGACGAAAAATTGACTTCACCCTAAGGATCCCATGGAGAAGTATCTTTTCCACGCCAGTTGTTTACGGGCTGATGATGAGCGAGATGGCTTTCAAATGGTACTTTTATATTGCTCTTGACTTCAGATCGTACTGCTCAGAAGTGAACCATTTCAGTATTGATGTAGCAATGCTCTTTCAGTCGGTGCTACCATTCCTCATGGCCTGGTTGACCGACTTCTTGATTTCCGATTTATTCTTATCAGCCAACAACGCGAGGAAGATCTGGAATACAATCACACTTTGGGGAATCGCTTTTTGTCTGGCTTTCCTTTGTTACTTTCATATGAGCCCGAGCAGCGTTACCTTCTTCCTAGGTCTCGCCATACTCATGGGAGCCTTCTACGACATAGGGACGATGGCTACAGTTTACGATTTGTCTCCAAATTACGCTGCAGTGATTTTTTGCTTGTACATAATACCGTCGTGGGGCAGTATGGCGGCTAGCTCATACCTCAACCGTAACTATTACGGCAAGAGAGACAACACCACGAAGAGTTTGCCAGTCTTCTACCGAGCAGCACTGCTGCTCTACGTCATGAATTTTGGATTCCTCATGTCCGGAGATATCAGGTTGCGTAAGTTTGACAGCTACGCTACCTCTGACTGGAGGAGGGAATCAGTCATCTCCTATCCTTGACTTTCCTCTCAACAAGTTGGATGGCTGAGAGTTCTTCCTAAGGGCGTCGGTACACCAATAAAATGTTGAATGTTTTGATTTTATTGATTCAATAAAAGTGCTTAAGGTGGTCATGTAAGTTGAGAAAGTGGGGTTTTCCTTAGACAGAAGCGCAGATTGTTGAAAAGACAGGGGAGAAACATGGCTTTGAAATCCTGTGGACACCACTCTGAAACGCAGTTTTCAAAATTTTACAATTCCTGGTATCTGATACCATACTCATCCCCCCCCCCCCTTGAGGATAACTGAATATTTTGAGTGGAATATCTATCTTCCATAAAAAACGGAGGTGTATGACCTAGCAGTCAAAGTCGGTTCAACTATTGTTCTCATTATTATCGTGGAAATGGACTCTCTCAGTATATGCCTTTATTTTTTGTTGAAATGGGTTTCCACAACCTCGTCGTAAATAATAATATTCGTAAGCTCCTTTTTTTTTTTTTTTTTTTTTTAGTTTTGGTTATAAGTGAAAAGCTGCAAGCTGCTCAATCCTTCCTAACAATTGTTGAAATACTTTTGAACGAGATTAAAGAATGAGTGTTACAACACCTTTAAATCAAAACAAGGTGTTCCGATGGGTTGGTCAGTGATTTCCACTGCTTTTGGCCACAATGATGTTTGTGATATGGCTGATAAATCGCCTAAGAAAAAGCCATATCTACCTAATAAAATTTCAAAAAAACGGGTCACTCCTACGACGTCACGGATGTAGTGCATTCCCTCGATAGAGCGCGTTGGAATCAATAGAGGATAACTCTCATACACTTAGGGTTTAAACAAAACATGGTGTAATATCAGGTAATGGAAAAAATTTATTATTATCAACAAATAATAGTCTCCGCTCCTGCATTTTACAGTTGCTTTTAGCACTTTCCTCTCAAATTCAAGATGCCTCATCTTTCGGGAGCTCTAAAAATTTTCAAAAAGCGTTTTGGGGGAGTTTTGGTTCGCATATCTCTCGTTAACCTCATGTTTTTCAATTTAGTTTGCGGACAGCGTTGGCTGCAACTGTCACACGAAACTGGCTTACCGAATAGATTTAGTTTTTAACAAAATTTCTGAAATTCTCTTGTAGGTGATAGAGCTTCTTTTAAGAAAAGTAAGCAGCCAATCGGAAACCATGTTGTCCATTGTCTATTTTTATTTTTCAGAAAAGTCTTGCAATTTAAAAATGTATTAACTGCAATTTAAAAATGAACTGAAATCTTGTTACAGCCTTTGAAAGTGTTATCGAAGCAGAGGCCTCTTCCGAATATTTTCAACGTTTACACGGTCTTGACTGTCCTACTCCAGTTCGCCGTTCATTTTGTTTGTCTGGTGTATCTAGTTCAAATGGCTAACGAGCGCTCTCCACAAAAGTAAGATTTCGTCGATCGACTTATAATCTATGAAATCGACGAAGAATCAACATGTGCGATTACAACTATTCTGACTGTACATCTTATAGGCAGCCGAAGCCATCGGACAACGAGGAAGAGTCTGAATTCGAACCGAGTTTACTGAACAGTACGGTTTACATAATCTCAATGGCTCTACAAGTTTCCACGTTTGCCATCAATTACCGGGTATCGATCTACTTTAATTTGAAGCTCCCTTAATATCCTGTTGGTTTTGGCAATTTTTCAGCTCAATATTTTAATTGTTTTCAGGGGAATCCTTTCATGGAGACTTTATTCGAAAACAAACCCTTCATGTACGTGATTGTGTGCTCTACCGTGTCGATATTCGCGTTAGCTCTTGGAGCGTTTCCTGACATCGCCTATCAATTTGAAATTGTTGATTTTGACCCCGACGTGAGTATTTTCGATGATGTACTTCATAAGTGGCATGTGTAATGCAGGTGGACAGATACGTTATATGTTACTCAGTCATGGTCGACTGACTAGTTTTCGAGTACTCTCATTAGGTTACTTCAGCCCTGACGGCGAACGGATTTTAAAATACACGTAAATGCAAAAAGTAATTGTTTACGAAGACCTTGTTTGCTATCAAAAACAAATACGATGGTGTACTTTTCCAATAATAATACTTAGTAGTAATAGGACCAATTGGACCAATTTTAGCGAACAATTCTCTTCTCATTACGTGACCTGTTGCAGTTCCGCCTCGTCCTCGTTGGGGTTCTCTGCGCGGATTTCTTCTTCTCATTCCTCGTTGATCGCCTCTGCTTGCTGATATTCGGCGAAGGGAAGCTGAGGATAAAAAAATAATTCCATTAGTGACCGTATTAGTTGAATTGCCTGTTTGAATTGCTAAGTGCGAATTTTCCTTCATTTCAATAATCCGTCATCGGCTATAAAATGCACAATTATTGACGGATTAAGGGCGAGTAGGGTATGAAGGAGATCTTATGTGTTCAAAATCTTCTTTTTTTCCTTTTACTCTAGATAAAGACTTTAATTCGAGCTTGTACTCTTGTACTGATCCAATGTGATCTTGAATGGGAATTTTCGTTTGAGCGCAGTAAAACGTATTAATTAAAACGTAGGTTTCAGTATTTTTCGTTCATGGTTTGTAATAATCATTTTGAAACACAGTTTCTTCAAGAGCGTTTGCTTAAATGTATCCGGATGCGGGTAGGAAGTAGCATCAATTATAAAGATGTTGTATGGCTGGAAGATCCTGAATGTGATATATGATCGACGTTAAGCACTTCAACAAATATACTTGAGTATCAATTGGTCTCAAATTTTTCTGCTACTTTCAACGGTGATTAGTTTTCTCTTTCGAATAGTACTTTTAATTTCGATAGTGTTATTTTACCAGTTACCGTACATCAAGCCCCCGTTGAAGCACTAATTAAATTTAGCATGTGATTCTCAACTGATTCGATGCAATACACATAATTTCCCAGTTACATTGATCTATGATTATTACACATTATTTATTGAAATCTTCGACGTAAGGTGTGCGGATTGGACGCTCTTTTTATCTACGGTTTCTTTTATCCTGATCAATAAGCTTAGGTTGAAGAGTGCTACTCAAAACGGGGGAAATTGGAAATTTTTTATTTTTAAACTCGTTAGTCTGGTGTGGCAGACCTTTAAAATAACGTAAGCTCGGATTTTCAATATTATTTTGTTCGAACAGAAGGGTGTTTTATTTATTTTTTTATTATTCTATTTTTTTTAATTTTTATTATTATTATTATTATTTTTTTTTTTTTTTGTAGTTAAAATTTAAAGGATATGCCTACTTTTGTCTCTTTGGACTTGACCCAAAACTGAAAAATGGTCTATCGTTCATTACATTTTCTGTCGTTACTAACTAGTACTGCTTTCTCAATTTCAAGCTTTTTCTCGGGAACAACGTGGGCATTTGAACAATTTCGGTTCTCTGCACCTGTGTTTTGGCATTCCCAAAAAAATTAGTTGAAAGGGAAATTTCCTGGGTACTTATAAAAAGGCGTTAAATTCGGGATTCATCTAGTCCTTTTCCTTCCTTCAAAACTGAATTTGACTGAGAAACTGAACCTACGGTGTTTTGAAAAGATATCAAAATCAATCCAATCTGAATTTCCTGTAATTCGGTCATTTCTATTTTGTCTTCTTGCCATCCGCGAAATTCTATTGCTTGTGTCAATGTTAAGATCGACTGCCCTTCCTGGTCATTGAAAATGATAACACAGCTGTGTGAGCTCTGCGGTATTATTATTTAATTTACTCATTAAAGTAATCTACCATGTTCAAATATTTTGCCGTATTTTTTTCTTAATTTCTTGAAGTTGGATTACCTCGATTTGTGCATTTACCTATTTCACCGTTGCTCCATGTTGCTGATACCTTCGTTTATTCACTTTAAGTTATGATACTAGCGTGGTGTGTTTGTTTGTCAAAGATATGATGATGTAAATATCATTTTTTGTGATATATCTATTGTGAAAATGTCAAGCGAAAAGTATTATAAGTAGGGATTATGAAGTTTTCTAAAATATAAATTTACTGTTTAAAATTTAAAAGAAAGTGAATACCTGCAGTCCCATAGCCAAAAGAAAATACTCAAAATTATTGTAGGTTTCCCAGATTTACGTGGGCCTCGCTCCTGTGGGAGAGTGTATCTGTAGAGTGAATACCTCACCTGATAGAAAGAAAAAAAAAAACAATTTTTCATTTGTTTCCTTTAAAACACACATTTTTATTCACACCTTGCTTCCGTTTGCAGCAATATCCGGTACCCATCTCGATGGATTCAGCGTCAGAAAGAATTATATCCAACACGCCGAGGTCATTCGAAGGCTCGAAACCCCACTTTTCACCTATACCTGCGGCAATCAGTCCACAACCCACCTCAATCGATTCCGCGCCCACATTTCCAGCTCGATCTTTGGTTGGTTATTCCTTGATCTAGACATGTGGGGTATCATTTTCGACTAAATATTGGACGTTGAATCCAATGAGACGGATCCCGGAGCATTGGCGCCCACTGGAAGAATTTATGGGTCAAAATAAGTATCTATCTACCTATTTCGAAGGTGAGTTTCGAGATTTCTGGTACCAAGGTGTGTGGGGTATCGTTTTTCACTAAATTTTGGACGCTGAATCGATTGGGATGAGTCTCTATGCACCTCGTCGGAGGAATAAACAACCCCTGTAAAAAAAAAAAAATCAGCTTTTTTTTAGTGGCGAAAATGGGGCTTAAAAGGAGTTTATGCAGAGAATTTCATATTTATTAGAGCGTATTGAAAAGGATTTTTTTTACGAAATTGAAACGGAAATTAACAAAGAAAAGCCTCTGGGTATCAAATCTTATGTTGAAACCCAGACCTGTCATTACTTATGATAGACGTCGAGCTGAGCTTCACCAACTACGAATACTGTTAGGGAAAAGAGCAACTAAAGATCATCAGTAAGCATTTATTTTTTAAATACTCGGTTGTTTCAGAAAATCAATTTTTTGTTAGTACGGCTTCAGTTTCAGATCCCAGTTGAAACTAAATCTCTTCATATTTCAAAGAAAACCGAATAAAAAACACCAAGGCCAGAAAAACGATCAGCGTGTAAATCGAAAGTGTAAAAGACGACAGTCCGTTCATGAACGCTCCCGAAACCATTCCGATCACGCTCGGGAGGGCGAATTGAGCGAAATACAACACTCCAAATGCGGTCGCTCTCAACTTCCTCGGCGATTGAGTGTATGTGAAGAAGTAAGTGGAAATTTTTCCGATACCGTCTGCGAATGATCGAAGTAGTATCTGCGGAAAAGTGAACCAAAGTGGAACACTTTGGCTGCCGCTAGATTTTGTCAAGGTCATTCGGATTTTCCCTGTTTCTTTCTCACTTATGAATACTGTAAGCCTTTGCCGAGGAAGAACTTCTATTTTCTCTTTGCTTATCGCGTAATCCTTGATGACTAGTTTGACCGTCCAATGGCCTTTGGAAATTTTTTTCCTTACTAATTTGTTCATTTCTGGGACGGGGATTTCCATTTTGTCCACATTGCCTCCCTCGTGATGCCCGTGATTTTTACTTTTGTGTTCTTTTTCTTTTATCATGTGCAATTCGCCTTCTCGGATTGTGATCACCCCATTGACAACATCCACAACGGCGAAGTTAATACCTGGCTCATCGACGGCATTAAGCGTTATTATACTATTCTCATTAACAACGTATGAACTGATGACTTTTTCTCGTGCTTTCAGGACTACACTGTTCTGATTGATGCTGGAATCGTTAGCTGTGACTTTAGCGGGAAAATCAAACGACGGACCAGATCTTATCATTTCTCGTGGTTTCACGTTACGAATTTCGAACAATTCCCCCGGCTCGAGGTCCATCGTTGGAGTGTACGGCGTTGCGATTGTCACTTTCATCCTCATAGAATTGAAAAAACGTAAAACTGCGTCGCCTGGATCGGGCGGGTATGAACCGTTCTCGATAACCGACTGCAAAATTGTTGTCGCCAAATAAGCCAGCCCCAGAAGAAATACGGCGCTTCCAATCAGCTGTAGATCCGACAATACGATGTTGCACCGGGGAAGAACGAATTCGATGAGATATTCGAAAATGGGGAGAAGTATCACGTCTACGGTGTGATACACAGTTATTATGGACATGCTGCTGATGAATGACGGCGTGCTACCCTTCGACCCAATCCACTCGTTTTGTTCCATCCAAATCACGTCAAGGAACTCGTTCAGGCCGAAAAATATGCTGAATGGCATGTATATAAAAGACATCTGAACGAGCTGTAACGCGCTGTCTTTTGTCTCTTTATAGTATTTTGCGTCGGAGTAGTCAATCCATTTCGCGTTAGCTGGCATTTTTCTCCTACGAAATGCACGGTTATATAATGCCGAAAAAATACAAGCTATTACTCCATCAACGACTCCCATCTGCAGGCGTTTTTTTCGAATTTTGGAGTCGAAAAGTATAAGAGCTGCTGAGTAGCATATTGCCACAACTAGAAGGATTGACACTCGAATGGTCAATTGAATTTTATTACCTCCAAAGTACTGCTCAACTTTCATAATCACCCCCGCGAAGCCAGAACCACCATATCGGTTGACCATTAGTAAGAAGTAGAACATTTTCAGATTTCTTAGTGCTTCTGGAATTTTGAATTGTTCTGATATCAACGCTACTCTGGTGGCTTCAACTGCGAGTACAGGGAACCACAAATACAGCGACGCGAGAAAAGACATTGTTCGTGCTGTCACGCTCAAATGGGGGTAGTAAAGGCTTGTGAGCGCTGCCAGAGGTCCGAGAATCGAAAATACGTACACGTACAATACCATGCGGTATTTTCCAACTAGGTCGTCTGCCAAGTATCCCATGACAAAAGATGCCACTGCAGCTAACATCATTACCGTATGTTGTGTATGGCTGTGGATGTTAGCGCTCGGGAACCATTTTGCGAGGTCGTGAAGTATCACTTTGGTGCTGTACTGAGAATAATATACGAATCCTTCCACCACGACCGATACCCTCCCAAACGCCGGCCAGGGGTCATCGTGATGCTCCATTTCATCGTCGGATACCTCTAATGGTCAAACCGTTTACGTAGAATTTTCGACGCCAAGAATAATTTTGATTTTGAAGTCTTGATTTAGTGCTTATGGTATCATTTACGTGGTATCCACGCTCCATTGCAGTCGAGGCTGTTGTGAATCATTCCCTGAAGCATAATATTTATTGAGGTACTCTGAGGGTGCGGCCTTGCCATCCTTTTTTTAGGGCAAATTATACTTCTAATTTGTGACAAAAATGTCTGTGATTTTCTTTTTTTATTAAGAAAGGCATTGTTTTTGACTAATGTACATTACAATCAAGATTTTTTTTTCACATTATTAACCTTGTCTTTTTAAAATGAATGCAGCACCCTTGTTTTCGGAGTATTTTCAAATTGAAGGATACCATTAGAAAAACGCTGAAAATTCGTTCACAGGGGTTGGTTATTTCACGGACCAGCAACATGGAGACTCATTTCAATCGACTCAGTGTCCAATTTTTAGTCAAAAATGATACCCCACACGCCTAGGTACCAAAAATCTCGAAAACCCACTTTCGATACCCATAACTTCTTCCGGTGGGTGCCAATTGTTCCGCGGCCCATCTCTTTGGATTCAGCGTCAAAAGTTCAGTGGAAAATGATACCCCACACACCTAGGGCATTTTGACTTTTTACATGAAAACAGGTTGGTTGATTATTCAAGGAATAACCAACCAAAAGGGTAAACTTTGTACCGTTTTCGTGCCAAACCATTTTTTCTTTAGTTTAACGGGTAAAATATCAAATCTAACCGTTTATTTTTGTGATAAACTACTATTGAACTTCTTCGAATCGATCTGGAGTGGTTCCTTTCGGGTCTTCTCTCTTTAATTTCCTCAAAGCAAATTGTTTAAGGCTTAAAATTGGTTCTTTCGGTACCACCTCTTCGTTGTCTACCCAAAATGATGAGTTGAAGGTCTTGGCAGATCTTAAATACTTCGGAACGTTGTAAAAATTGAATATGCACTGAAATTATAGCATTATGAGCGTATTAGAGCATTGTTTGAGGATTTGACAAATTATGATTAAATAATAACCTGATTGCGAATGGAATTTAAAACAAATTGTTGTTCTTACGTGCCGACAGGCGGTCCCACAACACAGACCCGTTAAAAAGTGCTTATAGCGAGTTTCAACAATCCCTCCAAATACTGGGTCGTCGTAAGTGAAGTGGCCATTTCTGACAGCGATTTTATGCGTGTTGTATATTTTCTTTTCTATTTCGGTCAGTTCGTCATACTCCAATATAGATTCTCTGAGACGTTCCAGTTCCCAAAACCTGCGCCTTTTTTCGAGTTCGTCGGGCCGTTCAGTGTGCGGCCATTGGCTCCAACAAAAATGTTTTTTCGACTCGCTCCGAAGGGTCAAATGACCTTTCATTTTGGTGAGCACTGTGGAAAACATGTTTCAAGAAGCTCTTGGTTTGTTGAAGTGACCGATGTTTTAATTAGTCACCGTTACGGTTGGTAGGTATCGATCTGATTGAAAGAATGGTAGACGAATGCTGAAGTTTTATTTTTGTTTTCATGCAAAATTTCAATCTCTCCGATTTGGCTCAAAAATTTTTTTGGACGTTTCAAGGTGTCTAGATCAAAATGAGCAAATGCCCGTCCGCCGACCACGCTAATTTGGGTAGCAGACAATTTTCTAAACGGTCTAGTCGTGTGGGGTATTGTTTTGATTACATTTTGGATGATGAATCCAATGAGACGAGTCCCGGAACGATTGGAGCCAACCGAAAGAGGTTATGGGCCAAAACCTACGTATGTTGAATAGGGTTTTCGAGATTTCTGATAGGTCCCTAGTTTATTTACTGTATTAGTAAATTTAAACCCGAATGTTTATATTTTGCTACAATCGTGTCATTCATTCGTATTTTTTCGGTTTTTTGAATTTAAGAGAATTTAACTAAAATATTACATTAACTGGGCATTTATTAAAATATGTAAAATAATGTGTTTTATTTAAATATTCATACAATTTAGAGCTTACTGTACTTACTCATGAGAAATTTGAAATTGTTGGCGTGGGTTGGCACTGTCCAGTGTCTAGGTATGAATCAGGGGGAGGGATGGTCTAGTTTGACTGAAAATATTGGTTTCACTCTTCCATCTGCGAATGTGACAATAGAGTATTCATTATTTCTGGCGAGTCACTGATGTATAGTAGATAGAGTAAGCGGGCCAATGCACTGCCTTGTAGTACACCAGCATCTATATTCTTGGCTTCTGAGAAAATATCTTCTTGCTCAAGTCGGAAATAGGAAATCAATCTTGCTCGATCAAATCTTGCTCAATTCGGTTACTTATGTTTGATTTATGATGCGTAGCTGGCTGGTAGCATTGAACATAGCTTACAGGTATAGATCCGCCCTTCATGCTCTAGTCAAATGCCTGAGTTGCATTTAGAATGACAGCAGAGTAGAGTTTTGTCTCTTCTCTTACTTTAGAACTTCTATTACGTTAGAAGTACTGTTTTACTTGCGGGGTGCTCATACAATAAAGATGTTCGCTAGTAACTAGCGATCATCTTTATCTGTTGTTTCCGACGGTAGGTGTAACCCTCAAGACTCCCGTGCATTGAAGGAGGGATCTCGTATATTATAGAACTGAACCCACGTCGAGAGCTTTTCATGTTAAATTGACTAATTCGATTTCTATTCAAAGTGCTCCTTTCAGGATGCCACGTTTTTGAACCGAACGCCCCTACTCGCCATTCAGGATGACCGCCTGCGTTTCAACGATTAGAGGGTTTCATTTTTGTCGAGCTCGCATTTCGTATTTTATTTAAATGCCGGTGTTCCAATATTCCTTTTCATCCGCGTTCAGCATGAGGACCCCGCCACGTGCATTGTCGTTTCATCGAAATTGCCTCTCCACTCTCGACGATGTAATACGATTGAGAACGCGATCCTAATTCCATTTCAGGTATCACCGTTTATTCGTGCGCTGACTTTTTCGGGCCAGGACAATAGACCTAAATGGAAATGACGAGAAATATGGTGAGCTACTGATTGAATTTTCCCATCAAGCGAATGAAGGACTTAGTTAAGTTCCTACCGGTTGAGCCCGTCGAGCTGAGAGGCAAAACCGTTTACTACAACCGATACAAGGGTGAGTTTGGAGCAAACTGCGTGGACAAGATACGCTTGCTTTGCCCAAACCGCATTGAAATGTGGACCGCCCATGTTATCTTCGATCCACACAACAGGCTGCTGGCCAGTTTGAGTTTTCATTCACAAACCCGTCGTGATTCCAACCCAACGCTTTCGAGATGAATAGTTCTGTAAAAAATATTTCAGCACTACTTTTTTACATATTACGCGACCCCGGTAATTTGTCTTGCTAAAATCATTTTAAGAAAATCAAATTCGAATCGATTGCACACGACATTGTCTGGCGTTCTTCGTTCCTTCAACATTACCACAACTTGAATACCGAAATTAGGCTAATAAACAGAGTAATAAAACCGCTTTTACGTTGTTTGTTCATTTTTTTATTCAAACATTAATATGTATGGCCAATTTATTGAGCATTCAACGTCTCAATGTAAGAATTACGGGCGTTTATGTAGGTAGTGATGGAATTTTTCTTCTAAGTACATCTTTATGCGAAAAGTCAATCTCTCCGATTCGGTCCTTTTTTTCTGGGAGTTTCAGAACGTCTAGATCAAAATAAGCAAATTTTGGTAGTATACAATTTTCTGAAACTTGAAATTCGGGTCAGAGACCAGTTTCTGGCTTTTGCTTCAATGTCGTCTACATACTACGCAACAATATTTTGGCTTGGAGCTACTCAAAAAATGGCACAGCGTTGAGCGTTTATGATGTTCATGGGAAAAATTCTAAAACGCCGTTATGAACTAATTCGAATGTTACGGAGCTCCCACCCCCTCCCCTTCCAAATGAAGCGAGCTGTTACTTAGTACTATGCCCGCAAACAAAGTAGAAACTTCCTGTCTAAATTTTAGATTGTTGTGAAAACCTGCTTGTTCGTACTAGAGAATCGAGTTGACTGGCCTTGGAAAATTATGGTGAAATAACTTCGTTTTTATGGTTCACGTCGCTTCCTGGACAATGAGTTATTAAATTGTGTCATTGTTAAGGAATGAGATTCGTCGATACTTTAAATACCATTATTGCATTGTGTAGTCGAGAAGGGAAGCTGCTTCAAATTATAGGGAAAGTAGGCAAATTGCAAAAAGAGCAAGGATTTGTTGTTGAACTATTTTAGAAGGATGAATACGTTCTCTCTTCTCAGACTTTTTAAAGTTTGAACTACTGTTCTTCTTATACAACTGGATAGAACTACTCTTTTACTGAAATGAATTTAATTGTCAGAATGAGATTATGATCTCATACGCCTCGTAAAATCTCACGGAAACGCCAACACTTAAAATTGTTTAGATGATAAGCCGCTGAGTTCTTGCAAATTGTTGTACAAAATATTTTAAAAAATGCATGAAAGGACGAATGGCAGGCAATCGCACTATTGCCCGGTAACCAGCTCATCGGAGAGATTCCACGACTGAGAATTGGAATTCAGTTCGATTTTAAATATCGACGTTTGCAGGCTTTCCAAGTCAATGGGAAGAGTCTTGGACTTCTGTGGTTCTATTTCGATAAAAGCGTTCACGCAGTAGCAGTACAATTTCATTATCTCATCCTTCACGCAGTGGGATTCATTTCCGTACATACTGAGCCGACTGACGCTTCCGAGAACTCTATACTCCTTAGATTTTACTCTTTGCACTCTGGCCTCGAAAAAACCTGATCCAGGCTTGGTTTCAAATTGAACCATATATTCCCTGTACTTGTATTCAAAATTCACACTCGTTCCAAATAGTTTTTCTTCCCATAGAGCCGTAATATTTTTCAGTTCGAGTTTAGCGCATACATTTGTATCAACAGCGCTATTAATTTCCTTCAATACCACCTTAGCGAAAGCAGTTGCGAGTTCGTTGTTGCCTTTTACTTTTTTCAAATCGCTGCACGCGCACCAGTCAGGAGGGATTCCTGCCAGCTCGCACGTTCTCCCTGTTGGTATTTCATCGAAAAGACTCAAACTGCGCGTGAACCTTTTATATCTCTTTACTCTTGTGATGTCGGGCAAACTGGATGTATCCAAAATGTTCTGAAGAGTCTCGTGTAAATCGTAAGGTGTTGTTAGACGTTCTGAATTAATGTTGAGATTTTTTGTGGCCACGGAGAAATCTTTTTTGAATTTTTCGGGCAACACGATAGTTGCCAACGGTAGTCTTTCTTCCATGTAACCCTGAAACGTATGACGAAATCCTCCCCAACGAATACCATGATCGCTCAGGGCAATTAGAACTGTGGATTCCAAGGCTCCGTCAGATTTCAAAAAATCTAGCATCTCTCGATACGACTTGTCAACGAGTCGTGGAAGATTCAAAAAGTCATGAGACAACCCGTTGAGCCAGAAGAGCCCAAACGTTGGGCGGTCTTTCATGTTACTGGCAAATCCTTTAATGGCGTTTTCAAATCTCTCGTGGTTTGGGGTGTTGCCAATGCAGCAGATGGAAGTCGCATTTAATAACAGGGTGACTCTCAAGTGACGTTCAGCTTCCAAGTAATACGGCCTTAGGTAATAATCCGTTGGTTGCTGGCGAAAACCCCTTTTTTGATAGTTGAACGTGGCCGCTGCCGGGTTGTCTTCTCCATATGCCGTATAGTATCCTTTCGCGCGGAACTCGTCCCATATAAATGGACAATCATCCAAAACGGAGTGCGAAGCGTTGGGCCAACAAATGCTTTTTAGTTCTTGCACGTTCCTTCCCGTCATGACAGGAATGAGGTTTGGAAACGTGTTGTAAGCGACTTTGTTGTATCCGAGAAGGCTAACTCCGCCGTTTTCTTCGAAAAAAGTCGCCGTTCGCGGCATTTCACGAAGGAAGTTTAAGCGGGACAAGCCATCGAACCCCAAAATGAGTACATTGAAGGGTGCCTTCTGTCGCATTGATTTAAATTTGTCCCTCGTTTCGTCGTAGTGAAAAATCACGTTTCCATCGGTTGTGGTTGACTGAAACATGAGCCAGTACGGACCAAAAATTAATTAATTTACAAAACCTAATTTTGCTAAGTATCACCATGAATAGAAACTATTTAAGGATGCCATCCCAACCAAGGTGTAAAAGAACAACTCAAAACAGACTTTCATTTTATAAATTTAGGGGTATTTGAGGCGTGTGGCCAGGATTTCATCAAGAAAGGGAAACCACCGTAAACAATGACGTAACTACCGTCAGGCATCTGACCATTATCTTTACCGTTGGAACATCCAAGAGAGGTTGATCGACGGCGAAAGTCAAGTAATCCAAGTAAACGATAGCTTCATTGTAAGACTCGGGCCACTGATTGAGATTTCTGCATATGACCAACACAAATTGGTAATTGATTTTGGTCGGATTTCGGAATCTGTGACATTTTGGCGAATACCTGCAAAAGAAGTTTGAGAGTAGTTTTTGAGATCAGTGACTTAGAAATCGTGAATTCATATTTACACGAGCGGTGAAGCGTGAACTCAAGCACGAAGTGTATTCGACATCATCTGTGAGATTAATTTTGGGTGACTCAACTTCCGCTATGACCTTATATTAGTCCTCTCGAACTTAAGGTTTGATTAGTCCAGTCATTTTAAGCTCGCCCTCATCCCCAGAAACACCACATTTTGAGTGGTTATTCCTTCAATAACCAGCCTATATTCAGTCATCAGCTCCTTATCATATGTGAATGATACGACTCGAATAACTTACTGGACTTGCTTGTCCACTTTTGACTTGTACAAATTATTTTTCTCGTTTGCAGCCGACGATTTTCTCACAAATGGTTTGTAACAACACATAAGATGATGGGATTCGTTCACGTAGTTTTTTACGAGTGATTCGTCAACGTATAGGTGAGTGGTCGTCGATTTAACCAGCAACCCTTTTCTGTCTGCATCGCAATCCGTAAAACTGGTATTGGCGGCTCCGTGAAAGAAATGGAGATAATGTTCTTCAAAAGGAGCAAAATTTGATATGCGGCATCCGCGAGTGTCAACTACGTAATCCTGGTGCGAACCTGTAATTTTAAGAGAGCCACGAAATATTCGTGGATTTCTACTTTCACGTATCTTGTAATTTATGGCCAGGATACAAATTAAATTTTTACATTTCAAATTATTTCAAATCATATCTCAATCAACGCAATAAGGCGGGGGATATATGCCTAGAGAGAACGATCGAGAGATTTTCATTGATCAGCATGGAAAAGGTTTAATTTGACGTGGAATAGACGTGCATCTCAGCTCTATCGTAGACAAATCTCTAAAATATCGAATTAATTGTAGCGCCAGAGTCCAATTCCCTGGATTGATTACTTACCCTGTAAAATGCCTTTCCCCAATCGAAGTCTGAATGATTTTACCCGAAGAATTTGTTCACTCTCAGAATAACAACGAACTGCGAAGCACACAGCGAGGGTCAGAATGGCGATAAGACTTGTACGCCAAAGAACCTTCACCGACAGAATTGGTGTATTTGCAAGATGCTTTTCAAGCCCTGCACAGAATTTTCATTAATATACAACTTTGACAGATAAGCTACTAAACGCTACACAAATATACTATCTGAAGTGGATTGGTGTTGTTGGTTTTATGTATATTCCTGACTCTACAAAAGGCAAGCAGATGCCTTAATCTAAATTTTTGGAGAAATCGATTTACGTAATAGACCAACATGCTTCCTGTTAAGCCAAATTATGGCATGGATAATTTCATACTCATTGTCCTGTACAGAAATAGGTAATTCAAAACTTAAATCTTATAGTTAGATCTTAACGCATATTGCCTCATAATAGTGGTATGTCTAGTGATGTCTTGCTTCTTGTTCCCACCATTTTTTTGGCTGAAACAGGGATGCACAGTTCTTTAAACTGGTTAGCTGGCTCCAAAGACCAATGTGCAACACAAAAACAGATCATTTCAAACTGCAATCTTATAATTAGGATCTTAACACTTGAGAGTTTTAGATTATGTCTTCTTTTTATTGTGACCTCTGTGGCTCTATAAACTCTGCGTAGAGGATAAATAGTAGAAGTGGTTTGAGCTAGTGATCTATGTGAAGAAAGGGCTGTAGCAGGGAAAGTCAGAAATCTTAACTAATAAGGGACTAAGTGCTTAGTGCTGTTTGAGTTTCAAAAGCTATGCCCAAAAAGTGCAGTAAAGTGAAATAGCTGGGTTTTCCGAGCACTGTGAGAAACATTCATTTCCAATTATATGAATGATATAATTACCTAATTATTCTATATTGAGGGTTCCAATCGAAAATTTTGTTGTTTCCGTGCGGAACATGCTGCGAAGACACTTCTTGGTAATTGTTATTCTACGGTGAATTACCACTAAATTTGAATTTATTGGGCTGATATATAAAGTTATTATTTTTGTTCTTACCGAGGGCTGGAGTAAATTGCCAATGGCCTGTCGTAGGAACGAGGTTTTTTCCTGTCTCAATCATCTTCCGGATCTGTGCTCAGGAACCGCGGTCGCGGTGTATATTCCGAAAGGCTTTTCAAATAAGTAGTTGATATTGATATCCTTA
This sequence comes from Cyrtorhinus lividipennis, assembly GCA_019603395.1. NCBI lineage: Eukaryota > Metazoa > Arthropoda > Insecta > Hemiptera > Miridae > Cyrtorhinus > Cyrtorhinus lividipennis. The sequence continues at coordinate 141,992 of CM034005.1, forward strand.
TAATACCGACGTGCCTATATTTTCCGTTAAGCCCAATCGTAAGAACGAGTCGAAATCTTGTCAAAATAGCTGTATTATTACAACTTTAATCAGATAATATCCTACACGCGTTTGAACAAAAAGTGGAAGGAACAACGAAATAGCAAGAGAACGCCTGGGGCAAATTTCTCAGCTGGTGCGTTTGAAACGAGGAACTTAGGAGGCTAACTAGGTGGCTAGTGTATACCTAACTGGAGGCAACTCTCAAAATTTCAGAGCAAAATAAGTCATTATCATATTCATTCCCTACTATACAGTTTGAGTTATGAAAAAAATAGAGCTCTTATCGAATAATTCTTATTAAAATAATGGGCTTACTGATTGCTTCTCGCAGGGTTGGGACTTTTGAGATAGAAATTCGGATAAGGAGGAAAAACTGCCGATCGAGACTAGTTCTAATGATAATTTTTCGTGATTTTGGTTGGTTATTCCTTGAACAATCAACCTATATTTTCATGCAAAAAGTCAATCTCTCCGATTTGACCCAAAAATTTTTTCTTGGCGTTTCGAAATTGCCGGAGAGTTTTTGCTGTTTATTCTGCGCTCAATTTAGAACGGTGAACTGATTAAGATACGTCTCGGATAGATTGCCACACATTGCAGGAGCTTACTTCGAAAATGAATACATTGTCCGAAGTGGTTTCTATTAAACTTGCTATAGAAACCTCAAAGGTGCGCTGCGTTCAGTCTCATGTGCACATTCTGTAATTTCTTCCAAACAGATAAGAACGATGGGAGAATGTAATCCTCAACAAAAGGATAGTACAGAAAATTCGAATTACTTGCAGCGTTTTATTATTGATATTACACCGGCCAATAACACAGTTCACTTATCACAGACGATTTACTTCATTTTGTAACGGATCAAATAAGATATTTTATTGTTTTACGATAGAATAGACTCTACGAATCTGCTTGTACTAGGGAAAACATCTCATTTTGCCTCACTTATATTTAGGAAGCATACATCTATCCATATTTGTTACTGGTTTACCTTGGTACTGACATTTTTTGACACATTCATTCCAAGTTTTACTGACAAGTTTATGCTGGGTATTTCTGACAATTATAGAGATCCGAGGAATCCGAGATCTTGATTTGATTTGACGGCTCAACTGATCTGGAATCGAATGAATCTTGAATGAAGATGGAAATTGTGTGTAAGCAGTTCTTGTAGTTCGTGACGATTCATGTTTCTCTATCGGTAACTTTTATTCTTAAATACCGGCCCCTAATGCTTAGGATACAAGGAGATACATCAGAACATTCCTGAACTAAATATTGAAAAAAGTATGCGTAAGTTTCTTACTAGTTCTTATGATACCAAGTGAATTCATCTGGTATCTCATACATCCGGAGCCATTTCGATCAACTGTCTACTTACGTGTACCGTAAAAAGCCCTATAAAAGATTAACAAGTTGGGAAAAATGCGACTCGCAAATTGAAAAAAAGGATTATGCAACTTTAAAACATTGATCATTTCAGACAATATTCAATCCATACACATTGTGATCATATCTTTAGGCCGGCTTATCCGTCTTCCCCCTGGGCTCTCGTGGGCTGTTACGTCGGCAGTAGTACAATCAAAAGCAATTTTTAATACTCTATTGAATACGTAAGTATTGAAAGAGTAACAACGACCTATCGGCATGATAACCACCGATCTCCCCAATTCGTTGTTTATTCTCTGAAGTCATCCGCTGAAAGGCGGGAATAAGTAACACTAATAATGCATATGAAGGAATTTTCTTATTAACTTCGTAAGTATAATAATGAATAAGAACTAGAAGCCCCAACTATAATTCACTTCGATGCTACCCTCAGCCCATTATGTAAACTTTTCAATTTCATCCAGTCGATTATTCAACTAACCCAAAGGCTGTTGTGAAACCAACATGTTGTCACTTCCATAGAATGTTCAACCGGACTCCAAGCAGATTTCAGACCAACCGTTCCTAGACACATCTTGAGAACATACAAAATGGGAAAAGAGCCAGATTGGCACTTTAAGATTTGTGAGTGCCAAAGGGCCAATCGGGTCGTGCACCGCATCGTTCCATTCATATTAATGTGATTCTCTATTCAAAAGAACATTTCATCAAATGTATGAATAATTAAACTATTAATAATTCAATGTTTTAATTAATTAACATCTATTGAATATTGGAAATCAGATCGTAACAAAACATTGACCGTTTGCGAAGACAAATGGATCTGAGAAGTCATCATTAACTACTCTCATAATCAAATCACTCAATAACTCTCATCAGAACGTAATAGTTCATTCAAAATGTGTAACATAGTCGAAACAATATACTTGGCACTTGGCACTTCTCTCTACATATTATATTATACAAGCGTTTATACAGTTACTTCATCTTTGGTAATATTGTGAATTTATCTAGATATTAATTACTATTCACTATGTAAGTACTCACCTACAATATTGGGATTTTTGTAAAACAAAAATGCTAAAATTAAGCAGTAAACAATTCGATGTAAAATCGACCATTATAATTTACCTGGTGCTCTTATACGTAATTACACTCGTTTGACTTCCCTCATCCTTTCACAGGCCCTTTTCTTATTTTAGTGAGCTATTTTGAGAGAAGAGTCCCATCCAAAAATGAATCCTAAGTTGAGTTGAAATTTAATGGGTTTCGTGGATATCAAACACCGAGAGCAACTCGTTGTTTGACCAAGAGCCAATCTTCAGTAGCTATCACTTCGCAATTTTTCTGTTATTTTTGTGATATGTGTGTGCACAGATTCGCTACATTACCACGAGGATGCGAAAAAGTCCTTCACAAAGCAGAAGCGTTAGTTGGCTCACTACCGCACAAGGCCAACTACAACTTATCACTCGCATCACCACCCATCAGTCGCAGTAACAATAAAGTTTCATCGCATAGTTTGATATACAGCTGCTCTGATTACCGTATAAATTCAATCTACTAATCGCACCAAGTACTATAAATCCAGAGTTGGCCTTGCGCCGCACCGTCGCCTCGAATAACCCTTTGCCTGGAGCCGTCTCTACAGTGACGATATAGTCTTTGAATGTGTATTCGAGAGATTCCTTGTTGGGCACCTCTTCGAGCCTGGCACTGACTAATCTTTCAAGTTTCAGAGGGGAGCACTGCCTGTAGCCATTCAGAAGGGTGTTCATTTGAAGTACAACACTGGCTGCAGCTTGTTGAGACTCTTTTGAATCGACCGACAAGGGCTTATTCGTATGGCATGCGCACCATTCTTCGGGTATCCCTGCATCTTTGCAGGTTCTATCTGGAGAAACCGGTCGGAATAAAGACTTTCCCACCCTTGTCGAGGGCTTTTGCACTTTCTTACTCAATTCTTCGTTTGAAATTTCCGGTAAATTTAAAATGTCTCTAAGTGTTTCGTGTATATCAAAAGCCGATGTAAGTCTTTTTTTGTTCAGCTGCAAATTACTTATAGCTGTAGAGTACTTTTCTCTAAACCATTCAGGGAAAACGAAATATACGAACGGCAGCCGCTCTTCTAAAAACCCCTGATACGTTTCTCTGAAACCTCCCCATCTGATACCGTGGTCGCTGAGCAGAATGAGCACAGTGTTATTGAGAAGGCCGTAGCTCTTGATGTATTCAAGAACATTCCTGAAGTTCTCATCCCCAATTCTCGGCAAATTCAGGTAATCGTGCGTCAAGGAATTACCCCAGAAAAACCCGAAACTCAACTGATTCTTAGTTGCATAAGTGTAACTTGTAATCAGGCGGTTGAACTTCTGAGAGGCGAGCTCCTTTCCCTGGCACAGTAAAACGTTCATACGATGCTCAGAGCCAATCTCATGTTCGGCAGCTAAAGAAAAAGGTCTGGGGTAGAAGTCGGTGGGTTTCTTTCGCCATCCTCTTTTGTAATACCAGAACGTACCCATTTCAGGCGTGTCTTCTCCGTAAGCTGTAGCGTACCCTTCATTCTTGTACAGATCCCAAATGAACGTGCAGTTGTCAAAAACTGCATTGCTATTAGGCCAACAGGTTTTGGAGAGACCCTTCTCACTCTGACCTGTCAGGACGGGAGCAACGTTTGGGAACGTGTTGTATCCCACTTTATTATATCCTAACAGGCTGATAGAGTCGTGTTTCTCGAGAAACTGAATAGTTCTCGGCATCTGTCTGAGAAAATTAAGCCGAGACACGCCGTCAAATCCCACCATTAAGACGCTCAGTTTTTCCGAGTTGTTCACACCGTTGTTGAACTCGGGGGTCGTTCGGCTGATAAGGGTTTTGCGCAAAAGCGAAGAAATCCTTGTATATGAGGTCTCCACTATCCGTCGTGCAAACCACTTTGACGAACTCATCGTTGACTACGACGTTGTCCGTGAATTCATAGCAGAACTCTGAAAAACTGAAATCAAAATCCACGCACTTGTTAAATCTTCCACTATCTTGTTTGAGAAAACTAATCATGTAGGTACATAGCTAAAAAAGACAACTACCACAAATATTCTTCTTTCATCAGCTACATAACTTCTCATTTTCACATGAGCTTTACAACATTGTCACATTGCATTCAAGATTCTCCCAGAGATGAAAACCATCCCGGGCGTTGGCCAATTTCACAATATTTGCTCAAATTTCACTCAATTGTGAGCGCTCCTTCATTTTTCATTATTTTGTAAAGCATTTTTTAATCTACTTTATGTAATGTTAATTACTAATGATATTGGTATACAAAAGTTACAAGAAGGAAGATCTATTCATATTCTATTGTGAATAAAACCATTAATTTCATACAGGTGAAGACACTTACTCGATCCTTTCATCAACGTCACTCTTATAGGTAAAGTTGCCTTTTTTCTTGAGCCGCGTTTCCTTCCTCCGGAAGGGCCGATAACAACAAGTAAAGAACCCGGATGTGTAGTTCTTGACGACCATCAGGTCAACATAAAGTTCATTTTCCGTTGCCTTCACAAGACCCCCAATATTGCTCGGATTGCAATTGACTGGGTCCTCGTCGCCGAAGTATTGGAGTAACGCTGGGTCGAACGGGTCTAAATCCAAAATTCGGCAGCCTTTGGTGTCTATTAAGAAGCCGGTATTGAAATAGTCTGGAATAAGGAAATTTTATTTAAAATGAAAAACTCGAAAGAAAGGTCATTCCTCTTGCCAATGTCATACAACTATTCATTGCGTAATATGATGGTGAACACGTTCGGCAACTAAGCAAGAAAGTTCCTTGTTTAAGAGTATTCGCATACATCGCTACAACAGGTCCACTCTACGTAACAACGTAATATTGTTTTCTTTACCTGTTTTGCCGTACTCATCGAATTTGAAAAGACTGGCAGTTTGGCTAAAGTCCATCTGGAGAAGAAGCCACATACAGCCACAAAATACTATGACGAGAAGGAGCACTTGTTTTTTGAGGAGGTGCACCGGGTGGGCTCCAATCCTGTCTGCAAAAATGAAGATTGTCTTAGAAAATAGGCCAAAAAAATATTTTTTGATTCAGTATAATTATCATCACGTTGCCAAAAATTCATTCCAACTCAATTTACGGTGTCCTTCAAAAGACATAAATAGAACTTCGTTTTCGCAAATGGAATACCCGTTTTAACGCAAATTCAGATTTTTAAAAGTGTATTTATTGAGTCAACTGATGGGCAAAGGTGTTTGTTTCATGTCACTCACCGGCCAGCAAATCCCTTGAGGGAATAGGTCTATCCGTGTGTGGAACACTACTTCCAACCATTGGAATTTAGTATAGACTATTCAATTTCACCAATAGAACAACGAAAACGTCACAAATACGAAATAAGTTGCGAAAAGAAAGCGAGGTTAACGTTTGGCGTTGAACACGAAGAACTAAATAAGCAACGTTTTCACACCGGTCTTGTTGTGGATCCATCTTGATTGAACTTCGATCTTCTGACCTCATCTATTCGATAAACTCGAGATTTACCGGCGCGCGGTGGAAGCTTATTCTTCTTTAGTTTATTTTTTCATACCTATTAAAATGTGCACTATCGATTTTATTCATTAAAAACTGCTTCAAACTTTTGTTATGAAAATACCATGATGTGTCAAAAATTGGTAAATGCTATGTGAAAAATGTCTAAATGTCTAAAGAAAGCCAAAAACCTAGAATACCGGCAGAATTTTGACATGCTGCTCAGATGGAATGCGATAGCGTGCATTCGGTGTTGGAAGGTGCCTCGCAAAACCGTGACATAAATTTACCCTCTCAATTTGTTGATATTGCACGAAATGCTCGGCGGAATCCTTTCCCATACCGGGTTCAATATTGCAGCTACGATTTCTTCAAGGATTACTCCAAAAATCTGACATACCCATCTATTCGACCTGGGAAAAAGCCTGGAGACCCAGTCGTAACTGATCTGCGTTGGCTGCAATACAACCCCAATGGCACAATCTACTACGCCCTCGACTTCTCGACTGAACTACAGCAGCTTCCTTTGAGGCCCAAGAAAATTGATACAGCAAGGGGTTTTCCCCAGCTGTATGATGGTCGTCGCAAAATTCCCAAAGATAAATGGAAGGACCTTCAAGATATGAAGCCACTGCTGCCCCCGCATTGTCAGTATTTTTACGAACTTCTCCCCCACGAGGATAATTCAGTAAGGGAGCAGAAGAGGAAAGCCAAAGCAGAAACCAAAAAATGAACCAATCTAATGACGTCGGTAATTTCTTGTGGTAGAAAGTTGTAATTTGTAACTTTGAAAAATAGGATTGAATGTTTATAGAAATCCATGAGAAAAACAGTTAAATGTTGGTAAAAAATTTTGTGGTATTTTATTTTATTTCATGTAGTTTGTTGTAGACTACGTCCTGTGTAGTTAAAGAAGTCTGAAGTTAAAGTGCAATTTGTTGTGATAATATTAATATTGCGTTCTACGTGTATACTGGATAATTTTGAGTAACTTGTTTTTTAATTTAAATTTCCTCAGGTCTGTAGTTTTTGTCAGTGATTAAATTGAAATTGTGATGTGATAATATGATGTGATAATAATAACAACAATATTGTGTTCAATAAAAAGTTTCAAGTTACTGTTTGTTGAATTAAAACAGTTACTGTTCTTAATTCTATTCTGTCTCGTTATCCTCCTTTTAATTACTCATTTCGTAGAGTAATTAAAGATAGTTTGACACACCGTCATCAAAGGATTTTTTTCATTTTGAGATAAGCCTTGATAGCGTAATTTTTCTACTTGGAGATAGGCCTTGATGAATACATCATGGCCTATCTTCTGACAGAAAATTGCATGCTCATGGCCTAACTCAATGGTTTTTGTATAGGAACCGTTTCCATGGAAAAATTATTTACATATCTTTACAAAGATGTGTCTTATTTGATAATGCATTGGTATAAAATACTTTTCATGATAAGTGGAGTAGCAAATCAGTTTTTTGTTCTTCCTGAAAATGCTCGCTTTTGAGATAGGCCATGATAGAACTTAAGCGACGATTTTTTTTTCTGGTTGTTTCTAGGTGTCTAGATCAAAATAAGGAAATGTCCGTCCACGGTCCATGCTGATTTTGGTAGTAGAAAATTTTCTAAAAATCTGAATTTTGGTGAGGGACCCGTTTCCGGCTGATGTTGGTCCTCAAAACTTTTCAACCCGATCGGACTAATTGGGGGAGGGGGGGGGGGGGATATGTGTTTTTCGAAAAATGGATTTTCGAGATTTATGGCGATCAAGGCGTTTGGAGTATTATTATCCACTAAATTTTAGAGCCTGAATCGATTGGAATGGGTGCTGGACACGCCACACTCAATGTTTCCCCCATTTGCCCCGTTTGATATTTTCGACGATTTAGGCGTGTGGGTTATTGTTTTTCACTCATTTTTAGATGCGGAATCAATTGTATATGATTATCATAGAATAAATAATGTGTAGGGATGAGTACACAACTCCCCCAACACAAGTCTCTTATAGGGGGGGGGGGGGGGTCGAAGGCCACTCTTTGTATCGTGTGTTTCTAAAAGCTGAATTATTCTGCAACGGTTTATTGCTCCGGGTGGATCTCGTTTAGATCTTCAAGGTCCTTAGAATGATTTACTTTGGAACTTGAAATAAAGGTTCGAATATCAAATATGCACTATTGGTCGTAAAGTCTCACCGTTGGCGAGAATCGAATAAAACCCCATCTCAGTTAAATAAAATTAATATCAAAAAACTATTTTCAAGATACCTACCCGTTTTTTTGTGGTTAAGTATTACTCAGAGAACCGTTCGTGTTGATGTAGGTTCTAATTTTGAGAAATTGGTATTCTCTAACTTCATTATTTGAATTTGTTATTATGATGAAGCAGCTCTCTAAAATATTGCAATCTATTTGAAATAACCATCAAAGAAGTGGGCGTTTCCGCAATGTTCCCGGCAGATTCTAATTTGGACATGTGTAATGTAAACATTGGTACACTTTTCGACCGTAGACTTGACTATTCATCAACGTTGAATTTACTTCCGTGCGACGCAATTCAAAATACAGCTTATTTTCTCCAACTATAATTTGGCCCTTATATGTAATGGAATACCCGAACATAGGGTCTTGATCCTCATGTCAAAACAATTTACCATTGTCCGCGGCTCATGATAAGGCAAAAGGAACTATCCGCACACTAACCATAATTATACTCCTGAAATTATAATTCCGCTATTAGTCAGGAGGATTCAGCTCTTAATGCCACAGATCTTCCGTACCTTTACGACCTCGATGAGTCCATTCGCTTTGTACTGCCGAGAAGATAAAATTTTATGAACAGCTCAACCAGCAGAGACCATTATGAAAAATCGACCACTTCAGATAATGAAACTAGTTTGTTCGCTCTTTCTCGAGCATTCCCATTCGCGAGTAGTTGTTGTTGTTATAAAAAGCAAACAGGGTCTGTATTCTCGATAAGCTCTCCTCTTGCATTTTAAAATGTGATACCAGCCACTACACAGTGAACGATACAAGCGAGTATTATAGCGAGCAGAATGAAAATCGAATCAGTAGGTATTCTAGAAAATATTTCCACGGCTAACTCAATGCTCTTCACACAATGCCAATGACAGCTGTTTCCTTCAAATTTGGATCGAGAGGGGTATTGGACCGATTGCCACAAATCGAGGCACGGTATAGGAAAAACAGTTTTCGACCAAACATGTATCTCTACGGTGGACCTCCCCCCTCCCCATCCGGCCCGTCGACCTCGCTTTCTTGTACCATTGTCAAATAATTTGCTGTGTTTTTAGGGGTAAATATGGTTGCAACACAAAACGAAATGGAGCCAATTTGTGTGTCGTGGTCGGGCACGGGGAACACAAAAGTCATTAGCAATCATTTCAATAAATTCTGAAGATTGAAGAGTTGTTGCGAAAATGAGACAATATCTGAGGAAACAATCAAACTGATAAATGACGAACAATTTTATGAGTGCAGTAAAAGTGTCGACACAAGTAGTGTACTGATGTAATGCGTAATTTTGTTACAAAGATAAATTTTATTACTTACTTAAAATATGGATTGTTACAACAATTTGTCACGCTAGATGCAAAAAGAAATTAGTTTAACCCATTTGACATCAAGGTATTGTAAAATCGTCATTATTCGCTGCGAATATAGTATATAGCAGTATATAGTCTTGTTATTTTGGATTGATCCCGAGTGGACTGAAAAAAGCTGCGATTTAGTTCGCAATGGTTTAATATTCGTTCGAGTATGAGTAAGGGGAAAACAGCGAGTGTCCAGGACTTATTCTGATTGATTCATCGTCCCAAATTCAGTGGAAAATGACACCCACAGTGCCTAGCTCCCGAAAAACCTTTCTAAAAAACACATTCTTACCGATACCTTTCCTGAATTCGGACTGATCAGGCTGAAAATCTTTGTGAAGCAACTAGCACCAAAAAGAGGTTTCTGACCAAAATTTCTCAAGTGTTTGGAAAATTTTCTACTACTATAATCGGCATAGACGGCAGACGGACATTTCGGTTTTTGGTTTATTATTTTATCTAGACATCTTGATACGCTAACTGCCAGATTTTGGGGTCAGTTGGAAAGATCGACCTCTATCATAAAAACTACTACAAAAAACTATTCAATGAATAACAAACCAAAAATGTGAGAAAGTTTGTGAGAAAATCGCTCACGACGTGTATCGCTCGTATTCAAAAGTAATTAAGAGCATGAGGAGTGTTGGCATTCGATTAAGGTAAACGAGTACTAAGCTTTAATTTGTTTAAGATTTTTACCGATCAAAGGTTCGTCAGACAGGGAAGCTAATACACCAAACTAATGCACCATGTCATTGGCAGAGATCTTTCCGATTGATCACTTACGTGGTGGTTTTTGAGATTACTCTGTTGCTCTCAGGAAGCCGGCGATAACCTGAGGGTGTTGATAGGCCTCCGCGTTGCGATAAGAGGGACATCATTTTGGATAGGTAAAGCGCATACAAATTAAACGTTGATATTTTTAACTTTTGAGCTTGATGTGTACTGGTCCAAGGCTACTAAACGACTGTACCGATGCAGTCTTTCTGAGGCTCACGTCGAGATGAGAGTAAGTGGTGTCAATAAATTAGAGCTTTTGTGACGAATAAAGACCATTATACGAGTTGATTCAACATCCATTATCTGATGTTCTGATCCCCAGCTTTAGAGGGCCCGAATCGAGTGAGAAATAATCAAGTGTTGTCTCCTGTCTTTGTATTTTCTTACTTGGGACCACAACGACTCACTAACAATCCAACAGTTGTAAATTTTATTTTATAACTTGGGCTCACCTTGTCAGTTTTTGCATTCCAAAGCAAGATGACTTTTCGTGCTCTATTTATTTATATTGTTCTCGCGAAACGTGGTATAATAGTTCTACAATAAAGTGTTCACTTTGTTGCAAACATTTTTGCATGTCAGTGAAACCGGCCATAAGAGTGAAAACTCAGGATTCATCATTCACAGAAAAAAGGAATCAATAACCTCGAGTCAATATTATTGAAGACAATAATCATCTCAACCTAAGCAAGGAGAGATTTTCCTTCGCATTGAGCACCAACTGATTTCTAGACCGAAACTTCATGAACTATATTTTCTCCTCTTGTCACAAGAAGTATTACGTATTGAAGGAATATTGTAAAATACTTTCTTTGGCGCGTTTATTCAAACGAAGGCAACATAAAGCTGAGCTCAAACACACTCTGTTGTAATTGAATCTTCGAAATTCTCCTAATTTATTTCAAAGATTGACAAATGATATTCGCCCCCCAACCTGGATTTCCTTCATTCGTACTTATAGATTACTACAACGTATCGAGCATTTCTTTTTTTGACGCCTCTCAAGTATTTCTTCTTTTTGATAGCCCTGCAGAAACAAACGTGGGAAACGTAATAGAAGAAGCCTCAGATAACAGATATAATAATATAAACAGCTTCGCAACTTACAGTAGCAGTTCTGTAATGTAGTACAGCGGGAAACTTGCATGTTAAAAAAAGTTTCCCTTGAAAGAATCAGTTAGGGAAATAAAAGTTAGGGTTGTAATTTTTTCCTGAAAATAGAAGGAATTTATCGTTATCCATGCGGTACAAGAGGATAGAGAAGAGGATATTGGATTCATACAGAAGAAAAAGGGTCGATAATTACGATCTCCAAAAATGATTTCAATAAAATAGGAACTTAAAATCAACTCAACATATGTATGAATTAATTCCTATATCAGAACTTTGTAGCAAGCGAAAACATGGCTGAAGGCTGGCAGTTTTGACTGAAAGTTTCCCTTTGTTTTTAATATTTTATTGATGTGAGCGGGGGCGAAATTATTGCCCTCGGTGCCAGAGTTTCCAAAACTCGACAATCCCGCGAAATCAATAAATCCACCAGGGCGCACATACAAAATATAATTTTGCCCTTCACTCCATGGGGTGAAGAGTACTAAGGTCACCGCTGGCCGTCGACGGGCGATGGATGAATCTGGTAGCGTTCGTCCGACATTGTTCAGGTTTCGTCGACAACGAACTAGATAGAAACAAACAGGCCCGTTCGCCCACGAAACCCGAATTATGTCTAGTTCCTCGTTGTCCGACCATCTTCCTCGTTGATCTCGCAGTCGTTACAATAGACCTTTGTAATCTCACTTATATTCGAGAGTAACATTTCTATACCCAAAATGATCGAGATATCTTTACTCTTACCTCTACCAACTAACAATGATTTTTAATATAATTTATTTTATTATTTCAAGTGGACCTCTTTCAGGCGGAAATATCCGTATCTTCGAAATATCCGGAATAGATGATTTGAAAAAATGGACAAAATAATTTTTTTTAACCGACGAAAATGGTCTTTGAATTATCAGAGTCATTGGAGCGTGCAAAATTGGAAATTACATACACCCCCAAGAAACTCGAAACCCCATTTTCTCTAACCCGTTAGTTTTTTATATGAACAATTTTTCATGTTCTTGTATCGACCAAATTTTCTCCCCCAAAATTATCCAGAATGTCCGTCCACCGTTTGCCGTGTGGATAAAAAAAAAACCTTTTGAAATACTCTAAAAAGTGCACATTTGGGCCCTAGTAGTGGCTCAATAATGTGGTAGTGTATACAGGTAATTCGAATGCCCTTTCCCGGGTTTTTGAGGCTTACGCGTGTGTTGTTCCCTTTTAGTACCACTCTATGACAAAAATCATTCGTAAACTTGGAGAAAACTGTGCAAAATAGGACTAGCGGGAAATAAATTTGCGAGAGCTCGACGACTCTAAATGTAGGGAAGAAGTTCTCTGAGGAAGAATGCTTGACAGACGGATATATATGGTCCAACTGTCGACTGCACTAAATTAAATGAGGGAAGGAGAATAGCCGCAGAAAAACAACACTTCCGTTCCATTCCCGTCAACAACAGTTTCAACAATTCATTCTCGAGCAAACACGCGGCATTCACAATCGCATTTTTCTTGGTTTTAGAGATGTGAAATTAGCCCGGAATGAAAATAAAATCCAAAACGGGGATGAAAATAATGTTGTTGTGATGTCCACTTACACAGCAAATTCTTGCAAAAGCTACAACGGCTATGTTGGGAAATTGCCAAATGTTGGTGAAATGAGTCAATAACCTAGGTAAACACATATTGAAGATTTGAGCCTTTCTAACAAGATAGCAAAAACGCTGCAATTAATTCACAATGTTTTACTGTCGTGGGTTGATCCCGTGAAGGAAAATGGTACCATATAGGACTCCCGCCTAAGACTCGTACCTAGGGCAAATAGCAATAAATAATGTCATATTCACTTCCAAATCCCCTTCCTTTAATACCCATACCCAGGCTCCACTTGAGACGTATTGGTAAGAAAAGTTTTGACAATTTCAGAGCGTTCGGTAGAATTTCATTTAGAAATCATACGTATACGATTGAGGTCTAACGTAAAGTATAAAAAGAACCACCAAAATAAAGTAATAAGGCTGTTTGGTAAAAACCGAATGAAAATTCGATCACTCAACACGATAAAACCGAAATAAAAGTTAACTATGTACTTCTTTTATTTATTCTTCCAACATAATATATAATACTTTTGGTTGGTTATTCCTTGAATAATCCACCTATGTTTTCATGCAAAAAGTAAATCTCTCCGATTCGGTCCAAAATTTTATTCTGGGCGTTTCCAGGTGTCTAGATCAAAAGTAGCAAATGTCCGTCCGACGTCCGCCGTACGCCGTCCAAACCGACTTTGGTAGTAGAAATTATTCTAAGAATCTGAAATTTTGGTCAGGGGTCCGTTCATAGCTCTAGTTGGTCCTCGAAACTTTTCAACCCGATTGGACCAAATTTGGGTGGGGTAGGGGTCAAAATGTGAATTCTTAAAAATGGATGGCGTGTAGGGTATGATTTTCTACCAACTTATTGACGTTGAATCCAATGAGACGGGTCCCGGAACGATTGGTGCCCTCTGGAGTCAAAATGGGTGCCTATTTACCCATTTTGAATGTGTATTTTCGAGATTTCTGTAACATAGGCGTGTGGTGTATCATTTTCCACTAAATTGTGGACCCTCAATCGATTGGATTGGAATGGGACCCGCCACACTCACTGTTTCCATTTTCCCCGTGTTGAAGAAATGTATCTCCATGCGCCTGGTCCGAGGTTTAAATTAGTCCCCATGCGCCTAGTTCGAGGAATAACCAACCCGTGTTTTGGAATATCTTTCAGTAGGACTGGAAAGAAGAGAAACGGTGATTGTTGTGGAGAGTGGGCGGATTTTATCATGACACAGGGCTTATCTTTGACGTCCTCCCACAAACTACTAGATACATCTCAAGTTAGCAGATTGAAACGCTGCTGAGTTTTGGTTGGTTAATACTTGAATAATCAGCCTATGTTTTCATATAGAAAGTCAATCTCTACGGTTCGGCCCAAAATGTTTCTCAGGGCGTTTCAATGTGACTAGATCGAAATAAGTAAAAAATGTCCATCCGCCGTCCACTCCAATTTGGCTAAGTAGTAGACAATTTTTTAAAAATCTGAAATTTTGATCAAGAACCAGTTCTGGGTTTCAGTTGGTCCTCGGCGCTTTTCAGCCCGATCAAACTAAATTTTGGGGGAAGGGTCAAAATATTTATTTCGAAAAATGGATTTTCAGCGATTAAGGCGTGTGGAGTATCATTTCGACTAAATTTTGGACCCTGAATCTAATGGAACGGGCCCGGAACGTTTGGAAGAGGTTCTGGGGCAAAATGTTTATCTATCTACCTATTTCGAATGTGTGTTTTCGAGATTTCTGGTACCTAGGCGTGTAAGGTTTTTATTTCCCACTAAATGTTTGACGCTGAATCGATTGCAATGTGTCTCCATACTCCTGGACCAAGGAATAACTAACCCCTGTAAAAGAATTAGTAGCTTTTTTTTTTTTTTTTTTTGCGGAATTGTCAAGTAAAACTCAGTTTTTGTATTCTTTTAGGAAGCGTATGTTTCATTATTCCAAATGCCCCTAGTCCTAGTTTGAATTCTCACATTGAAAGTCTCGAGAAGTTACTTAATACAGAATGCACCCAATTTAAAGGTGCCCATTTTTACCCCCATCATGACTTAATTTCTGGAAATTTATCCCCATCTATCGTATTCACAGGTAGATAGCGTCCAAAGTTTTGTAGAAAATTAGACATCACATGCCTAAAATCTCAATAATACCCATTTTCATCCACAGACTGAATGTTAGCAGGTTGCAACATTTCGAGAACCAACAATAGCCCGACCAAATTTCGGAATCTAAAAAAATATTTACAACAAAAAACAGTTTTAACGGCGGAAGAACGATTCGATTAGGTGATCCAGATGTCTTGAAACACAAAATGTCGAAGATTGGTGCAAACCAGAGGGATCGACTTCATGCCAGAGTACATAGAGTTATTATTCACGCAATACTAAACCAAAACAATTAGCCCTTGTTCCTTTAGCCCACTACCAGATGGACTGGAATACTTACTAATATTAGCTGAAAATACTATTACATGCTTCTGGAGATCGAACCAACTTAACGAGAAGGTTTTGTTAGATTAGCTAGCATCCAGAATGATTTAAGACTCCTAAAATGAAAAGAGGGCACAGTGGTACGTCACATAGGTACGGTGTACCTACCCGTCTGCTAGCATCGTATTATACACAGGAGGTAGGAATACGGGTCTGTCTTTGCGCTCAATGGTATAGGGAGGGATTTAATTGGAACTGAAAATTATTTGAATAGAAGTTAACAACAGAAGTTTAGTTGTTACAGGGATGTGTAGATATTCTTCGGTAAGCAGTTTGGTCTTAAGGGTATAAGCAGTCGATGTATAGGACCTTCCTAAGGGATGTAGGCCCGCTCAGGGTCGATTCGATCAGGTTACGACCCTCCTAGATAGATAAGTAGTTCTTGCGGTTTGTTAAACTATCACAACTAGTATTTAGGCAGAAAAAACGGCCAAACGAGTGACGAAGTGTTATTTTCCTAGTGGTGATTCTGCAAGGGGTGGATAGAATTCAGAATGAAGGACGTATATAAGATGGCGACAAAGATAACGCACTAAGGGGTCTGTTGACGGCTTACCTTGGGGCTTGAGGACCATGGTGCGGCCAGAGAGTGACCATGACCGTAGCGCGTGTGACGGTGGCCTACATGGCGGGATGACCACCGGGTGTGATTAGTGTGACGTGCGTGGATGATGTGAGTAGTCGACGTGGGGGTCCCTAGTGACGAGTTTGTCCCGAGAGCAATCCTTCGGGGCTGAAGGGGAAGCTGCAATCATTGGAGACGCACAGAGGCGCAGGTCCCGTATCGACGGGAGACCGAGGAGACTCCCTACCGTTACGGGTCACCATGGAAACCCCATCCCTCTGCCACCCGTTTCTAATTATGATCGGACTTACATCCTTCCCTTGGCCTCGTCCCACATCCCCCCGAATGGTTTTTTCTACTTTTCCACCCTCACTTCCACCGCTGTTTCCCTTTATCTGCATTTTTCCTCCATCTCGCTGCCTACCCCATCCTACCACAAACAAACAGCTCATTAACAGCTAGCAAGCTCATCCTTCTTCTCGTATTACACTCAACAGTAAAAATCAATTATAAATCAATTAGTAGTATCCACTTTCTGACAACGAACAGTGCAAAACATTCATCCTCAAGAACTTAACTCAAGAAAGAAAGAACTCAAGAAGGGACCCGTTTCCGGCTTTAGTTGGTCCTCGAAAAATTTCGGCTCGCTTGGACCGAATTGGAGGAGGAGGGGGCTATGGGTCAAAAACTTTTTTTTTTGGACGCATCTCCATACCAGACTTTGAAACATGGCTGGCAGTCGTTTTTATTTGAGCATGAGAACAGGGGAAACACAATACATAATATAATCGAGTACAGGTTGTCATGTCTAACAGAATGATAGATACTGCAGATCCTATCTCTGAATTCATTCCTCCAACCTGCCTCTTCACTACTAATACAAGCTGTTAGTCATGTAAAATACATACAGTTAAAATAAGTAGTCAGGAAAAAATACAATACTCATTTAAATAAGTTACGCTTAGCCCTTTCCTCGATGTACATCTTGAATACTACAAAGAAACGCTTGTACCAAGAGAATGTCTAGCTGTAGAACAAAACGTGACGAAGAGGTCATCTTCAAGAAGGAATAACCTTCAATGAAACTCGATTTACTGGACACGTGACACTGGACCACCTGTTCTCTCATAAATGGGCTAATGGGGTGCAGGTGGCTCTTCCTGACCAACGAAGAAAAGAAGAGACACATCAACGTGTGGGAATGGGATGCCGCTGTGATTCATGTTGTCTTTTATCTGAATAAACTCCGGAGTTCCTTACTATCTACTCGTATTTGATGTCATGGTCGAGTTTTCAAACATAAATCTATAAATAAAAGTTTATTAATTTTCCGCTGTGGATGACACGATTTTCTGATTAAGTGGGAACCCCTCCCCCCTCCTACTGAAAATGGAAATGTTAAACTGGCAACAATGGTGGGAAAGCAGGGGTTTTACCGCAAAAAGCTGTCTTATTCCGCAAATTTGTATGCATTTAAAGGTTCTATCAATACACTATCCTTTTGAAGCAGAAGGATTTATACGTTTATGAATTTGAACAAATTTTCTAGTGTAAAATCAGAGAGTGATGTGTGTTTGGCGTTCAAGTCCTCGCCCAGAATTAAAATAGTCCCTTAGTCTGCCAAGCAGCTTTAAGTAATCCTCTTTTCTCAAATTGGACCGGCCGAGGACGGCAAGTGGCTGAGATGTTCAAGTCTCGGTTTTTAAATGTGATGACCTGCATCAAGTGTTCTTCGGTTCGTATTGTTTTATTACCTAGGCACTTAAGGGAGATTGCAGACCGGAGATTTTTAGTCTTTGATAATCTTGGAAACATGACTAAAAGCCACAGAGCTGTACTTGCGAAAGCTTTAAAGTAAGAAAAAAATATTAGCTATGGATCTCTCCAGTTAGGCAGAACACACATCGAGGAGTTAAAGAGAGGGTTGCTTTCAAATTGTTACAAACCCATCAAGTAAGGGGAAAAAAGGTAATTGCTATGTGAAGAATGCCTTTTCCAGTTTTCCCGTGCAGACATGGTACCTAGCTGAAGCGTTTGGGAATTTAAATAGAATATAAATGAATAATAGAATAATTTGATACTTTAACTTTGCTCAAGAAGTGAGTTAAAAATAGTATCATTTGTTCCTCCAACAATATTTGAGGCTGTCTGCGGCTTTCGTCGAGTTCTCAAGGTCATGAAAAGTACGTCTACAGGAGGTGAAAATTGAGAATACTATCCCATCTGAATTCAGACTTAGTACTCGGGCAAGACGTATAAAACGCAAGGGTAAAATCAGTCATACTTGTTCGTCTCACCCTCAATTTTACTTTCGAATCGGCGACGTGTTTGGACGGTTCAAGAAGTTCAATAATAAAACGCGCGTGAACCTTTTTGCAAATTCATCGAACCGGTCTACTCGAACGACCCCCATCACGCTTTCAACTTATGGTGAATTATTCAAAATATGCGGCCGCTTTCTTGTGAGCGATTATATCACAGGATAAAAAAGGGTAAGTGCAGATACCAGAGCTTTTCACAAATTGATCTCCTTAACAATCCTCAAGTTGGACATCGTTCTGCTCTGAGAAAATCGCTATCATTATCGGGTTTATTTAGTAAGAGTACATACCTAGCTCAAATTGTCATGACCTATACAGTGGATAATCGTTTGTGTTCATCCCTGGGCTATAGAGATGAATCTTCAGCGTAAATACTCAGTAAGAGTTGACAAAATGATGGATATTTGAAGGGTTATAAGGAGTCAGTTAAGTGACCAATGTGCGTCCTCCATTTGTCTATATCGTAATATGATTCTACCATACTAGCGAACAATCCCACTAATATAATTAATTATCAACTCCCCAAGAAGACTGATATCAAATTGACACTCGATTAGGCGATTTTCCCCTCGTTTACTGGCTAGTCTGCCGGGAAATCCGACGTGAACAATTATGAGCTCGTATTAGTGGTCAAATGAATTTCCAACTCTTCACTACCTGACGTTGAATTGATTAGTAAATCCGCTCGATCGAGTTTCACTGATCTAATGGGCCATTTACTTCGGACTTCGTCGAAATGGGTGCGGAATCCCAAACGACATTCGTTCCAAATTGAGATGAATGAATAACAAGGATTGGCAATTTCCGGCAGAACCGACAAACCGTTTATACATTTTAAATTGAAGCCTCAGAGCTTGAAAAGGTGAGACCCCGATGACACTTTTCATTCTTCGGTAACCTCTCAAATACCTGGTATTTTCACTGAGAATCCACCAAAGGTAATCTGGAACAACTTATATTGAGGGTTTTCAAAGGTGGAAAGTGTATTTTTAAATCTTTTGTATCATGATATAGTCTCGTGATAGCTACAAGCAGACCGTTAAGTGGTTTTTTTTATTAATGCAATTTGGCAAGTTAATTTTTGACATTTTTTTCTTTTGGTCGGTTATTCCATGAAGGATTAAATGTTTTTCATAGATGAGTATTCCCAAAACAAAATTTAGTGAACGGTCACAAAAATTCCCATTAAACAAGCGCAATATTGTTGCATAGAATTTGTAACTTTATATTATATTCACCACCTTTTGAGCCCATCCACTTGTGAATCAGGCACTACCATCTCCTCTCAAATATTTAGGTGAATAATAAAATCTTTTTTTTTTTCAGTAGAGGCATTTTTTTAAGAGTCGTCATGATTCGTCGTAGCAAGTAAGTATCATATCGTCATTCCGGTCTGCTCTCGTGATATTTTTCTAATATCAGCATGTATTTATTCAAAGTACTCACTTTAAATTGAAATTATCAAAGTTAGATTTAGGTTAATTTTTCTTAGGGCCGGTTCATCTAGAATAATACACCGCTCTACCCTTTGGTATTCACCAAAAAAATCGTTTTCTTCCCGAACTTTCACCGTCTAGGAATGAATAATGCGTGTGCGGAGCGAACATTTAATACATCGGGTCACCATACAGGCAAAAAAAATCCTTCATTATGAAGGGGTTCAAAAAAAGGATAGTTTAAAATCTTTTTTAGGTTGTGTGAAAGATGAAATTGATGTTTAGGATGAAAGTAAATTACATTATTCCTCAGAATTGTACTTTTTTGTTTGGGTTCCTTTTTGCGTTAGCTTGTTTGTATATCCGAGGAAAATAAGATATAATGGACGGGGACGGAGGCAATGACAAGGGGTAAAGATACGTAAATGCAACTTTTTGAAGAAGTAGGATGTCATTCACAAGTTCCGAGGGTGATCGGCATTATTGTTCAATTATTGTAAATGCGGCGGGCCAGACAGCGGCTCCTGGGCCTTAACGTGGGACTGATTCTTGCAACTGGGCATCAGGACTTCAGCACAGGACGGGTTAGTTGATAACTGCTCGGAAACGTGTAGCCTTTTTTATTGGAACTGCACTATAAAGGGCGGCCCATTATACGTAGCACTTTAGTTCCTGTTCCACTTCCAGATCTTAAAGCAACATGAGATAATGCATGGTAACGACGTCAAGTCGATAAGCTGTTCTGCCCCGCCACACTCGACACACGACACGAAAAGGTGTCATTAGGATCTTCAGAGAAAGTACCCACCTACCTCGTATTTAAAAAAATAAAAATAAAATCTAAAAATAATAATAATAATAATAATGGGACGATTTTTTTTTAAACCATTGTTTGGGGTGTGTGAGCTGAAAATAAGGTGTGTGCAACTACTTTAAACAGAGTCTGTGCGCAATATTTCAGTTTTTCGGATCATTAAGGCATTTCGTGTCTGACGTTTCGGATTTGGTATCGACAAGAACATTGAAACGAAGAAGAAACTCAATGAAACTTTTTTTATTTTATAGAGATGAAGAAGAAAGCAAATCAATGTTGGAACGACTGGGCATAAAATTTATGAACGGTCTCTGTATCTACGTGGGGCCGTGGACTGTGACGTTCCCATTGCTTCTTCCGGCTATTCTTAACGTTTTTTGCTCTGTGGGAATTCTCATCAACATTTTAGGCAACTTCGACGACCTTGGGGTCATCATAAAAGGCTCCCACGTGCTGATTCATATGATCATTGGATGTCTTGCCACCGCGATTCCTACAAAGAAAAGGTGAGTACTTCAAATTCGTAAACGAAACGAAATTATTTGGCTTGAGCCAAGTCATACAGAGTGGGATTTTATCTTAATATGAAAGAAGGCAAAGCAACTCAGCGATGATTCGTCGTGATTAATCAATCAGAATGTTACTCGTAGAATCAGAAAGTAGCTATTCTACATGATGCTCTATTCCCAAGGCCTCGGCAGTCTGGATCATTGGTGGACGCTTCGCGTCTGCATACAAATCAGTTTGATACAACATGTCTAAATTGAATCCTGAGTCCACTGCCTCCACAACCAAACAGGGGGTTCACTTCACATGAAAATGCCTAACAAATAAAGCAACATCAACTTCAACGTACTCCAGACCTGGCGAGAGGTTGTCACTGCCTCTCTGCTAAATTATATCGCTTGTTTGTTTGTTTGAAGAGATCAAGTTCTCCGTCTCTGCGAATTATTGGATAAGTTCGCCATTTACGATGGCCTCGAGGAAGAAGCAGCCAAGATCAAAGCCGAACGTTCACGTCCTCTCAATCTAGTTACAACATATATTCCCGTTTGATGCTGATCTCCATCAATATATATTTTCTTTTCCCCGTTAGCCAACTATTCACGGAAGCAGGAAGGTGAGTCCCTCCCCCGGTAGAATAAATGTTAATTATGTTAAATTTTCCTACAATAAATAAATAGGTTCAAACGCATTACAAAATCCTGGTTAACCTCATTATCGTAGTTCCTCGTACCTCGACGTATATGGAGTATCACGTTTTCGAAACTCATATGAAATACAGCATGAACTAACAAAATAACATGGCGCACAATTTTTCAGTGACGACGCTAATTCATTTTTCTAAGTATGTTAAATAATCCATTCTCAATACGTCTTCTATTCAAAAAGAATAATGCTGACATAAGAGATAAAACTGGATATCTACATAAACTAATTATAAATGATCATGATTTTGGTAGTGGAGAATAAACTGAAATTGTGACATTCGCAGGGCAAAATTGAGCAAGGTTCTCGTGTGGCCAATGTGGGTGGGACTCGACAACGACTCATGGCTTGGATTCGTCATTGCTTTGCTGATTGAACTCCTCACGTGTTTTCTCCTTTTGCTTTCGACCATTTACCTCATTTCCTTCCTGGAATGTCTTGGAAACATGACTGCTGGCCACTGTGAACTACTTACGAAAGCTCTAGAGTAAGACAATGAAACCATTAGTCAATGTATCTCTCCAGTTAGGCACAACATGCACGACGTCGAGAAGTTGAAGGAGGGGTTGCTTTCTCGTTGGGGCAAACTCGTTTCTTGAGGTTCCATACACGAGGGGAGAACGAATTCATTGCAAGAGTACGTAACTACTCGGTATTCAACATAGATATATCACTCCTCAACTCCCATTTTCCTTCCTTCAATCTTCGACGGACTTTCTCTGGACAATTTAACGATTATTTCGTTTTTTACAAATGTTCTAGTAATGAGAAACTAAATAATGCAGTGAACACACCAGTTCAATTTTTGTTCTGTGGTTTGTCCGTGTAGACATATTACATAGTCAACCAACAGTAGCCACCAACAATACCTGCAGCTCCTGGTGCATTTGTTGAGCCTACAAGGACATACAAATTTCTCTGTCGTCTACCTATGATTGTCAGCCCGGGAAGGTTGTTAACCTTATTCCTGTTGGAATAATGTCACCTCTTCATACGCAGTATCAAAACTATAATTTTCTGAAACAGGACAGCTGAGCAAAGGGCCATTAAATCAGCACGGATGACTTCAAAGACATTCGAACAAGCCCTTAACGAGGAAATCGATGCGTGCAGCCGTCATCTAGACCGCAATCTCAGGCAAGTAGTAAGTTACCAACTGAAACTGGAAGCTTTCAATTGTTGTACATTTGATTGTTGGTATCTATTAGATCCCAATTTGCAACTTAGTTTTGCTTATGTTGCAGTCTCATTAGGAGAATAGGAAGAATAATCGGATCAATCTTGTATTCATTGTTTATTAATCGCTATGCTTCATTTTCAAAACACGACGCCTATTCTCAAATGAGGGCAAATTCGGAAGGGTTTTTCATAGAATAAAAACGGCCAAGATACATTCTTCAAGGCGTGTCTAACTTCAGGAAACTCGTACTGTTGAACTCTTCTTGGCCCATCGTCATAATTTTGGCTCTTCCTTCGAAAAACTTCGGGTTTAATCCAAGTTGCAGGACCCGGAAAAACGCTGGGCGTCCCAGACAGAAGCAAATTCCTTGATGAATTCTTCATTGTGAGCACCTGGAGAGCGACTCAGTTTAGGATCCCGCTCACTTCGGGGTTCTGGAACGAAAATACGAACTACCTACTATTTCAAAATTTTGAAATAATGTTCTGGCTGAAACAAAATACACCTACTAAGAATGTTTTTCCCTCTTCTGAACAGATAAACAGTCCTATTACTTTGGAGAATTCCCTATCTAGGTATAGTTTTCGCTCGACTGATAAATGCAACGAAATCTCATTCCAGATTGGCCATTGAAATTAACGATCTGTACACACAATACCTGTCTTCAATATATTACGGAGGGTTGTTTGCCATTTGCATGTCGGGCCTACAGGCTATCGCAGTAAGTAATTTGAAATTTCGTTAGGTTGATCGAGGGCAGTTAAGTTTTGTACGATTATGTTTCGGTTGACGGTGATATTTTTAGATTGACGATGAAGTATACCAGACACTCAAATTCATGGGAGTATTAATTGGAGAAATCGTTACCATAGGACTGGCGACATACATCAGTGACAACGTTATTAACGCCGTAAGTTATCGACGAGCCATTTCTTGATCACTGTAGTTGTTATTCGCACCTAAGCCATTCTCTCGGTTAGGGCGGAAAATCTTTAGATAGATCACAATTACCACCAGGCGTTACCGGTGTTCAATTAAATCACTTTTAGAAATTAATAAATAGTGTTCTATCAGACAGATGCTTATAGTTATTATCAATAAGAAGAGAAGAGAATATCAATAACCTCCAAGTTGAAATCCCCTTTACACCAAAACCATGAATGTGCCAAAAGTTGCTTTATGATTTCAGCCCCACTTACAATAGGTACAGACCTCCTCCGTTCGTTAAAAATCCATTAACATGGGTGAAGTGTTCATTTAAAGTTGATTTAACGTCAAAGGATCCAAATGAATCCTTAAATATCTATCTTTAAAAACTGCCGAACTAAAAAAAATCAATTTTTGGTACATTCATGGTTTTGGACGACATTATTTCCCCGGTACAGACAAAACTTACTACTTACTATGTGCCATTCTTTAGTTTGACGACGTAAGGGCATCTGTTCATAACCTCCCGTGGTACACATACCCGAAACTAACTTGCAAAAGACTCCACCTCATGTCGACAATGAGCAACTTCCGTGGATTTTGCACGGTACATGGATACGAGCTTACTGTTCTTCACTATGGAGAAGTAAGTTAAGATTTGCGTCCTCAACAGATGAGTACGTATTTATGAGATGATGGTATTTGATAGAATTGCATTTTTCCAGGTATTGCAAGCCTCGTATAGGTACTACAACCTTCTATTACTCATTATGTGAAAACGTTAAAGGGTTCTAGACAAATCGTAGCCACACACTAGAGTACTTAATTACCCACTTTAATATTCACATTTTATTCATACTCGCCGCTGCAATGAATGCAAGAAGAACCTGGACAAAAATCACCAAGTTCACTTCTTCCCTAATACTAGTTATTTGTAAACTATTGGTAAAAGAGCCGGTCGGTTGGGTATTATCAGGGACACATTGTAAAGAGAAATGATACGGAAAATAAATAAATAAATAAAAAATCATTTATAAACCAATAGAACAAAAACCTTACTTAATTTTAGCGAGTGTTTTCGATAAAAAATGTTTTCTGACGTCCTGCCGATTAAAAATGAGGTTTGGTCGACCCATTCACCTGTTTTCCAGGTAACAGAGTGTAAATAACTGTAGAACTCTCAAAGTATCTAAATAGAGGATTCGGCTCCGCTTTCGTTACACACATGCAGTGGCATACGTCATATATGGACCAAACGTTTGTCACCTAGGTAAAAGAAAAGATGAGGATACGAACGCCGAAAAGTTGTCTGTTATCTGTTATGTTAAGCCCAACTGTATTCAGAGCGTGATGTGAGAACAATTATTACTGTTAAGGCCTCCGAAGAGTACACGACAAATAAATGTGAGTCGTCTACCACTCCAACAAGGCAAGGTTTTGTCAATTTGGACTCCAATGCTTTCAACTTGCAGCATACCGATGGCTTGCGACTTTGGAGGATCGATGGATAGATGGAGGATTCATGGAATTCGTTATGGTTAGCTCTCGAGAGACCACACGCAACTTCAAAGTTTTGTTCAACTTTTTTCTCCGTACAGGTTCGCAATTTCTTGATTTCGAACAAAGATTTGTTGTATCGGCTCGTCAATTATACCATTATGTAAGTGGAACGGGAGGTTTTTGCTCTCGATTCAACTAACCATATTTCACACAGATAATTGTTTCATTATCTAATTAAATTAGATAAATCAATAAATTTTATTGATCATTTGAACATGGTTACCTACAAGCTTAATTTGATCAAAAATCACCTAATCTCCAATCAGGAGGTTGTTTACTGAAGTAAAAAGCAATCAGAATATGTAACAGTGCAACTAGAGGTGTGTAAGAGACTCTATTCACTCCCCAGGAAGCGTCGGTCTTTCAAACCCGGTCACCCGTTCTCTTCAAGGATGATACCTACCTACCCTCTCTTTGATCCTGAATATTTTCATCAATAGTTCTCTCGCTTTTCCAGATGTAGAGAGCAACACACCCAGGTGCTTGCTCCTAAGATGGTGACTTATATTAGAGGTAGAGGAGTTTTTTGCACTCCTTTCAAAGTATCTCCCTTCTTTTCATTAAAATTAATCACAAACTTCATTCTTTTTTTGACTTGTGGAAATCTGTAAGCTAACTTCACTCGGACGTAGGTACACATTTACGGCATTACGTGGCTAGACAACTTCTGAACTATCCAACTCTTACTGGTTGACTGAGGATGAGGGACTAGTTGGGTGAAGAAATACAGAAGCATAATCAGAAAGGGATACAAGCTGGTGGTAGTGCAAGGACTTGGTGAAGCAGGAGATGAAAAAGGATCAGGTAAATATCATCCCCTATTTAACTTTGAAATTCCAAAGAAAGTTGAACGGGACGACCGAATTGACCGATGAAGTTCATCGGATGAACATAATGGATGGTGACCGTTTCGGGCAGACCATAGACTCGACTAAAGGGAGTCGTCGTTCATCCGTTCTAAAGGCTCCTCTAAGTGCAACAACATGAAGAACGATCATATATTAAGTACCTTCGCAGTACTTTTAGCAGATAAGGTGCCACATGAAAACCCCTTCTAGTGACTCAGCATGAGTTGAATGCAATGAGTGAACAAAGCGCTTTTAGCCACGTTCTCATAATTTTTCCAATCGATATGAACCGGGGAAAGTTCACTAACACGATAACTAACCTCCATCAACTGACTCCATTCGCCTTCATGATACCAACGGTCTGATAAATAAGTCCGCTCATAAAGTGAGAACTCCATTAAACTTTGCCTCACATTTTTGCTAAACCGCAAGTTTTATATTGCTCGAGGCGAGTACAACGTCAATCCTACACATCATCATAACAGGAAGTACGGTTACCACGATCTAGAACAATATTTCCTCATTGGATTTAGAACGCGAGCGAGGTGAAGTAAGCTTAGTAGCAAGCTCACAATTAAGAGCAGTTTACGAGAACACTAACTTTCCTCACGCGTGAAAAGCCTTTCATGGGCATGTTCGCTGGTAATATCCCTCCCTGATCTACCTGCCTCAAGGGGTGGTAGCTATAGTTACTGCAATGAAGGATGGGGTGGAGAGGTAACCTCATTTATTTTTTGTGCAAGGCCACCCCCTTTGCCAATAACTAAATGTCGCTTTATCAATATCAGATCACCGCCTTAACGATGTTTGACCTCGGTTGACTATCAAAAATTTGGTCGAAGGGTAAACAAGGCACACAAATGTGACCACGGCTGCGCCTATCTCCCCCATCATTATCCTTATCCTGCAGGTGCAGGATGTGTCTGTGTCTGTCTCTCAGCCTTGTCTTGCGATGTAAAACCACCTTTAACGGTTTTTTCAGATGAATGAATTAGTCGACATATATGACGACGTTTACATTATATAGTACGATTAACTGACGATTACACAAGCGGTTCTTTTCTACCGGGACAAACATCAATTTTACTCTTCAGGTTATAATTTTTTTAGAAACAGAAATCCACTCAAACTTCAATTGACCTAGGGTGTTTTTCTCATCAAGATTTGGCGCATGAAAGGGTGCTGTCGAAGTTGCATGGACAAATCTTCAGAATTGTTGAAGTGCACAGGGACTTTTGGCAGGTAGATAAATCAATGGTCGAAATGCCACTGAGAACCCTTCTATCCGTCCTCTCTCGCACCCCTCTTGGGACATTTTTTGTGAACTAATCAGCATTACCCAGGGGACACCACGTGGGAGTTTAGCTCACGCTGTCCCCACAATATCCCCGCCAAGTCGGTGGTTCGTCAACTTGCTATACCCTAATGTACATACCAATAAGGTCAATAAATAAATGTATAATAAACATTCATAAATGTGAGAGAAATAAATTATCTGAGAGAGAATACCTATCTGACGACATCGTAATGCACGAGCGAAGGAGAAAAATTATTCACAGGAGACAACTCTCGGTTCAAACACCAACTTATCTTGGTTGACGGCAGGAATGAAGAAGAAAGGGGGGAGGGGGGGGGGCACATGGAGACACATTTTTTCAACATGGGGTAAATGGCAGTGGGTGTGGCGGGTCTTGGACCAATTCCAATCGATTCAAGGTTCAAAAGTGGAAACAGTGAGTGGAAATGAGACAACACACGCCTAGGTTCCATGAAATCCCCGAAAACAAATACTCAAAATGGGTAATAAATACCCAATATTGACCCATAACTTCTCCAGTGGGTGCCAATCGTTCCGGGACCCGTCTCATTGGATTCAGCGTACAAAATATAGTGGAAAATGATACCCAAATCGCCTAGAATCGCCCAAAATATACGAAAATCCATTTTTCTAAAACACGTTTTGACCCCCCTGCCCCACCCAAATTTGGTCCGATCGGGTTGAAAGTTTCGAGGACCGACCTAGGCCGGGAACAGACCACCTGACCCAAATTTCAGATTGAAAATGAAAAGATAGGTTGATTATTCCAAGGAATAACCTACCAAAAGATAACGCGAGAGCAGTGCACTGTTTTCGACTTAACCCAATGTTATCCGTGCAATTCGACCGCATCCCATGATAATAGCTCTTACCCTGTCGTGAAGGCTCATGGTCAGGGGCCCACTTCCTGACGAAATATTCCGTTCAGAGAATTTTCCGAAAGGATACCATAGTTTAAGCAACCTTGAAATACTGTATACGTTATATTAGGGTGTCATCGTAACAACATCTAATTTCATAAAAAATAATCTTCTCTCCTCTAAAATATCATCTTCTTCACTTAACACCCTGATCTGAATGAGATTCTCTTCATTTATGAAAAACTGCAGGTGATCTGCTAAAACGAAAAGATGGGGTGGGGTATACGAATAGGCTCTAACCTGGTTTACTGTGCAATATACTGAATGGTCGGCACATATTAGATTGAGCCCTCTTCACATTTTTCTCCAAGAGTAAAACCAATTTGAGGATGTCCTACTCCATAAACCCTATTTGCAGATGCACCGTTTGCGACCTAATTTAATAACCCCCGCGGAGTCTTTCATAATCGCTCGCCCAGGAAAAGTGCCCATGTAAAGGCTCTTCGAGGCTATGTATACAGGAAGCTTTCAAAAGAGAAACTCATTGATAACATTATTAAATTACTCAGCCTGCACGCCACAAAATCACTTCAAGTTCTCCCACAGCGAAGAGCCAAGGTAGCATCATAAATTACTCATCTCTTGTTGTTCCAATATAAACTTGTTACCAGGTTTTCGACATCGTCTTTGTGTTCTCCACACACAGTTAATCGCGTTACGAAAGCTTTCAGGCAAATTCCCAACTCGAACGTAGGTGGTTGTTGTCATGTTCTCTCGTGCTTTCGCCAAACAAGCTGATTCATCAGGAAATCGTAATTGTGTTTGGTGAGAAGTTTCATGCAAGGTGGGTTAAGTAGTTCACCACTCACACAAGGTTACTGTTAAAAGCAACCTGAACTAACGTGAATACGAAAATCGAAATTCTACACAAGAAAACGAAAAAACTCATATACTCAAAACCTCATCAATCTTCTATCAAAGAATAAACTACAATAGTAACCTCAGTGGCTTTCTAATTAGGAGCTCTACGTTCAGTATGTCCAAGTTTATGGCTCGAAACCAATCCTTATTCCCCGCAGTAGCGCTCACGTTCAACACAAGGGGAAAAACTCTCTTGCCATAACATAAATAAAACGCTACTAATTCATTTACAAAGTTTGGTTATTCCTCGGACCAGGAGCATCGAGAATCATTTCAGCGACAAACAGTTAGAAGAATATCGCCTTGGGTAAAATTTAAGAGAGGTACATTCTCAGCTTAGATTGCCTCAGGCTGCATAGGATTTTGAATAGTTTTCCTCACAGAATCGAAAATGGTAGTACGTTCACTAAGCTGCTAGGTGACATTTTATGAGTTTTTTTAAAACCTCAGAAAAACCCGAGTCAAAAACCCTACGCACCACTTTTAAAATACGACATGCTTAGTAATGTTTTTAAAAATCAAGCGGATCCATTGAGTTTGGTCATTTAAATGGAATTTTTGTTGCCCAGTAAAAACTACCAACTGCCTTTTTTTAGCTTGTGGATTACAAAATTTAAGCAGCGCTGTTGAGGCATAATAACCTCTTCAATTTTACATTTGCTGAAAAGACACGGCCTAATTCCTAATGCGAAGAAATGCTAGGACATGCACGATTACTTGCTAATGCCAACTTAGAAGCCCAAAATTAATTATCAATAGTGAAGAGCTGAATTAATAATGTTGAGTTGCCTGGCTTACCACCCCTAAACAATTTGTTGTGAACGTACAAACCACCACCATTGTAGGGAAATTTTACTGATCTAATGAGCCACTTACTTCGGACTTCGTCGAAACAGGTGCGGAGTCTTCTAGCATTCGTTCCAAATTGAGATGAATGAATAACAAGGATTGCACTGGCAGAACCAATGAACCGTTCATACATTTTAAATTAAAGCCTCAGAGCATTTCCGTAACCTCTCAAATACCTGGTGTTTCAGTGAGAGTCTCTCTGGACCACCGGTAATCTGGAACCACTTATCGAGTTTCCAAAGGTGGAAAAGTGTATTTTCGAGCCTCTTACACCATAAGATAGTTTTCAAACGGCTACGAGTAGACCCATGGGTTGCTGAGTTTTTCACCAATTCAGTTCAATATTAAATATAACATTTTTTGTATATAAATAAACTAATAAAGGAACGCTCTTTTCCAGTGGAAGCATATTATTTTTTTTCCGCCATGATTAGTCGTATCAAGTAAGTAGATATCCGTCATTCTGGTCTTGCTCTCGTGAATTTATTTAAAAACAGCATGACTTCATTCAAAGTAATCACTAAGTACATTGGATTTGTGTTTATTTTTCATCTTGAAATAATAGACCCTTCTATCTGTATTTACCAAGAAAATCGTTGTTCATCCCGAACTTTCACCGTTTAGGAATGAATAGCGATAGCGTGAAGATTAAAAATCGAATACATTCGGTTGCCATCCAGACCAAAAAGACCTCCAAATGCTTCGAAAAACTCTGACATGCGGATAGAGTTCGTATGGTGCCTATGTAACTTTCAGCCTGATCCCCACCAACGGAACATGACGTAGATGAAGCTGAGTACATACTCTGAAAATTGAGTTTCGAGCATTTCTGCGACACAAAATATTGGTATCGGTTTCAGACCGATTCTCGCGAACAGGGGGACAAAAAAAAACACAAATTCATCACCGTCTTCGAAGTATGAATGCCACATTTGGGAAAACAATGGGACAAGGTACGGTACTTTCAAGACATACCAATTTTCAAAGTTCATTGGAGCAGCATGTAGTACACAAATATACGCACATAATTTTTCAATTATATAAAGAGTTTCAAATAGAAATAAAAACGTTGCAAATTCTTCCACAGGGGTTGGTTATTCCTCGGACCAGGCGACTGGAGACACATTTTTTCAACATGGGGAAAATGGAAACAGTGGGTGTGGCGGGTCGCGGACCCATTCAAATCGATTCAGGGTCCAAAATTTAGTGGAAAATGATACCTCACACGAATAGATACCAGAAATCTTGAAGACACACTCTCGAAATGGATAGATAGGTATCCATTTCGACCCATAACCTCGTCAAGAGGGCGCCAATCGTTCCGGGCCTGTCTCATTGGATTCAGCGTCCAAAATTTACTGGAAAATGATACCCCACACCCCTAGGTACCAGGAATCTCCAAAACACATTCAAAATAGGTAGATGGATACCAATAAACCCCATAAAAATCATAGGAAATCGCGTTTTGGGCCTACACATAAGAAAAAAAAAACGCTTGCAAATTCATAACAGGGGTTGGTTATTCCTCGAACGGTGCATGGAGACTCAGTCCAATTGATAAAGCGTCCAAAATTTAGTGGAAAATGATACCACACTCGCCTAGGTACCAGAAATCTCGAAACACATTCAAATGGGTAATATCTACCCATTTCGACCCATAAACCTCATTCAGAGGGCGACAATCGTTCCAATACCCATTTCATTGGATTCAGCGTCCGAAATTCAGTCGAAAATGATATCCCACACGCATAAATAGCTAAAAATCTCAAAAATCCAATTTTCAAAATACACAATTTAACCCCCACCCCACCCAAATATAGTCCGATCGGGCTGAAAAAATCCCGAGGACCAAACTAGAGCCACAAATGGATCCCTGAACAAAATTTCAGGCTTCTAGAAGATTTTCTACCACCAAAAACGATGTGGACTTTTGGCGTAAATTAAGTATAACCTCCGACATGATTACATGAGCTGAATTTGAATACGGAATTTATACCGCCCCAAACGCAGCGTTTGAAATTGTAATTAATTTATCAAATTGATGCGTTGATTTGAAGGAACTATCAAGCGTTGGACTTTAATAGAGAACTAGTTTGTCTGACACACAATCTGCTGAAAGTGTCAGATAGTAATCAAAGGAGTCATCAGCACACGACGATTGGACTTCTACCTATCAGGTAGGCCATAATGGACGTCATTCTAATGAAAATAGCATTCACATATCACATTATAGGTATTTCAAGAGGCACGTATAGTCGTAAAAAGCGGATTTAGGTCAATATCTCATATTACGTGATAATTCATTGGGCGCAACCCGTTGGAAAAATATTTTGTATTTTTCCTTGTCACTATGAAATAGTCTTGTCTTTACGCAATTACTGATTACAATAGTTTTTTCACTGATAAAAAAATTAGCTCTCAACTTGAACGGCAGTTTGTTTGCTGGCTGTCGACGTTATCGCGCTGTCAGTTCTTCATTACCGAAGGTCCTCCCACACTTGAGTGCAAAACACTGACACGGACGAATCATTTGGTTGCCTCGTCACTCATTTCAATTGAATTTCGTGAGATGAACACTGTCGGGAGTCGTGTGAACTGTAGAGTTGACAAGTTAGCGATTCGGCATCACATTGTCCACCCAAGTCATTCAACTGCGTTCATACAAAAATGATACAAATTTCTACAATACATTTTGGTTGGTTATTCCTTGAATAATCAACCTATGTTTTCATGCAATGCAAATCAATCTCTCCGATTCGGTCCAAAATTTTTTTTTTTTTTTTTTTTAGCATTTCAGGTGTCTAGATCAAAATTAGCATACGTCCGTCCGCCGTCCACGCCGACTTTGGTAGTAGAAAATTTTCTAAGAATCTTTCTTGGTCAGGGGTCCGTTTTTTGGCTCTAGTTGGTCCTCGAAACTTTTCAGCCCGATCGGACCAAATTTGGGCGGGGTAGGGATCAAAATGTGTATTTCGAAAAATGGATTTGCTAGATTTTTGACGATCTAGCGATTTTCCACTACATTTTTGGACGCTTGAATCCAACGAAATAGGTCCGGGAACGATTGGCGCCCTCTGAATGAGGTTATGGGTCAAAATGGGTACCTATCTACCCATTTTGAATGCGATGAAATCCAGAATAGTTTCTTTGTCATTGGTACATCTTCAACACCTCATATTGTTTATCTACTAACTAATAAGCGGCACTTGCAATTCTAAAATATATAGTTCTAGTAGGTTGCCGTTGAGAGCAAGCTTCAGGGAGAGGTACGCTTAAACGATCAATGATGAAGATCTGATTTTGGTTGGTTATTCCTTGAATAATCAACCTAAGTTTCCATACAAAAGGTCAACCTCTCCGATTCGGCCCAAAAAAATTTTCGGGACGTTTCAAGGTGTCTAGATCAAATAAGTCAAATGTCCGTCCGCCGTCCGGGCTTTTTTTGGTGGTAGAAAATTTTCTAAAAATCTCAAACTTTAGTCAGGGGTCTGTTCCCGGTCTAAGTCGGTCCTCGAAACTTTTCAGACCGATCGGAGCAACTTTGGGAGGACAGGGGTCAAAATGTGTATTTTGAAAAATGGATTTTCGAGATTATTGGCAATCTAGGGGCGTAGGGTATCATTTTCCACTAAATTTTGGACCCTGAATCAATAGGAATTGGTCCGGGACCCGCCACACCCACTGTTTTCCCCATTTACCCCATGTTGAAGAAATGAGTCTCCATGCGCCTGGTCCGAGGTATAACCAACCCCTGTGAATGAATTTGCAGCGTTTTTTTTACCTTTGAAGGAATTTTCACGCCACAGTAAACACGGCTGTTGAAGGTTATGGGACGCAGGAAAAGGTGAGGCGGGTCGTTACAGGTCATCTAATATCGAAGTATTCTCCACGAGATAGGCTGGCTTCTACATTCTCACCAGCATTCCCCCAAGTGTCATATTTCTATTTGGAGGGCATCGGGAGCATTAACGATATGCTACGAAATCATCCACCACCCCATATCCTCGCGCAATCACCTAGAAACAGAATCGAATTACATCCTTTTGCTACTGTTGTTCGTGAGGAAAATAAACAAAAGCTCGAATGAGCTCCACGAGCCGCCATTAGTTGATTAAACGTTTTCCTGAAGGGAATTTTTACTTTGTGTGCGTGGCAATGGTTATACATTTACCTAGAGTGTAGTGTGATGACAATAAATTATCGTGAAAGCGCTCGTCATCTTTCACATATCATAACGATCATAATGCGACGGTAAGGGGTGAATACCGGTTGGTGGAAAATGATACCCCACACGCCAAGGTACCAGAAATCTCGAAAACACATTCGAAATGGGTAATAAATACCTAATTTGGCCCATAACCTCTTCCAGTGGGCACCAATCGTTCCGGGACCTGAATATGGTTAAAACAGTCCATCCATCCCTTCCAAATGCTGATTGTGGCAATACCTACTCCCTGCAACACAACATGGCAAACACATGCCATTCATTCCTTTCAAATGCTGATTCTTGCAATACCTACTTTGTGCCTCAGAACATGGCAAACACATTCCATCTGTCCCTTCCACATGCTGATTCTGGAAATACCTACTCCTGCAACACAACATGGCAAACACAGCCATCCTCCCTTTCAAATCTGATTCTTGCAATACCTACTTTGTGCCTCAGAACATGGCAAACACATTCCATCTGTCCCTTCCACATGCTGATTCTGGAAATACCTAATCCCTGCAACAGAACATGGGCCCCGGACCCATTCCAATCCACCCGATGCGTTTCTTCCTTATTCCTCTTTTACCGTAATCCGAACTTTAACTCGAGGTGGTGAAATCCACCATCAGGTCCAAAATTTAGTGGATAATGATAAAAATGATAAATTTACCCCACACGCCTAGGTACCAGAAATCTCGAAAACACATTCGAAATGGGTAAGTAGGTACTCATTTTGACCCATAACTTCTCCCAGTGGGTGCCAATCGTTCTGGGACCCATTTCATTGGATTCAGCGTCTAAAATTAGGTAGAAAATTCTCTTAGAATCTTAAATTTGTGTGACGGCCGTAGTTGGTCTTTGACAATTTTCAATCCAATCGGACCAAATTAGGATTGGGGAGGGGTCAAAATGTGTTTTTTGAAACTTGATATTCGTGACTTGAGAAATAGACGTGTAGGATATCATTTTCCACTAAATTTTGGATGCTGAATGTGTTGAGATGGATTTTAGACCGATTGGTGCCCACTGGAGTTGAGTATGGATCAAAATGGGTACCTACCTACCTATTTTGAAAGTGGGTTTTGAGATTTTTGGGTACCTAGGCGTGAGGGGTGTCATTTTCCACTAAATTCCGGACTCTGAATCGATTTGAATGAGTTCGGAACACTCCACACTCCCTGTTTTCCCGTTTTTCCCCATCTCCTAGGTCCAAGGAATAACCAAACCCTGCGAAAAAATTTGCAGCGTTTTTGTTGTGGTACACCGTCTACCATTGACGCCATTTTTTGTTGTAGAAAAATTTGTAAAAATCTAAATGTCGTTCAAGGACCATTTTTTGCCTTAATTGGTTCTAAACATTTCAGCCCGATCGAACCGAAGTGGGGGATAGGCGTCAAAATGAGTATTTTAAAAATAAGTATTTTAAAAACTGGATCGTCGAAAATTCCGCAATCTTGGCGTGTGAGGTATTATTTTCGAATAGATTTGGACGCTGAATCCAATGGGACGGGTCCCGGAAGGATTTGTGCCCACTGGAAGAGGTTTTGGGTCAAATTAGGTATTTATTACCCATTTCGAATGTGTTTTCGAGATTTCTGGTACCTTGGCGTGTGGGATATCATTTTCCACCAACCCGTATTCACCCCTTATAACGCATTATGATCGTTATGATATGTGAAAGATGACGAGCGCTTTCACGATAATTTATTGTCATCACACTACACTCTAGGTAAATGTATAACCATTGCCACGCACACAAAGTAAAAATTCCCTTCTGGAAAACGTTTAATCAACTAATGGCGGCTCGTGGAGCTCATTCGAGCTTTTGTTTATTTTCCTCACGAACAACAGTAGCAAAAGGATGTAATTCGACCCTGTTTCTAGGTGATTGCGCGAGGATATGGGGTGGTGGATAATTTCGTAGGGCATATCGTTAATGCTCCCGATGCCGTCCAAATAGAAATATGACACTTGGGGGAATACTGGTGAGAATGTAGAAGCCAGCCTATCTCGTGGAGAATACTTTGATATTAGATGACCTGTAACAACCCGCCTCACCTTTTCCTGCGTCCCATAACCTTCAATCGCTGTGTTTACTGTGGCGTGAAAATTCCTTCAAAGGTAAAAAACGCTGCGAAATCTCTCACAGGGGTTGGTTATTCCTCCGACCAGGCGCATGGAGACTCATTTCGTCAAAATGGGGAAAACAGAGGGTGTGGCGGGTCCCGGACCCATTCCAATCGATTCAGCATCCAAAATTTGGTGGAAAATGATACCCCACACGCGTAGGTACCAGAAATCTCGAAAACATATATTCAAAATGGGTAGATAGGTACCCGTTTGAGCCATATCCACCCCCGGTTGGCACCAATCGGTCTGGGACCTGTCCAAATGAAATCAGCGTCCAAAATGTAGTAGAAAATGATACTCTACATGCTTAGGTACCCAAAAATTTCGAAACCCCACTTTTGAAATATGTAGGTAGGTAGGTACCCATTTTGACCTGCAGTGGGCACCAATTGGTCCGGCACCTTTCTCAAAGGACTCGGCATCCAAAATTTAGTGGAACATAAAACTCTGCATGATTAGGTACCCAAAAAGGTCTGCATATTGAGTTTAAAAAAACTTATTTTCACCCTGTTCTCCCCAAATTTGGGCCGTTCGAGCTTATATACCACGGTGTAATCAATATTTACCATAACAGGAACCTTTGACAACAAAGGAAATGTCCTCAATAACCTCAATACGTTAACAAAAAAAATATATATTTCTTCCAAAAATTGTTCTTTGATGGTAAACCAAATAGAAAAAAAATTCTGAAAAACTGAAAGGGTAATAACTTGAGGGTTCTACGTGAATCCAAAAATGAGACAATCTTAAGGGTTTTGATTGGAGAATGTCAACAGTTCCAAAAACAAAGTTTTTTTTTTTTTTTTTTTGGTGAGAAAGTAATGGATTTGGCGTTGTCAGAAGTCAAGCGAAATGAGTCATTACGAAGAAAATTACGAGGAAACCCATGTGTTTGTGTATGTTTCTCTTTGAGCGCTCCCCAATCGTGACAATTTACGTCAAAATATAAATAATAAGCCTGTCAAAATGTTTGTAAGGGTTGGAGTACCAGGGATGGAACAATGATTTCCCCTCTCACATCTCGTTTACACATGATCATGGAGGGGTAGCTATTTTATTGGGTAAAATAGGGTTTGAGTTGGGGAAGGTAGTCATTGGAGTGGAAAACAGACAACCACGTCTTGATAACTGATAAGACATATGTATGTTATCAGTAAGGATGACACGAAGGGAGACGTGGGGAACTGGTAGGAAGAACCGGTTCGAATGTAAGCAACGGAGGAGCGCAAGGGAAACGGACTCACTTTGCTCCGCCGGCGACGAGGGCGAGACGTCGAGTTTGGTGTCCGACCCGCGCGTCATTTAGCACATCGTCAAGCGAACGGCGGTTAGTTCACCACTGACGAAAGGGGCGATGGCGAAGCGGGAGAACGGCGGGGCGGAACGGGAGTCGCCCCGACGGCGGCTCTCAACAGCCCCGCGCATGGCTCTGGAAATGTCCCCTGAACGGGCGGGGAACCGCCAGTTAACTTATACTAACCTACGAGTATTATGGGAACAGCTTATCGGAGTCAAATTGGGAATTTTTCAATCTTATAAACATTTACAACTAAAAGGGAAGAGGGAGTTTTCTAAACATAATTCACTGAATCAGTTTATAAATTAGAGCCTAATTTTTTAGGACATATTTATGAAGTAAGTATTTTTCGTTCATTTTGTCTCTTTTATTTTAATATTAGTTTTAAAAACGCTGCGAATTCTTGCACAGTGGTTGGTTATCCCTCAGACCAGGAGCGTGAAGACTCATTCCAAACGATTCAGCGTCCAAAATTTAGTGAAAAATTATACCCCGCCCGCCTAGATCGCCGAAAATCTCGAAAATCCGTTTTTCGAAGTACACATTTTGGCCCACACCCCACCCCAATATTGGTCCGATCGGGCTGAAAAGTTTCAAAAGACCAACTAGGGCCGGGAACGGACCCCTGACCCAAATTTCAGATTTTTAGAAATTTTTCTACTACCAAAATTAGCGTGGCAGACGGACGGACATTTGCTTATTTTGGACTAGACATGAAATGCTCGGAAAAAATGTTTGGGTCGAATCAGAGTGGTTGACTTTTTGCATGAAAACATAGGTCAGTTATT
>CM034005.1:180779-219472 GCA_019603395.1 Cyrtorhinus lividipennis
TTTTTTTTTTTTTTTTTTTTTTTTTTTTTTGGTGAGAAAGTAATGGATTTGGCGTTGTCAGAAGTCAAGCGAAATGAGTCATTACGAAGAAAATTACGAGGAAACCCATGTGTTTGTGTATGTTTCTCTTTGAGCGCTCCCCAATCGTGACAATTTACGTCAAAATATAAATAATAAGCCTGTCAAAATGTTTGTAAGGGTTGGAGTAC
This sequence comes from Cyrtorhinus lividipennis, assembly GCA_019603395.1. NCBI lineage: Eukaryota > Metazoa > Arthropoda > Insecta > Hemiptera > Miridae > Cyrtorhinus > Cyrtorhinus lividipennis. The sequence goes on from CM034005.1 coordinate 180,989, forward strand.
CAGGGATGGAACAATGATTTCCCCTCTCACATCTCGTTTACACATGATCATGGAGGGGTAGCTATTTTATTGGGTAAAATAGGGTTTGAGTTGGGGAAGGTAGTCATTGGAGTGGAAAACAGACAACCACGTCTTGATAACTGATAAGACATATGTATGTTATCAGTAAGGATGACACGAAGGGAGACGTGGGGAACTGGTAGGAAGAACCGGTTCGAATGTAAGCAACGGAGGAGCGCAAGGGAAACGGACTCACTTTGCTCCGCCGGCGACGAGGGCGAGACGTCGAGTTTGGTGTCCGACCCGCGCGTCATTTAGCACATCGTCAAGCGAACGGCGGTTAGTTCACCACTGACGAAAGGGGCGATGGCGAAGCGGGAGAACGGCGGGGCGGAACGGGAGTCGCCCCGACGGCGGCTCTCAACAGCCCCGCGCATGGCTCTGGAAATGTCCCCTGAACGGGCGGGGAACCGCCAGTTAACTTATACTAACCTACGAGTATTATGGGAACAGCTTATCGGAGTCAAATTGGGAATTTTTCAATCTTATAAACATTTACAACTAAAAGGGAAGAGGGAGTTTTCTAAACATAATTCACTGAATCAGTTTATAAATTAGAGCCTAATTTTTTAGGACATATTTATGAAGTAAGTATTTTTCGTTCATTTTGTCTCTTTTATTTTAATATTAGTTTTAAAAACGCTGCGAATTCTTGCACAGTGGTTGGTTATCCCTCAGACCAGGAGCGTGAAGACTCATTCCAAACGATTCAGCGTCCAAAATTTAGTGAAAAATTATACCCCGCCCGCCTAGATCGCCGAAAATCTCGAAAATCCGTTTTTCGAAGTACACATTTTGGCCCACACCCCACCCCAATATTGGTCCGATCGGGCTGAAAAGTTTCAAAAGACCAACTAGGGCCGGGAACGGACCCCTGACCCAAATTTCAGATTTTTAGAAATTTTTCTACTACCAAAATTAGCGTGGCAGACGGACGGACATTTGCTTATTTTGGACTAGACATGAAATGCTCGGAAAAAATGTTTGGGTCGAATCAGAGTGGTTGACTTTTTGCATGAAAACATAGGTCAGTTATTCAAAGAATAACGGAATAACTTTCATTTTCTTGTAGTACCTAATTTTATTACCAATAAAAATCTTAAATTGACCCAAAACTTCGTCATATTGGTAGAAAACGTTATTTTTTTTTTAACTTTCATAGACTGGGACATTTTCAAATTGGTAGGAAAAATCTCAAATTCGTTTGGAAAATTCTCAATTCGACTCAATCCCATCAATTGAATAGCTCGGCCGAATAGGGGTCTATGTCACTTTTTTGGATTTTTCGTTTTTGGTATCAAACGAATCGTGGAAACCTCATCTATCCATCTCCAGTGACGACTGTAACCCCATAGCATATGTTCCCACGCTATCGGGCGCCAAAATGAAAGAAACACCAAAATTTGCATTCAAGTAAAGGGGTCTATGTTCCGTTGCTATGCACAATCTTGACTACGCGTCAATCTTTTTATCGTCCCACCCGTCCCCACGGCCGCGGCCATTCGTTTTCGTTTTATCGCTCGGCAAAGATACCTATTATTAATTTTCTCCCTTTCGATCTTCAGGGTTTGTTCGTTTTTCTTCTTTGTTGTCATTATCGAAATGCAACAGGAGGACTTTAAAACATTTTCATCCGTTGAAGGCCACCTGCTAAATAAGTCGAAAGACCGATTGAAGGTTACAAAACAGTTGTGGATTAGATATACCATCGATGATCCTTTTCAAATTTACGCAAGGCGAAGTCACAACAATATGATTCCTTGGAAAAAATAAAAACATTCACGAGACCATCCACGCCGTTGCCGGAACCATCCGCGATACTAGCAGCCAACCATGCGCTCATCCCCATCTCGAAGGCCAAAAAGGCTGACCTTCTCAAGATGTTGCCCTACTTACCATAATACGAGAATTTTTGCGATTTACAGAGTTGATTGAAAGTTTTTTAACCAAACTGCAATCTTCTTCATTGAAAAAAAAAAAATTAAACTAATGAAGGTCTAGTTGCTAATTGAAGTTGCCGACAATGTTCCATCGATTTTAATTCCCCCTGGAAGTTGCAAAGTGACAAGACCCTATTCGGCGAGCTATTCATTATTGAACAGTTTAAGGTCTGAACGTCACAACCCCTAAAACGTTTTCGTGTTGCTGACCAATTATGAAAGGAACCCAAACAGCACACACAGTCAGAAACATACTCGTTAGGAGTTCGTTTTGTGTTGCTGTCTAATGAAAGGAACCTAAAACAACAACACAATTAGGAATACTCGTTGAGAATTCGTTTTCGTGTTGCTGTTCAATGAAAGGAACCCAAAACAGCAACACAATTAGGAATACTCGTTGAGAATTCGTTTTCGTGTTGCTTTCCAATGAAAGGAACCCAAAACAGCAACACAATTAGAATAGCTAGTTAGGAGTTTGTTTTCGTCTTGCTGTCTAATGAAAGGAACTCAAAACAGCAACACAATTAGGAATACTCGTTAGGAATTGGTTTTCGTGTTGCTGTCCAATGAAAGGAACCCGAAACAGCAACATAATTAAGAATACTTAATGGGAATTCGTTTTCGTGTTGCTGTCTAATGAAAGGAACCAAAAACAGCAATACACTATTCAAGGAATTACCAACCAAAACGATTCTGCTCTGCAAATGAAATGAATTTTGACGAGTTCAACTGCATAAATCTCATAGATCTACTCTCTTTCATTTTCAATCCTGCGTCGAACAAAACAAATTTTACGTTTTAAATGTACATGCTCCAAGAAAATAGTTTCCTCGCCGCCATTCCAGCGCTGTTGAGAACTTTGTGACGACGAGGAACGGCAGAGCGCTGGCGCAGGCCTGACCTAAATCATTTGCCTCGAGTTGTGCCCTGCGCGGGGACGCAGAAGTGGAATTTTATAGGTTCCAGCTGAGTTGAATAAACATGGCCGATTTCGACCGCCCTCCGCCTCGGTCGAGACACGTGGATCCCTCCACGTGCAGGCCCAAGCCTACCTCACGCCAGAAACGAGGTGCCGAGCGATTTACCTCACCACGGAGAGGTTGAGATGAATTTCCTCTTCTGCTCTCCTCGTCAATATCTTTTTGTAATATAATTATGAAATTTTCATAATTATAGGGACATGGGACTGAGTTATGTATCTTTTGTCCTAATAAATAGTTATAGTAATTTAAGTCAGCGCAATATTGTTAATGAGATAACTCGGAAGAATAAAATTGTCAATTGAAAAAAAAAAAAAAATACTTAGAAGGTTATATAATTAAAATGCTGCAAATCCTTACACACGGGTTGGTTATTCCTCGGATCTTCAATATGGGAAAAATAGGGGAAACAGCGGTTGTGGCGGGTCCTGGACCCATTTCAATCGATCGAGCGTCCAAAATATAGTAAAAAATGATACCCCACACGCCTAGGTAGCAGAAATCTCGAAAACGCACATTCAAAATGAGTATATAGATACCCATTTTGCCTCATTAACTCATCCTGTCGCTGCCAATTGTTCTGAGACCCATTCCAATCGATTCAGAATCCAAAATTTAGTGGAAAATTATACCCGACTCGCCTAGATTGCCAAAAATCTCAAAAATCCATTTTTCAAAATACATATTTTGCCCCTACCCCGCTCAAATTTGGTCCAATTGGGCTGAATAGTTTTGAGGAGCAACTAAAACCGGAAATGGGTCCCTGACCAATATTTCAGATTTTTAGAAATTTTTCTACTATCTAAATTGGCGTGGACGGTGGACGGAAATTTGCTAATTTTGATCAAGGCACCCTTAAACGCCCTTAAAAAATTTTTTTTGAGCCAAATCTGAGAGATTGACTTTTTGCTTGAAAACATAAATTGATTATTCAAGAAATAACCAACCAAAAAAGGGTGAGAATATTTTTTTACCAAAAAATGAGTCAGAAATTTAAGTAAGTGGGTCGAAATTCGTCTTAATCCTTAAGAATCACAGGAAAGACATTTCGAAGCATTTCCGTGCACAAAGCACACATACTGTAATGGATTTTCCGGATTATTTTAATGTTTACAGGTATTTCAAAGTGTTTTTTTGCCCAGTAAAAGCTTTTATGTTTTTAATCGACTCACCTTGTCGATACATCTTAGGTCCCATAAACGCGGGGATCGAGATAATCGAATGATTCGATTATATACTCATATCACATTACTTGATTGTGTCTTGTCAGAAATATGGCAGGATTGGGTTTTGATTTGAGGACTGGAGAACAAACAACATTGGAGAACGAAGGTGGTATATTAAAAACGAATATTGATCTAAGGATAATGTACAAATAATGTACATTAAATTGTTACATACTGTAGGTAGGTACAGTTCATCACAACTAGGATGGAGACTACAACAGCTACAACCAAACATCAAATGATGTAAAACCAGTGTATAGTCGCAACATTCGATTATCTAGATTGCCACATTTGGGATAATGATGGGACATCGAAACAAAAACATCGATGTCAACATCGGTAGCATGACATCGATGTCGTGAAACGTAGCCCATTCAACCATCGATGTTTTTCGATGTCGATGGTTGAAAGCACAAAACATCGATGTTAACATCAATGTTTAATATACATTCCTATTTTTGGACATATTCAATTTAAAAAATGATTGAAATTCATCAACAGCGTTGTTTACAATAAAGTTCAATAAAATTAACTAGATGAAGGAACAAGACTGCAGGTTACCAAAGTCTTACTTTTTGTCCTTCAATCACCTTTCTACATGAGCATTAACACGACATTGAGGAAGGAGGTTACAGGTGGTTTTTCCAAATAGTGGCCTCGATAGTAAGAATCGATACTTAGACCAGAGAGAGAGTTTGGCATGATTAGGCTGAGGGAGGGTTGAAGAAGCGAGGCCTTTTTGTTTTCATTAATATTATTTATTCATAATAATAGGAAGGTGAGCCAACATCGATAATATCGATCACATCAATGGGGCGTAACATCGATAGCCGATGTTATCGACCCTTCTCACCATCGATGTTCAACATCGAATATCGAGCGTTAAACATCGATGTTTGCGAACATCGGACATCGATGTCCCATCCATACTCTGCTCTAGCACTAGCACCCATAAATGGGGGAAGTGGGGAGAGGGAAATTGTTATAAGAATACTACGGAGTACTTATTTTTTAAAGAGAATAATAAACCAAAATATACGGAGAAAACATTGAAGTCAGAGACTGAACATCGATGTTTCCTGATATATGTTTCGATCAGTGATAACCAAATGAAAGCAAAATGACTTGTAGATAACAACCATCCAACGGACAAACAAATACATGAATTCGTTTATTTTACACGACCTGAATTTCGTGTTTTTACGTGTGACACAGTGGATCTCAGAACCTACCAAGGATGATACCATAATCGTTGAGAGATTCCACGTAAGGCACCACCAGCAAGACAAATTTGCTTCAAGATAACCTTCCAGGTGGGATTTATTTTGTCTAATAAGGTAATTCAATTGTTTGGTGGAGTAGTTCACTAATCAAGTGCCTCTTATTTTGATAGGTGCCTCAATAAATGACAAAATAAACTGTAGAGATGGAACATCTGTCGAAGAAGGAGCTCCTTGACGTAGTTTCTAAACAACAGGCCGACTTGGGCCGATATAAAGCGCGTCTTACAGGTCAGTATTATTCTCTTTCACGTTTTACGGACACATTTAATGTGCAATATTGGCGATATTCTAATTCGTGTTCTAATGTCCTCAGATTTGGTCAATGCACATAAAGCTCTCATAAAAGAGAAAGAACTACTTGAGTCTAGCTTGAAGTCGCTATCTCAGAAAAATTCGTCTAAACACCATGAACCGGGCTCATCCGAGACGAAAGAAAAGGTAATAGATCACTCGCTATCAAAAATGTCATTTATTGACGTTTATTTTGAATATACATATATTTGTTTGTTGTATTTAAACTGCGTGACGCCTGTAAGTAACAAAAACGCTGCAAATTCTTTAACGCTGGTTGGTTATTCCTTGAACCAGGCGCATGGAGACTCATTTCTACATGGAAATGGAGGAAACAGTCAGTGTGGCCCATTCCAATCGATTCAGCGTCCAAAATTTGATGGAAAATGATACTCCACACGCCTAGGTACCAGAAATCTCAAAAACACATATTCGAAATGGGTAAATAGATACCCATTTTGACCCATAACTTCTTCCGGTGGGTTCCAATCGTTCTAGGACATATTTTTTTGGAATCAGCGTCCAAAATTTAGTAGAAAATGATACCCCACGTCCCTAAATCGCCAAAAATCTTGAAAATCCATTTTTCAAAAAACACATTTTGACAAGTTAATTATTTAAGGAGTAACCAACCAAAATGTGGTTGCTGCTTATTGGCAGCTTGGCACATCATTACTAATTCAACGTCAAAATTTGAAATTTAAATTTGAAATTTAATGTTGTAAGAGAAAAAATTTGCAAAATGTTTGCTAGGAGGATCTTCTTGGTCCATATGATGGACAGGCATTCTACAAAGAGGATGTATCCTCATTTTCTTCTAAATTAGAAATATAAGTAATCAAAATTATGTTTGTATTCCTTCCCATGAACAGGATTCACGCTCAACTCCCCATCACTAGTGGGAAATGTCGTTTTCCACAACAAATTTTTCATGATTACATGAGAACATTAATTATTTACAGAGCGATGCGCCCGAAGAAGAGGAAGAAACCGTTGAAACACTTCGCACTCAACTCACAACTCTCATGAACTCTCTGTCACAACTTTCTGAAGAAAAGTCTCGAATGGAGTCGTTATTTCAAAGCGACAAAAAGCAAATGCGAACGGAAAAGATGCAAGTTTGTACTTGAACTTCGTCCCATCGATTTTCACTCACTAAAAACCACTTGACGGTCTTTACAAGTTTTATATTTCCGACAGGTCGAGAATAAAGTCAAAGAATTGGAACTGCGATTGGAACATGAAACTCGTGCTCATTTGAGCGAAATGGAAAACTTTAAATCCAAATTGATCATCGAAAGGCACCAACGCGAAAAGGAGCACAACGACCATGGGGTTATGATCAGGTCCGAAACTACTTTGTGTTTGTTTTGAGGGAACCAATGTTAGTCAATCACCTTTTAGGGAATCAATTTATTGATCACATTTATCGGCCAAATGAACTACAGGGTCCGCCAACGAAGTAGGACGTTTTTGAAATGGGTAGTACTCAGCATGGGGAACTCTGTGAGGGGTGGGGTTGGGACCATCGTGTTCACAATGAAGGGAAGTTTTTTTAGGTTAGTTGCAAAGATGGTTTGGACAATGCCACAACGTGTTTTCGCGGTAAGTCGGTTTTTAGTGAATGGTGAGTCGATAATTCAAACACAGAGAGATTTCCGTCGAGAGTACGCGATTTCTCCGCGCGGAGCTATCCCAACTCATAATGTAATCCTAAGGTGGGTTGAAAACTTCAGGGAAATGGGCAGAGTTACGAAAAAAAGGAGGGGAGGAGATCGAACAGCGCAAATTCCAGAGAATGTTGAGTGCATGAGAATTGCTGCCCTCCGGAGCTCACACTGGTCCGTCCGACTTTGTGCAGCAAATTTGAACCTCTCACAATCAACTGTTAAGGCATGTTTGGTTTCAGCAAGATGGAGCAACTTGCCATACAGCAAATGCCACGATGACCTTCCTTCGCCAAAAATTTAATGGTTGCCTCATTTCTTGGCGCGGTGACCATCCCTGGCCCCCCTGGTCCCCTGACCTATCCCCCTGTGATTTTTTTTGTGGGGATACCTAAAGGAAAGAGTCTACAAAGATAAGCCAAGGACCCTGAACGATTTGAAGGAGGCTATCACCACGGAAATCAGCCGCATCCCACGAGAAATGCTGGACAGCGTTTTGAGGAGCTTCACTGAAAGACTCGATAAATGCATTCAAGCTGATGGGCATTACATGCTCGACGTCGTCTTCAAAAATTGAACATTACCAGAAAATTCCACTTCTTGTGAACAGTTAAAAAAAATATATATATATTCTATCTTGAGAAATAACCGAGTTATGATTTTTTTAAATCCATCCTACTTCGTTGGCGGACCCTGTATTTTGATGCTATTGGGCCTGTATCGAATCTACAGTTATTGTTTGAGGGGTCGACTCTACAACTCTTCTGCAACAAAAACGCTGCAAATTCTTACAGACGGGTTGGTTATTCCTCGAACCAGGTGCATGGCGACTCATTTCTTCAACATGGGGGAAACAGTGGTTGTGGCGGGTCCCGGACCCATTCCAATCGATTCAGGGTTCAACATTTAGTAGAAAATTATCTCTCGCACGCCTAGATTGCCAATAATCTCGAAAATCCATTTTCAAAATACACATTTCGACCCCTACCCCGCCCAAATTTGGTCCGATCGAGCTGAAAAGTTCTTCATTTTCAGGTAGATCACTGGTGTAGAGGAGATACAAGAGTGGGCCAAGTACACTCCCCTGTGGCACTCCAGCATTGATCATTTTGGGTTCCGAATAGGCATCTTCATGTTTTACGCGGAAATATCGATCTGATAAATGGGATCTTAAAAGCTAGTGCATACTTTTTGCGGTAGCATCTTTTGAAGTTTATGATTGAGCCCTTCGTGCCAAACTTTGTCAAACGCTTGCCTAACGTCGAGGAAGATGGCAGAGCATACTTTCTGCTCTTCAAGAGCTTTTTCAATTATAGAGGTTATTCGGTGAACTTGATCTATGGTCGAATGTATGCTTCTGAAGCCGAATTGGTGTTTTGGTATCAGGTCCGTCGGCCGGAAAGGAATCGATCAACGAGTAATCCTCTCCGGAGAGGGATTCCTCTGAGGCGGCCGGAGCCGGACGGAGCATCCACACGTAGGAAAAACCTCAGAGGCGGCCGGGGCGAAAAAAACAAAAATCAAAAAATAAACGAGGAGCTACGACCACTGTGAAAAATACTCGAGCGATACCTACGACGTTTGAAGGCCAACCGATCACCTCATCCACACGTGAGGGAAGGGGTTCAGTTCCGGGAACCGGAACCCCGGCCTCAGGTCGCCTTTTCCAAAATTGGAAAGGCCTGGCGGCCTGTTCGGTCCGCCTCAACTAAAGCCTCGACGCGTCCACACGGTCCGTCGGCCGGAGAGGTTGGCCTCAACGAGGAATCCTCTCCGGAATCCTCAACGTGTTGTAGCCGGCCTTATAAAGGAGCTTTTCGAATAATATTGATAACACAGGCCTGTATGACGCAGGTTCTTCCTGGGGCTTCCTGATTAGAAATCATAATTACCTCTGCTATTTCCACATTTGTGGTACATAAGAGAGCCTGATGGATGCATTTATAATTTTTGTAAGCCTGGCCTATGACCTTCCTCGGCAGATTTTTCAGAACTTGGCCTGTGATGAGGTCGTATCCTGGTGCTTTCTTGAGATTGATCTCAGCCTGAATCGTCTTCTGAACTATTTCGAAAAATGGATTTTCGAGATGTTTGGTGATCTAGGCGTGTGGGGTATAATTGTCCACTAAATTTTGGACCCTGAATCGATTGGAATGGGTCCGGGGCTCCCCACTCCCACTGTTTCCCCCATTTTCCCCATGTTGAAGAAGTGAGACTCCATGCGCCTGGTCCTAGGGATGACCAATCCCTATGAAAGCATTTGCAGCGTTTTGGTTGGTTATTCCTTGAATAATCAACCTATGTTTTCATGATAATGGTCAACCTCTCCGATTCGGCTCAAAATTTTTTTCTGGACGTTTCATGATGTCCTGATTAAAAAAGGTCAATGTCCGTCCGCCGTCTGCCGTCCATTGTCCACGCCGTTTTTGGTAGTAGAAAATTTTCTAAAAATCTGAAATTTGGGTCAGGGGTCTGTTCCCAGCCGAGATGGGTCCTCGAAACTTTTCAGCCCGATCGGACCAAATTTGGAGGGGGTAGGGGTTTTTTGAAAAATGGATTTTCAAGATTTTGGGTGATTTGGGCGAGTGGGGTGTCATTTTCCACTAAATTGTGGACGCTGAATCCAATAAAATGGGTCCCAGAACAATTGGCACCCAATTGAAGAAGTAATTGGTCAAATTGGGTATTTATTACCCAATTTGATTGTGTTTTCGGGATTTCTGCTACCTAGGCGTGTGGGGTATCATTTTCCACTAAATTTTGGACCCTGAATCGATTGGAATGGGTCTGGGACCCGCCACACCCACTGTTTCCCCCATTCGAGGAATAACCAACCCGTGTGTAAGAATTTGCAGATTTTTTTTGTGTGAAATAATTTAAGGGTCAAAATGACGTTTTAATTGAACTTGAATGCCAACTATTGAACCTTTGCAGCCGCGGATGAGTGTCACAATTCAATTCAGCTTGAAAAATAGGTCAATAGTCGGCACTTCCCCTTCATGTTAGTGGAATTCGGTTCATGAGAAATTCACCATTTCGGTAAACAATTCTAATTCTTCAGGAGAAAATGTTTCGTTTACCCGGCTGAATGTTGACAAGGTTTTCACGAATTTTCCAAATTTAGGCTAAATTAGCTTAATAACTTGGAAACGAAGCCTCTTGAGAGATGAGTCCTGGAGACATTTTTTGATGCAAATGAGTCGTAGAATCGACCCATTGGAGGCTACTGCAGCCCTGTATCAATAAATTCGAGTCTCCGCTGCTGATCATTGAATTTCATTACTTTCCGACGGAAGTGTTCTCAGTCAAATTATGGGCAAAAACGATTTGGATTGGTCGAATTATGAGGTCGGGATTTGATTTAGTTTAGAGATTGATTTAGGCCTTACAAATGGTATAGTCTTCTAGTTTCGGAACAATATGCAATAACTATGCGCTTCTCTTTTTCAGAGAATTGCAGAAAGTCGTTTCTGAAGAGAGAGGAAGACGTGAAAAGGCCGAGTCTTCGTTAGAGGCTGTCAAAAATGAATTGTCCATCGTCAACGACAAACTTCAAGCTGCGACTGAAGAAGCAGCGGAAGCGAGTGAAGAGTTGGAAACGTTCAAACAGCGCATGAACGACACTAAAGCGTCGTCTGGCGCCACTAACACTAAACTCCAACAAGAGCTGAATCTTCTCAAACAGCAGCATCTGCTTCTTACGCAAGAAGTGAGTCAAAATTTGCCTGAGAGGGTGGTTGGAGGGTCTAACTCAAGCGCTAAATCGTTTCTATTGGTTGGTTATTCCTTGAAAAATCAATGTATGTTTTTTTTGACGTTTCAAGGTGTCTAGACCGAAAGCAAATGTCCGTCCGCCGTCCACGCCGACTTTTGGTAGTAGACATTTTTCTAAAAATCTTGAAATTTTGGTCAGGGTTTCGTTCCCGGCTGTAGTTGGTCCTCGAAACTTCAACCCGATCGACCAAATTTGGGCGGGGTAAAGGTCAAAATGTGTATTTCGAAAAATGGTTTTTCTAGATTTTTGGCGATCTCGGGGCGTGGGGCATCATTTTCCACTAAACGCTGGACGCTGAATTCAATGAAGTGGGTCCCAGAACGACTCTCACCCACAGGAAGATGTTATGGGTCAAATTGGGTGCATATTTACCCATTTCGAATGTGTGTTTTCCAGATAGCAAGTATTTTGCAAATTTTCTTACAACATTTGACGTTGAATTAGTAATGATGTGCCAAGATGCCACATTTCGGTTGGTTATTCCTTAAATAATGTTTTCATGCAAAAAGTCAATCTCTCCGGTTCGGCCCAAAATTTTTCAGGGCGTTTTAAAGTGTCTACATCAAAATTAGCAAATGTCCTTCCGCCGTCCACGCCGATGTTGGTAGTAGAAAAATTTCTAAAAATCTGAAATTCGGGTTAGAAGTTCGTTTCCAGCTCTAGTTGGTCCTCGAAACTTTTCAGCCCGATCGGACCAAATTTGGGCGGAGTAAGTGTCAAAATGTGAATTTCGAAAAATGGTTTTTCGAGATTTTTGGCGATCTCGGGGCGTGGGGCATCATTTTCCACTAAACGCTGGACGCTGAATTCAATGAAATGGGTCCCAGAACGATTGGATCCCACCAGAAGAAGTTTGGGTCAAGATAGGTATCTATTTACCCATTTTGAATATGTGTTTTCGAGATTTCTGGTACCTAGGCGTGTGGGGTATGATTTTCCACTAACTTTCGGACGCTGAATCCAATGAGACGGGTCCCGAAACGATTGGTGCCCTCTGGATGAGGCTATGGGTCAAAATGGGTGCATATCTACCCATTTCGAATGTCTGTTTTCGAGATTCCTGGTACCTAGGCGTGTGGGGTATCATTTTCCGCTAAATATTGGACCCTGAATCGATTGGACTGGGTACAGGATCCGCCACACCCACTTTTCTCTCCATTTTCCCCACGTTGAAGAAATGAATCTCCATGCGCCTGGTTCGAGGAATAACCAACCCGTGTTTTGTTAGGTTATGTCACACGACGTGTGACGTGGGTTTGCCGTACGGGGATTTGAGCGGACGTGGTGTTGGAATGTAAAAGCATTTGACCTGTCACACGAGGACGTAAGTCCCGGAAATGGCCAATGTTGGTGCGAGCTTCCCCTCTGGTGGTCCGTGCAATAATTAGTTGCAAAAGAGTTTTCTGTAATGTCGATGATTCTATCATTGGAAAGGCGACCCGAAGAGATTGATGAAACAGTGGGTTTCTCGGAAAATTGACGAAGGGATGGTGGTGCTGAAGTGGTAAGAGACAACAGTGAACAACAGAGAGACCAAAACCCCAGCGATGGACATAGACTACCCTCTGAAAATCATTCTCGTACAAAACAGGCTAGTCGAAGAAAGTTCAATGTTTACTCTCATTTTGAAGAATATTTGGCAAATGCATCTGCCCTCGTGAGCCGCCGTGATGCTTTAGATGACGATGATAACCTTCTAGTCATCGCTACCAACAGTGAAACAACTGAATCCTTCACAGCTTTTCAAATTCCGAATCCAGGCAATGCGAATATTGTTCAGCTACCCTTCTGACAGCCAATCAACTCTATTTTCCTGCCATGTTTCATCCCTCAACCTCGGTCAGCTCCTCATATGCCATATTATTTGCAACCTTGTCCTCCACTGCAGCACGCTCATTTTCGACCACTTCCATTCGGCACTTGGGATACTATTATACCCCCTCTCCCCCACATTTTGACATAGCCAAATTGTGACCCTTCAAACCAACCTTTTTGAACTTTTGGCTTGCGTTCGAAAATCATTAAAATCTCCTATTTCGGTCCTACAGGGTACAATAAGGTTAGCAGCCTTCGAGGAGTGGATTCTGCAACTCAATCTCACTAGGGCTTTTCTTTTTAGAGGCTCCGTTCCCGAGTTATTCACAATTTAAGTCACATTAATATAATGAATTTATTGCAGGAGCAAGAGAAAATCAAAGAAGCCGAAGAAAAATCCAAACGTTTAGCTGCCGTTCACGAACTCAGGGTGGCCAATTTGGAAGCGAGGTTGGCTGAACTGTCCGAGACTGTTGGCTTCTACGACAGACTTCGCCAAAACGACCAAATCGCCATAGAAAAGCTCAAGGTTCGCCGTTTGATGAGTAAAATGATGTTTTTCCTTCGACGTCGAGACTTGAAAACAAACGTGAGACGTAAAACGCTGTTTTCAGGACAGAATAATCCATCTTGAAAATGAGCACGGTGAGGAAAAGTCCGATAGCAGTTCCGAAGATATTGTTGAAAAGCTGCGAAATATGAAAAAATCGATTGAAATCGCATCACTTACTTCCGAAAAACCCATCGACCTCAAAGGTACTCATTTTATCTCCTGTAAACGTATGTACGACGAAACAACATGGGGAAAATGGGGGAAACAGTGGGTGTGGTGGGTCCTGGACCCGCTCAAATCGATTCACGGTCCAAAATATAGCGGAAAATGATACCCCACACGCCTAGGTACCAACACATTTGAGTTTTCATGCAAATAGTCAACCTCTCCGATTCGGCTCAAAATTTTTTTCTGGACGTTCCATGATGTCCTGATCAAAAAAGGTCAATGTCCGTCCGCCGTACGCCGTCCGCCGTCCACGCCGTTTTTAGTAGTAGAAAATTTTCTAAAAATCTGAAATTTGGGTCAGGGGTCTGTTCCCGGCCTAAGACGGTCCTCCAAGCTTTTCAGCCCGATCGGACCAAATTTGGGCGGGGTAGGGGTCAAAATGTGTTTTTTGAAAAATGGATTTTCGAGATTTTGGGCGATTTAGGCGAGTGGGGTATCATTTTCCACTAAATTTTGGACGCTGAATCCAATGAAATGGGTCCCAAAACGATCGGCACCCTCTGGAAGAAGTTATGGGTCAAATTGGGTATATATTACCCATTTTGAATATGTGTTTTGAGATTTCTGGAACCTAGGCGTGTGGGGTATCATTTTCCGCTAAATCTTGGACGCTAATTTCAATGAAGTGGGTCCCGGAACGATTGGCACCCTCTGGAAGAAGTTATGGGTCAAATTGGGTATATATTACCCATTTTGAATATGCGTTTTCGAGATTTCCGGTACCTGGGCGTGTGGGGTATCATTTTCTACTAAATTCTGGATCCTGAATCGATTGGAATAGGTCTGGGACCCGCCGCACCCACTGTTTCCCCATTTCCCCCATGTTGAAGAAATGAGTCTCCATGCGCCTGGTCCGAGGAATAACCAACCCCTGTGTATTTTGATCTAGACACCCTTAAACGCCCAGAAAAAAATGTTGGGCTGAATCGGAGAGATTAGGCCTTTTGCATGAAAACATAGTTTGATTATTCATGGTATAACCAACCAAAGGTCCACCCGCCATACACCATCCTGATATACCAGCGTTAGACTGTTCCTGAGGCCATGTGGCCCATTACAGCCTATCCTCGTCATGGTTCTGCGCTAGCTCATCTGGGAGCCCTGCTCCATGGCTCTATGGCTTCCCCGTATACCAGGCACCCCACACTCTTCCGGCGTTCGCCAGCCTGTGGCAGCCCAGGATGGACCTCGTGCCGGGTTTCGCAAGGGTTCTTTTAGTTCAATCTTTTGCCCTGCTAGGCCTCTGTACTAACGCGCTTCTTCTTAGGCTTGCGGTCTTCCATCATTGGCATGTTATGAGCTTTAGGGTCGGGAGCTGTTGGGACTTAGTGCCTAGTGTGGTGGTAGCGGCACTTACTCGCCACTCTACTGGGCTTCACTGAACGTACAGGCCTTTTGTAGGGGTACCTTCATAGGAAAACACCCCACCTGTGTCCTTCACTCCTGTTAATTCTTCACCAATTTCCTTTGTTTCTTCTTTCTAAAACGCTGTAGGCAGGGCGAGTACTAGGATACCCCCCCCCCCCTCCTGCCTGGCTGAAAAGCCTAAATTTAACCTTAGCTAGCTTAAAGAACTATCACAGGCGCCTATCACATCATAGAAACCTAGGGGGAAAGAGAATACTTGGTATTCCTCCTTCCCCAAAATATTATCTTAGACTAACCCTTGTTACAACCAACACCTGGCCAAAATTCAATCTCTCCGATTCGGCCCAAACATTTCTCCTGGGCGTTTAAAGGTGTCTAGATCGAAATAGGCAATTGTCCGTCCGCTTTACGCCGTTTTTGGTTGTAGAAAAATTTCTAAAAATCTGAAATTTTGGTCAGAGACCCTTTTCCGGCTTTTGTTGGTCCTCGAAAGTTTTCAGCCCGATTGGAGCAAAATTTGAGGGTGTAGGGGTCAGTATGTGTATTTCGAAAAATGGATTTTCGGCGATTTAGGCTTGTGGGTATTTTTTTCGACTAAATTTTGAACGCTGAATCCAATGAGACGAGTCCCAGAATTATTAGCACCCACTAGAAGAGGTTATTGATCAAGATGGGTACCTATCTACCCTTTTTGAATGCGGGTTTTTGAGATTTCTGGTACCTAGGCGTGTGGGGTATCATTTTCCACTAAATTTGGGCCGCTAAATCGATTCATATGAGTCACCATGCTGCTAGTCCGAAGTTTTCTTCCTTCTCTCGTTGACCACGTTTTATTTCTTGTGTTTGTCCTGTAGCTTTGATGAATGAAATATTTGAAGACTCCAACATTTCGTCAAATGCTCACAAACAATGTCAAGAGGAATTCGAGCAGCTCAAAAAGGACTTCGATCAGTACAGGCAGGCGTTCTGTATGCCTCTTCCATCTTCGAAAAAGTAAGGCTGTAATTATGTCGCGCTGGTAATAGGGGAGTGACGGCCATAAGTGAAAAAAAAATGTAAAAATAAAAATCACCTAAAAAATTAACATGAATGATAAGGCTGCTTTGACGAGTGCGGCCATTCCCATTCATGGATATCACAGTGCAGCTTCTCTGGTTTCAGTTACCATCCAGAAGGAAGTAAAGAGCAGGAATGGAGGAATCAAGTGAAGAAATATAACGAGAGAATCGCCAATCTCCACAGCCAAATCGAAGAAATTGAAAAATCCCACAGAAACGAGTTAGATACGCAGAAGAAGGTGAGTTTTGAGGTTAAATTCGCTTACTGAAATCCAAGATATTTTGTTAATTGAAAACTCACTCCATGCTGAGCATGTATCATGCACCAAGTGTTGAGGAGGGGATGTCAATCGGCCAATGACAACTGGGAAGACAGTGAAGCAAGGTGGAGAGGGTCATGTTGGTTGGTTATTCCTCGAACCAGGCGCATGGAGACTAATTTAAAAATAGATTCAGTGTCCATAACCTATTCCAGTGGGTGCCAATCGTTCTGGAACCCATTTCATTGGATTCAGCGTCCAAAATTTAGTTGAAAACGATACCCCACACGCCTACGTACCAGAAATCTCGAAATCACATATTCAACTCTGAATGCCCCAAATTCTGACATGTGTCGATCAGCTCAGAGAGTTTGCCCAACGTGTCAGCCCAGGACAGGACTGTTCAAGGAATAACCAACCATAATGTTCATTGCTTCCTCATGGTAACCTCCCAACCTCTTAGATCCCCGATAAGTCAAATTACGTGTCATCAGTCCAATACGTGCCCGACACCCTGTGGTTGTCTATTAAATTGTACAAGTATGGCAAACGAAGTCCTTAAGGTTGTGATTGATCAGGCTTGGAGTGAGGAGGATCAAATACCAAATGGTTAAAAAGTTGGAAACTCTATTGTCAACCTAACTAAAAATACGATTATATTACAAAATAATCCAATACCTAAAACGAAGCTTCAAGATATGTCAACAACATAAAAGGCATTAAATTAAGATACTACATTATAAGAAGCAATCCAGCTGGCCTTGCAACGCTTGCCAAGAAGTTGGCTAAGGCCTCGACGTGAAGACTTTGTTGTCAAACCAACCATGGATTACACTCAAACAGGAGGTTCACTCAACGTCAAAAACTTCCCTACGGTTTGCAGCACTGTGACTAAAGCTGCTCCCTGCCTAAATATTGGTGTAACCTGTTGTAATGGGGGGAAACCTGATAAGTGGGGGATGGTTTGGGTGGGGGAGCGTCCAGCTTCAGGTAGATAAGTGCAGCCTTGGTCCAAGGTTTCCCTCTTGTTTTAGTTAAGCTGCTAGGCTGTTAGGTGCTCCTCCAATAGAGAGAAATGGGTGGTTGTCAGGGTTAAAGAGGGATATCTACTCTCCCTCCGTTGCCACCCCCTTCCTTCCATGGCGCATAATGAGAGAGGGCTGCAGAGCTTCTGGCTCTGGCTTTTGTTACAGATTGAGGTGCAATGGACGTACCTGATGTGCAATTGTGCGGCCTCCTTCAGTCCTAATTGGCTGTTGCCTGGTCACTCCCCGATACCCCGACGCTTATTGTCAAGCCTGATCTATCATGGCAAGCCCAGACCACAAAAAACTGTAATTCGGTGTTCCGGTTCATCTATCAGCTTAGACGAACCGTCAGTGACCTGCCTCTGCATGTTCGTAAGACCCTTGTAGAGGCTCTAGTCTTCCCAAGCTCCGATTATGCCGCGACTGCATACAGCGCCCTTAACAGTAGTATTACCCAGAAGCTGCAAAAGGCTGTTCGGTTTGTACTGAGGCTCAAGCTCGACGAACATGTCACGCCTGGGTACAAGAAGTTGGGTTGGTTGAAGATAAAAGAAAGGAAGGAGCTGGCAGTCGCGGCACTCATGTTCAAGCTACTCAAGTTCAGGAAGCCAAATTATACGATAACTTCATTTGGATGTCTGCGGTCCATACCAGGGACACCAGAAATGCAGGCAGGTTACTGCAAATGCAACACCACCGAACGACGATGTATGAAAGGTCGTTTGTTCTTCAGGGAACGAGGATCTACAACGAGCACATCGACTTATTCTAGTTGGAGATCTCCACTCGCCCCTTCAAGAACACTTTACTGTTGATGCAGAGGTATGGGTAGATAGAGGCGAAACTAACGTTGGGAGTGGGATTGGGAGGATGGAAAAATATAGTGGGAGAAATTAGAACTTAGGAGCTTTGTAGCATTTTGTTCTTAGGAAAGTTAAATAAGGACTAATTTCGTGAAGAGGATGTATGTCTATGCTTAACGCGTATTCTACCTGTTGTATTTACTTTTGTATGTATTGTATTATGGAGGTAATTTGTAAATGTAAATGCTCATGTTCCTGGGAGAATGGCAGAGAGGGCCACATGGCCCTAATTCTCCCAGGTGGATAAATAAAAATCATCAATCAATCTTCCATACATTGGGGGGTGCTGCTGTGGTTGCACAGTACAGACCCAGCTGTAGACTATATGATATTTTCATCCGCCAAAACATCTATCTAGAATCTGTAACAGCTTCTATATGATATTTCTTGTTTCAGTTCTACCTGCAGCAGCTAGAAAAATGCAAAGAAAAACTAACTGAAGCAGAATCTCTCCGCAAGAAACAAGTATCCAACTTGGAAACCCAGCTGCTGAAGCAACGTGAGCGCGTGCTTACTGTGGTCGAAGAAAAAGATCAAGAACTGGCGGATTTGAGAGAATCCCTCAATTCGCTAGCACCGCGAAGGGTGTCCACAGACAAAGTGAGAATGTCCTTTCGTTGAAATCATCAAAGTTAACCAATGTCCGTCCACCGTACGCCGACTTTGGTAGTACACAATTTTCTAAAAGACAGGAAATTTTTGTCAGGGGTCCGTTCCTGGCTCTAGTTGGTCCTCGAAACATTTTAGCCCGATCGGGCTGGAGTAGGGGTCACAAAGTGTATTTCAAAAACGGATTTTCGAGATTTTCGGCAATCTAGGCGTGTGGGGTATCATTTTTCATCAAATTTTTGACGCTGAATCCAATGAAACGGGTCTCATAACGATTGGCGCCCACTGGAAGAGGTTATAGGTCAAAATGCGCCTGGTCCAAAGAATAACCTACCCCTGTGAATGATTTTTTCTTATATCGGAATAGAAAACTCTCCAAATTCTGTCACTGGGGTAGGTTATTCCTCAGATCAAGCGCATGGGGACTCATTCCGATCAATTCAGCGCTCAAATTTTAGTGGAAAATGATACCCCACACGCCTCGGTACCAGAAATTTCAAAAACCCACATTCAAAATAGGTAGATAGATACCCATTTTGACCCATAACCTCTTCCGGTAGGCTCCAATTGTTCTGGGCCCCATTTCATTTGATTCAGGGTTCTAAATCTAATCGAAAATGATACCCCACAACCATATTGTCGAAAAACTAGTAAATTCATTTTTTGAAAAATCCATTTTGACCATTTTGTCCGTCCACCGCCCGCCGACTTTGGTAGTAGGCAATTTTATAAAAAACTGAAATTTTGGTCAGGGGCTTGTTCATGGTTCTAGTTGGTCCTCGAAACTTTTCAACCCGATCGGACCAAATTAGGGTGGAGTAGGGGTCAAAATGTGAATTTTGAAAAGTGGATTTTTGAGATTTTGTGCAATCTAGGTGTGTGGGGTACCATTTTCCACTAAATTTTGGACGCTGAATCCAATGAAAAGGGTCCCAGAACGATTGGCACCCACTGGAATAAGTTATGGGTCAATATAGGTACCTATTTACCCATTTTGAATGTGAGTTTTCCATATTTCTGGTACCTAGGCGTGTGGGATATCATTTTCCATCAAATTTTGGACGCTGAATCGATTGGAATGGGTCCGGGACCCACCACACCCACTGTTTTCCCCATGTTGAAGAAATGAGTCTCCAAGTCCCTGATCCGAGGAATACCAACCCGTGTGTAAGAATTTGCTGCGTTTTTTTAATTCGATCCCATCAACCTGTTTTAGGTGGCTGACGGTGACGGCGTGGTGCTGCACTACAGCGAAGAATTGGCTCGGCGCGACGTTGAGTTGTCTCGTCTGAGAAGAGAAAAACTGAAAATAGAAGCTGAACTTCGTGACTTGCGGAGAGAATTCACTCAGCTCGTGTCTCACGAACAACATCTCACCAACCTCCTACAATCCCAGCTTCAAAGGTTTGAATTATTTGAATTCTAACCTTCGATTTTGGTGCGCCTATCGAATGGATATTATGTTTGAGTTGTGTCCAGGTTCGAGCAGTGCCAGTCGAGAGAAGGGGCGAATTTGGAATATTTGAAAAACGTCGTCTTCAACTTCTTACTGTCCAGCGACTCGAGCAGTAAGACTCACATGCTCAACGCCATCACCGCTGTGTTGAAATTCAGCGACGCGGAAAAAGCGAAAATCGTCAAGAACAGCTGGTGGCACAAACCGTCAACTCAGAAGTGACTCCGCTAGTTACTGGGAGAACTACATCGAACATGTTGGTCACGGACAGATCGTGTGTGGGGTTTGGGGTATCATTTTCAATCGATGGACGCTGATCAATTCAGATGCGTCCCAAATCGACAGCTTTTGGGTTTCTCGTGGGTGTAATGTGATGGTGGAGCTAACCTTGATGAGAGGGTTAGCTGCCTCACTCCTGAGATAAAAGAGGCATTCCTCTACTCTGACATACAAACTTATAATCTACATTGTCAAGTAAATCTTCTCTGAAGAATATACCCGTTCGCCCTCCCGGACTTTGTTTGTTATGTTCCCCTTCTCCGTCTGAGCGTTAAAAAAGGTACGTGGATAATAGCAATTCTGGTTAGTTATTCCTTGAATAATCGACCTGTTTTCATGCAAAAAGCCGATCTCTCCGATTCGGCCCAAAATGTTTTTTCTGGACCATTCAAGGTGTCTAGATCAAAATTAGCAAATGTCTGTCCGCCGTCTACGCGAAGAGGTTATGGGTCAGAATGGGCATACCCATTTTGAAAGTGTGTTGTCGAGATTTCTGGTACCTAAGTGTGTGGGGTATCATTTTCCACTAAATTGTGAACGCTGAATCCAATAAAGTGGGTCCCAGACAAATTGGCGCCCTCTGGATGAGGTAATCGGTCAAAATGGGAGCTTATCTACTCATTTCGAATGTGTGTTTTCGAGATTTCTGGTGCATAGGCGTGTGGGGTATCGTTTTCCAATAAATTTCCAACCCTGAATCGATTGGAATGGGTCCGGGACCCGCCACACCCAATGTTTTTCCCCATGTTGAAGAAATGAGTCTTCATGCGCCTAGTCCGAGGAATAACCAACCCGTGTGAAAGAAGCGGCGTTTTTGCTTTGAATTTGATGGGTGTCCCATTTAATTGTGACCTTAAATTACACATTGATTAATGCCCACACAACAATTGCAAAGTAAACGTGTATGACCGTGGACATGACTGACAGCGTTCGCTACATTAGTGTCTGGTTTTACCATCACATGAGATGGGAAAAAGCAAATAAACTAAGTGTCCCAGATGCTACGGAAGAACATGTATTTTTTTGCCTGCTTCCTTCTTCTCAGATAGACTGCTTAATATGTTATATTTTGCGCTGGTCCGATCAGTGCTGACTTACTGTCTTCCTTTTTATGGTGGAACGTATACGTATGCTCGCCCCAATAATCACAGCCCACAAGGCCATTGTGAAATCATCTCATGGAAAAATATCCGTAAGCACACAATGCCTCTTTTTACAATCATTTCCTCGGACCAGGTGCATGGAGACTCATTCCAATCGATTCAGCGTCCAAAAATTATTGGAAAACGATACCAACACGCCTATATAGTCAAAAATATCGAAAATGGGGAAAACAGTGGGCGAGACTATCCCAGACCCATTCTGGGGAATGTCTTTGCCAGTTCTATAGCACAGAGTAGGTATTTCTGGAACCAGCGTTTGGAAGGGATGGATGGAATGTGTTTTCCATGTTCTGTTGCAGGGAGTAAGTATTTCCAGAATCAGCATTTGGAAGAGATGGATGGAATGTGTTTGCCATGTTCTGTTGCAGGGAGTAGGTATTTCCAGAATCAGCATTTGGAAGGGATGGATGGAATGTGTTTTCCATGTTCTGTTGCAGGGAGTAGGTATTTTCAGAATCAGCATTTTGAAGGATGGATGGAATGTGTTTGCCATGTTCTGAAGCACGCAGTAGGTATTTCCAGAATCAGCATTTTTTGGCAATAGATGCTTGAGATTTTATGATGCAACTCGCTTTCAAGAATGATCTGTTGTTAAATTGGTCCCAATCAATTTAATAAATTAAGTGTATCAAGTAATTTAATCAATTTTACACGAACTGTCAGACTGAAAACCGACTGATTTTTTATATTTTTTCATTTCTTTTGCCATTATTTGCTCTTATTTTAGAACCCACTAAAAAGCTTTGAATTCGTGATTTTTTGGGTTGTACCATGCCCGTAAAAAATGCGACAAGTGATTAAGTGTGAATTTACATAGGTAACACCTATGAAAGGGGATTGATTAGAGACATGTTATTTTTGATACAATGTGAATGACATGAAAATTGATTTAATGTCAATAATTTTGTGCTCAAATTAAAGAAGATTAATCCCTTTTCAAAATTTGTAAAATGATTATATTTATAACCATTTATCACAATAAAATTTGAATTTGAAGAGTGGACAGGACAAAAAAGGCCTGACGCGACTAGTCATGTGTGAGAAGATGCGCGACTATCAAAGGAATATCCTGTCTGGTTTTTTTTTTCTTTCTTTCTTTTTTCTTTTTTTCATAGGGACAACCCTATAATCGAACAAATATGACCTCCACCGATTTACCTCGGCTCTCCACAACAATCGATTATTCTGATAACGCGAGGCATGCGCAGAACGCGGTTGAGGTGTGTCAGCAACATCTAATTCAGATAATAGTCAATTGAATTATACATTGTTGTATGCTTCGTTGTGCAAATTGCAAGTACCATCTCTATTGTTTTGCGTTGGATTCTTGCTGTGAGTACTTTGCTATATAAACTGTGAGTAGCTCCTTTTCGTTACATTTGAATTTCGAAATTTTGTCCAGTGAATCTTCTCGAATCGGTTTGTTGGTGGTAGTCTTTAACCTATGATCCCTCCCATGAATAAAATCCCTATGATCCCTCCCAAAAATAAAATCATTCGCGACGATGGTAATGGAAACCCATTTTCATGAAAAAACTGAGGTATCTAACGATAGTCTACTTCCACCAAAGATAATGAGTTCATTTGTTTGATAGATTTCGACTGTCAGGTCATCATCAGTAACTAACATCCTTCCTACTTTATTTCTCAGCAATCCCGCAATCTTGGTAGGTATAGTGTTAGTGGAAGAAGTGTGTTAATGGTTGATTCTTGATCAACTGAGCGGTACATTGGTTTTATTAGAACGTCCTTTGAATGATTGAGGGTACGCGATCAGACCGCCGACCTAATAAATTTCACTACGATAGAAGGGTCTCTTAACCCTAGAATGCTAACATGGAGTAAATTTCACTCCCTTTGGCAGACAAAGATGTGTTTTAAGTGCTTTCCCGACAGTTAGCGCGCTGTCCATCCAGCTATGCCTCCCTTAGGATTCCTCTTTAGTTATAGACCAGCTGCCAAGGCAAAAGTGAGTAAAAATTACTCCACGTTAGCAATAAGGTGCACAAGGCAGAGTTTGTTTTACTCCTTGTTAGAGTTAGTAGGCATGTGGTTTGGAGTTGATATCACTCCTTATTAGCATTTGGTAGCCCACCTGTGAGAGAAAAGTTTCATCCATGGAGCCCAAAGTTTGGAACTGGATTTATTTATATTATCATAGATATGCATACATTGTCTTCTAATATCTACTTGGATATTTGTTTTTAATTTTGGAATATCTGGCATGGAGTAGGAGAAAACTATCTAATCCAGAAGAGATAAGAGAAGAGCTCGAAGACGATGTATCCATTGACAGCTCGGATGTTGAAGAGGATATTGACTGGAATATTGACGATGAAAGAGATTCGGCTTCAGACGTTAATGATGATCTTTTTACGGCCGAAGAACAGTCGGAATCAGCAATAGAATGAATGAGCCGTCAACACCACACTCGATTTCCCTGAAGAGAGCCTCTGAGGTAGTCAGAAGCGCAAGAAAACAATGCCCAACAATAAAGCCAATGTAATGAGGAGTCTTGCATCAAGTCTTGTCCTGATTCTTGCTCACTCCAAGGAAAGTAGGACTAAAATGTTCAAGCATTCATTTGGAGAACAAATTCTGCCTCCCACTCTGGTAAAACAGCTTCAAAATGTTGTCCACATGTGTGTGCCTGGACCGTGCGGTGTTGCCGTTAATGCTATGGACCAGTTCAGAGTTTTACCTGTTCATCACTGACAGGATGCTTCAAGATGTGATGAGGTATACCAATGAAGCTATGGCGATTTTACCGGGCCAATTTGCGAATCAGACCTCAGTGATTTGGAGTCCGTAGATGAATTGAAGGCGTTACTTGGACTATTTGACTACACAGCAGCAAAAAGGACAGCCTTTTACCGAAAAGTATGCTCATTCTGGTTCACACTGCGGCGATCATTATCCTACAACCATGTCGAAACAGTGATTCGAATTTATGGTTCGTTGCCTTCGTTTTGACAGTAAAACAACGCGCGCAGGACGTCTCCAAAATGGCAAACTAGCCCCAGTAGCAGATCTTTGGAATTCCTTCAACAAAAATTGTCGTCTGCCATACAAACCAGGATCGTATCTCATAAGGTAGCAATTGGAGGTCCTGACTCAAGGTTCAGAACCAATAGGAGAGGACGCTGACCCCCGCTTGGCAAGCAGGTCGGCTTCCTCGTTTCCCTGAATACCCCGATGACCCGGCACCCAGAGGAGCGTCACCGCATTCCTCAGGGACTGAAGGCACTCCCACGCCAGCTTTGAGATGAACGTGAAGGCTGCAATAGCCTTCAGTGCTGCCTGGCTGTCTGAGAGTATGATGATCCTGGCGAAGGTGAGCCCCCTTCGGAGGATCTCCTGCGCACAGGCAACAATGACAAGGAACTCTGCCTGGTAGACAGTAACAGGGCAGCCAGTGAGTATCCCGTCCCCCTCACCCCTAGGCCAGCCCGATCATCCACCAGCGATCCATCAATGTACCCCTTCTGTGAGCCCTGGGGAACTAAGGGCGTAGCACCCTCCCAGTGCTTGCGGTCATGGATGACCACTTTGGTATGTGGATGTTGGTCTCTTTTGGCATTACATCGGAGACTGCTAGGGCGGACTTGTCAACCTCAACCCTGTTACGGATTTCAGTTAGGACCCTCAGTTGGAACTAGCTGTGTCCCTTAAGCGCCATCCTCCCCGCCGCCTGGAATGCATATCGTTGCCCAAACAGGTGAAGGGGGGTGAGTCCGAAAGGACCTCCATGGCTGCGATTGGGCAGGTGTTCATGGCACCTGCGATGCTCAAGCAGGCCAGCCTTTGCAGTTTGAGCAGCTGCTGTTGGACTGATGCTTGCTTAGTGGCTCCTCACCATATGATGGAGGCGTATGTGACAGTGGGCCTTACAATTGCTGTGTAAGCCCATGCTGTCATCCTCGGTGTAAGTCCCCACGTCTTGCCAAGCATTCTGCGGCATGTCCCCTTAGCCAGTGCATGGGTGACGTGGGGGGCCCACCGAAGCTATTGTCAAGAACCACCCCTAGGTATGTCACCTCTTTGGAGAGGGACAGCCTTTTTCCCTGGAGCCTGGGAGGGGTAATTGCTGTTTTCCTTCTGCGAGTTCCATGTTATGATGGGACTGAAGAAGTTCGAAATGGTCTGTCTGCCTGAGAACCA
The DNA here is from genome assembly GCA_019603395.1 of Cyrtorhinus lividipennis. NCBI lineage: Eukaryota > Metazoa > Arthropoda > Insecta > Hemiptera > Miridae > Cyrtorhinus > Cyrtorhinus lividipennis. The sequence goes on from CM034005.1 coordinate 207,052, forward strand.
CCATTACCGTAGGCACATACATCGAGGTCGGAATGAAGGGTCGAGTTTTGGATGTACCATGAAGCTTTTGTAATTATTCTGAGGATTCGGTTTTGGAATGTCTGCACCTTTTTATTTGGCTATCTTAGGTTTATCCCCAGATCTGGCATCCATATTGCCAAATATGCCTAATAAGAGAGAGGTATAGCAATCTCTTCATGTGAAGGATTAGGGCAGTGCTGGCAAGGTCATGTAACCTGTATCAACAAATAAAACATTTTGATTGATTGATTGATATCATTAATTCTTTGTGTTGCAGATCTCTCCTGCTGAATATGAATTAGTTTCCAACTTAATTCGTCAATGAATTCTTTGTAAAAATGGAACTAAAGGTTTGGGTGGAAGGAATTCAGCGCATCGTGTGCGGAGTCACAGAATCTACCACGTGCCAGGTGATGAATAGGTGTTGAACGATGCATGTTTTATGGTCAATTCATAAGTTGGAAGTTGAACAGGCTACCTTTTTAGATGCAATATTCTGTTGCCTTCTGGATGGATCTACTCTTTAGATGATGAGACCTCAAACGTTTGATGAGGAAAATCAAAATATTTGAACAGAACCTTAGAATTTGAGGAAGTTCAAGTTTTGTTGGGCAACTCTTTTGAAGAAATTCAATTTTCAAGAAATTTCCACCCAAGAGTATTTTATAGAGCGAAATCCAATTTCGTTGAAGTACGAAGCATAAATATTGGTGAAAATCTTACACGGCGCGAAGATGAGAATCAAGTTCATCAAACAGTCCCCAACGGAATGCAATAAGCCGTATTACATATTCGTGGAAAGCTGTATCTGATCGTTCCATGTGGTTTGTTCAGGACGTGGTGTACGCTTTGGCGCATGCGACTGGAAAAACTGGAAGATTCACTTTAATCGAGAGGTGGAGAAACAATGAACGGCTGTTGGCACCTCAAGAAAACCCCTTAAAAGTAAGTTACCAGTTCTAGTTCACCGTATTTAAGATTGCTGATCGCATTGCTAACTTCGAGATGTAGGAAATTTGATGCTGAACGAAAAAGGTCCTCTTCAACATGGTCGATTCCCAACCGTTTTCCAGATATTCCGATTTTTAAAAGTTTTCCGAGAAATTCAACAGTTACTGACGAAAAAATCCCATAAATCCCTGCAAAGTTAATTCTACCCCCATATGTGAGGGTACCATTTCGGGTCTACGTGAAATTTCCTACTTAATACTACCTCGGACGATACCATAAAAAAAGCCTGAAAATTCTTTCACACGGTTGGTTATTCCTCGGACTGGGCTTAGAGCCTCATTTCTTCAACATGGGGGGAAATGGGGGAAACAGTGAGTGTGGCGGAGCCTGGACCCATTCCAATCGATTCAGGGTCCAAAATTCAGTGGAAAATAATACCCCACACGCCTAGGTACCAGAAATCTGGAAAAACACATTTAAAATGGGTATATAGGTACCCTTTTGACTCATAACTTCATACAGAGGGCGCCAATCGTTCTGGGACCCGTTCCAATCGATTCAGGGTCCAAAATTTAGTGGAAATGATACCCCACACGCCTAGGTACCAGAAATCTCGAAAACACATTCGAAATGGGTTAGATAGGTACCATTTTGGCCCGTAACCTCATCCAGAGGGCGCCAATCGTTCTGGGACCTATTCCAATTCGATTCAGGGTCCAAAATTTAGTGGAAAATGATACCCCACACGCCTAGATTGCCAAAATCTCGAAAATCCATTTTCGAAATACACATTTTGACCCCTACCCTGTCCAAATTTGGTCCGATTGGGCTGAAAAGTTCTGAGGATCAACTAGAGCCGGGAACCCAAATTTTCCTACCCCTGACCCAAATTTCAGATTTTAGAAAGTTTTCCACTACCAAAATCGGCGTGGACGGGGACGGACATTTGACTTTTTTTTTTTGCATAAAAACATATGTTGATTATTCAATTGTGTGGAGTGTCCAACTCTGCGTACAAAATTTTGTGAAAAACGATACCCCACACGCTTATGACAAATAAATCACGAAATCCCCCTCTCAAAATAGGTAGATAGGTACCCATTTTGACCCGCACGCACCTCCAGCGGGCCCCAATTGGAATCGGGGAAATTGGATCATTGAATCAGTTATTGAGAGTTCAACCAATGCGGCTACATATTATAATTCATTGTTTTAGGTGGTAACGAAATGGGGAGAGTACAGCAGTGAAGTTCAACTAATACTTCAACGGTCTGGCGGTTGGGTGACTCCGCCGTCAAGTCCTCCAACTTCACCTTTTCAAACTGCATCCGAAGGTTTCGCAGTACCACCGAATTCGATTTTTCAGAAGAAAAGTCTGACGTCAAACCCCAGAACCGTCCCTCCAGTTCAACAAGCAGCTGGCTCATTCTCGGATTCTACTAGTCAAAAAGTGATTTCCAATTCTTCCATCATTACCAGTAGTCACAGTAATCTTGATTTACTCGCACAACATCGGCTCTTCTCTTTTTCAGAGTAATAAAACAGAAAGGGAACTTGGCGAATTGCCCGTACCTAAGTTCGTGGTTGCGGTCGACAACAAGAACTGCAACATTATCCGGGTATTCATAGAAAATCATTGATTGCTTATTTATTTCATTATCAAAAAGATAACATCCTCGACGCTGGAATAGTCATAAGAACTTTTTTCCCCCTTTGTAATGATGACAGGGGGCTAGTACTGCTCTTGGGCGCTGCAACCTTGTGCCGTCTGCCCTTATTAATAAAACACCCGCGAGATCCACGCCTCCCTAAGGTAGCGGAGGATCCCGTCAGGGGCCATCTCTGCAATGTCAGCTGGGCTGGGTAGCCCTTTACCAAAGATCTGCTGCCGAGTGGCTGCAAAAGCTGCACACTCGCATAGCGCGTGCACAGCTGTCCTCAGCATCCTCGGCACACCAGCGGCAGTCTACTGCCTCTGATTTGCCCAGCTTGCCCAGGTGAGTACCTGAGAGGGCAGTGACCAGTGTACATAGATGTGAGGATTCTGAGCCTCCCTCCTGCTCAATGTGAGGAGGATTTTTGCCCTTTTTGAGTTTGGTGAGATAAGGAGCTTGGACTGCCTACTCTGCCAGTAGGCAGCCACTTGTGAGCGCTCCCACTATCTGACCTGCTGGTTCAGGTAGCAATTGGAGGTCCCGACCCAAGGTTCAGGACCAATAGGAGAGGACGCCGACCCCCGTTTGGCAAGGCTTCCTCGTTTCCTTGAATACCCCGATGACCCGGCACCCAGAGGAGCGTCACCGCATTCCTCCTAGCGAGCCTCTTCAGGGACTGAAGGCACTCCCACGCCAGCCTTGAGGTGAACTTGAAGGCTGCAATAGCCTTCAGTGCTGCCTGGCTTCTGAGAGTATGGTGATCCTGACGAAGGTGAGCCCCCGCCGGAGGATCTCCCGCGCACAGGCAACAATGGCAAGGACCTTCTGCCTGGTAGACAGTAACAAACCGGCCCTAGGGGGCAGCACAAACAGGTGAAGGGGGGTGAGGTCCAGAAGGACCTCCATGGCTGGGATTGGGCAGGTGTTCATGGCACCTGTGATGCTCAAGCAGGCAAGCCTTTGCAGTTTGAGCAGCTGCTGTTGGACTGATACTTGCTTAGGGGCTCCCACCATATGATGGAGGCGTATGTGACAGTGGGCCTCACGATTGCTATGTAAGCCCATACTGTCATCCTCGGTGTAAGTCCCCACATTCTGCGGATTGACCATTGTTAATTAACTGATAAAACTTACTGATACGCTTATTAAACCTTATTCTTGGTTTATGATCACGTGCTTGTTGTTCAGGATTACAACGGAGGAAAGGATGACACAGTTGTGTCAACGCTCAGTACCGCCGACTTATTTTAGACTTGTGAATTATCAGCGGGAGAAACTCGTGAGTCAACAAGCTGAACTCACCAAGGTAATGTCATTCTCATTCTCCTACAAATTCGCGCCAACTATTGGAAGTCGCCTTAGATATTACCCGACAAAGAAGAAGATTTAGAGAGCAATAGAACTGAAATTTGAAAACGAAATTCAGTCTTATAACATTTGTTTTTCCGGGAATTCGCATTCTGTTATGAAGGTAAAGGGTGAACGCCCATGAACGCTAGAGAACAAATATATGTCATCACAACCATCTGTAAAACTAAACTATATAGCAGGGAAAACGAGAATGAATAGAAATCCACTTTCAAATAATAGATAGATACCGGATTTGATCTATACCCACCTCCACCGGGTGCCAAACGTTCTGAGACTCGTTTGATTGGATTCAGCATCCAAAATTTTGTGGAAAATGATACCCCTCACGCCTAGTTTTGAAAAAACTGTTCAGTCAAGAGGTCAAGGTTGAAATCAAAATTTCTGATTTTTACTACCAAAAAAGTCATTTAGACATTTTGGTTTTGAGATCACTATGACACATGTATTTCACGTTTTGGGGCCGGTTGGAGAGGTTGACCCTCCACGACCTTGGGCATGATTTCATAAGGTTAATTATTCATAAAATAGAAAAATATTTTTAAAAACGTTGCAAATTCTTACACAGGGGTTGCTTATTCCTCGGACCAGTCGCATGGAGATTCATTTCTTCAACATGGGGAAAATGGGGGAAACAGTGGATTTGGCGGGTCCAGAGGGCGCCAATGGTTCTAGGACCCATTCCAATCGATTCAGGGTCCAACATTTAGTGGAAAATGATACCCCACACCAGAAATCTCGAAAACACATATTCAGGTAAATGAATACCCATTGGGGTACCCGAAATTCCCGATCGGACCAAGTTTGGGCGCTTTAGGGGTCAAAATGTGTTGTTCGAAAAATGGATTTTCGAGATTTTTGGCGATTTAGACGTGTGGGGTATCATTTTCCACTAAATTTTGGACCCTGAATCGATTGGAATGGGTCCTAGAACGATTGGCGCCCTCTGGATGAAGTTATGGGTCAAATGGGTATCATTTTCCACTAAACATTGACGCTGAATCGATTAGAACGAGTCCCGGACATTCTACACTTACTGTTTCCCCCCATAATTTTGATCTAAGGAATTATTTCCCCCTTGAAAGAATTTTCAGCATTTTTTGAAATAAGAACGATTAATCAAAGAAGGTTCAAAACGCCTATCCTCTGCCAATCCGATTCACACACCTTGAGAAATGAGATTCAAAAAAACTTCGTCTTCAATCGTACCTGTTTTCCCCAATATCGCTTTGACCTATTGATACGTTATTTACCTGTATTGGTTAACCATTGATTGACTGATAAGGATGCGATGTTGATTTAATCATGTAAATAAATCAAAAGTTGGACGAGATTCTCGTCAGTTTTTGCTACTCACGTCCCTGTTAGTTCTTAAATTTCGGGCATTGCTTGCAATATAGGACTTGCTGGACGTGTAGATTCGTTAAGATTTCTGCCTTTAAACTCACCGTGCTCGTCTCATTTTCAGTTTGATGCTGAAATTGCTTTTTGGGAAGGAAAAACCAGAGAGCAACAACATCAGATAGAATATTTATCTAAAGAATACGCTCATTATGAAGCTGTTGCTAACAGCAATGAGCAAATGGTGAGTATATAAGGGCCGATGAGAGCCATTCGGTTCGTACGATTGACAAGCTGTGTTTTAGTATAATTTCGCCTTGTTTCGATTACGATCGTGAAATACCTTTTTATTGTTATAGCTAAGAGCATTGATATCTGTGGAAGAAGAGAAGGAGTTAGTACATCAACAAGAGCGGACTCTCAAGTCGGAGATTTCCTTACTTCGATCCAAGTTGGCTAATTGTGAGACTGAATTGCTCCAGTGCAAGAAAAAATTCAGGTAGATACGATCGTTTTTCCCGCTATGGATGAAAAGCTGGCTTTGAATTTGAGGAATATATTTATAAGATCCGGGGGACAATCGGATGGAGTGACGAAAACGAGCTTCGAAAAATGCGGTTTATTAAAAAACTAATTTTATAACGAAGTTAATCAAAAACAAATCAAATCAAAACATTTTTAACTAATTTTATAACGAAGTTAATCAAAAATCAAATCAAATCAAAACATTTATTATTTATTATTTATGGGTACATGGACCGTACAACAAGGAGTTCGCATACATAGTGAATACATAATAAAATGCTAGTCTTTTATGTGAATCTATAGCAGTCCATCATCAATCAAAAAATCCTCCAAAAACTTCCTCTGTTTGAGGTATGCAGCTAAGAAGTTGTATAAACGAAAAACAATGTCTCTATTGATACATGGGAATAAACAAAACTTAACGTAGTCCTCGCTCAACCTAGCACAACCAAACTGGGGTCATTTACACAAAACGTGCGAATATTCTTTCGTGTTCACCGGTATTACACAGAAAGCCGACGAGTTCCTGGTTTACCTTGATGACTTCTCCTTTGTAGTACAGACGGACGCTTTTCTCGTTAAGGCTGGCCGTCCACTGGACGCGATTTCGCGCGAAGAGTTCGCCTTTTAACAAACACTATCATTCGTATAGGACCCCGTCCACTTCAAGCGCCATGATCGCGCGAAGTCTGGCGAAGGTGAAGAGAATCAACATGTTTGATTCCGAACGCGCGAACTGGCGAACCCGGCGATGGAAATCGATAAATTGATTGTTTTGGTGCAGGAGAGGCAACCCCTGTTGTTCATTTAAATTGTGGGATAAAGTCATGATTGTAGAGTATGTTTTTTTTTTTTTTTTTTTTTTTTTTTTTTTTTTTTTTTTTTTTTTTTGAAAGTAATTGAAGAAATTTTCCTGCAGCTGCAGGTGAAACCACTCTCCATACTGATGCCGATGAACGAAAATATCTTTCACCCACTCTTCCCTCATATCCTGACTGGCCTGACGCCAGTAGAACTGAAGAGTCCAAGGCATATATTGCTACAATTCCGAAAGCGACATTAAGACCCAAAACAGTTGATAGGACGCGAAACTGACAGGAATTCGCGTGCAGTGGACGGGGTTTCGACGCGCGAAGAGGCGAAACTTGCGAATTCGCGTCCAGTGGACCTTAGGAGCCTGATTTGGGCAACCAGTCTTTTCACTTGGATAGGGATATCCCAGTTCAGGTAGCCGTCCATGCAGCCATCGATGGTCGTCCAGTAAGTCCGGCTGTATGGCGAGCATATAATTCTTTTGTAATCTTCGTATGCCGCCTTCGTTGCAAAGCTGTTCAGGATCATTTTGGTTGGTTATTCCTTGAATAATCATCATGTTTTCATGCAAAAAGTCAATCTCTCCGATTCGGCCAACATTTCTTCTGGGGGTTTCAGGTGTCTAGATGAAAAACGCTGCAAATTCTTACACAGGATTTGGTTATTCCTCGGACCAGGCGCATGGAGACTCATTTCTTCAGCATGGGGATAATGGGGGAAACAGTGGGTGTGGCGGATCCCGGATCCATTCCAATCAATTCAGGGTGTAGAATTTAGTGGAAAATGATACCCCACACGCCTAGGTACCGGAAATCTCGGGAATACACTTTCAAAATGGGTAGATAATATCTACATATTATGTACCCATTTTGACCCATAACTTCGTCCGGTGGGTCCCAATCGTTCTGGGACCCATTTCATTGAATTCAGCGTCCAAAATTTAGTGGAAAATAATACCCCACTCGCCATTAAATTGCTCGTTGAATTTCAGGGGGGGAGTGCTGGAAGAGCTGGAGTCCGAGCAGAGAGGCGAAGTCGCTCTAATGGTAGAACTTGATCGATTGCAAGGCGACATCGAACAGGCCAAAGCTCGAGCGGACAGAATTACGGTAAAATATGATGGCAGGTAAATACGTAAATTGAAAAATCTACAAATAAAACAAAAGGTGAGTATGCGGCAAAAAAATTCGCGTTCAGATGCCACCATGGCTAAATCAGTACTTTTCTTTGACCATGACATGCCCATTTCGAGACGTCCAATCCAATTTTCCCAAATGGCGGCCAGTTATGGCTATGGCAAATGTACCTTCCGTACATATTAGTTTTTTTTTTGGGGGGGGGGGGGGGGGGGATTACGTTGAGCTATTACCAGCGTTTCAACAGGCGCCTGTTTGCCTGCCACTGTTCCTGCTTTGGTCACTCGTAATCGAGCAAGGATAGGAAATAACGGAGTAAAACAATTGGGTTGAAACATTTACCATATACATAACGATGAAACCATACGGCAATGTTTCGTATACGACAATACCAATAATCGGGAAACCTGCATATATAATTGAACGGTATCCCGCTTGGGCAGTCTCTCTTCAAGAAATCCCACCCGTCCCCAGTAATTATTTTGCGTTGCGTCGAGCTGATTGTCAGGTAGCAACAAACGTGATCGCTTCATATAGGGTAACCATAGTGACGGGAACGTCCAATCAAGTTGATTGTAACCAACTATAACTGAACGGTATAGGTAAACTCCCACAACCGCAGAACAGTCGAAACAGTTAGGTATGTGCTTTGGACTGAAATGCCTTGGTGTACATGTAAATGTATGCGCGGTGATGTATGTATGTAGTGAAGTGATTTCACATAGAAATACGCTAAAGTTAGGTGACCAATATAATCATCTCACGAGGCTATGAACGCGAGAACCGTCGGTACCAATCATCATAAATTGTTGATTCAAATAGGAATAGTGGTAGCCCATTCTTGAAAACGTTTCATAGAAGCTCTCCGAATTTCGGCCGATCGGACATAACAGTTTTGTGAACCAACAGAAACGGCAAGTGGCCCCTGATCAAAATTTTAGATTTTTAGAAAATTATCTATCGCCAAAAACGGTGGACGGACAAAAGGGGGATATGATTCTGTCATCATGAAGAGTTTACTGCCAAAGTGTGGCGACTATCGTAGAGGTTGGCCCGTGGAACGATTATGATGAGCATAGTTAATCAAGGATTACCTAACCCAGCGTAATCATTATCGTGGCCAAATGTGGCCAAGATCAGTGCGGAGTTCTTGTTCAGTTATCAACTTCTGTGACTCGATAACATACCACACATCCACTTGATTGAAATACTTCAAGTAATCTGAATCCCAAAAATGATGTAGAAATTGAATTCCTTAATAAAACCGCATTTAGCCGTACACCTACTCAGCGTGGGCTTTTCTGGCGGTAGCGTCATAACAATCTCGCTATGGTCGAACACGTTTGAACCCGCGGCGCCAAACGCGCTGGAAATATTTGAAACGAAAATTCCATCTCCACAGGCGAGCGAACATTCCACGTTTCAAGTAACGAGCAATTTCATAAACATACTTCCCCGAGCCAACGGCAACTCGAAAAATATTTACACGGGACTCACCCGCCGAATAGGGAGTTCAGGGCAACTCCAGGTCGGCACTTACCGACGAAACAGGTACAGTTAAGCCAGGGAGTTAACCCGTGGAAAAAAGAATATTAAAAACGTGTTATGAAATCCAAACTTCCTTTTTTGGGAAAGGGATGAGGAATTGGAACGCAGAAGGGAACACCGATGATCCGATAAATGAAGCGCGTGATGTTGGTCTTAAGAGCCTTGTTTACTTTCGAAATGATCGATCGGCCCTACTCAGTACCAGAGGCGAACAATATATTTAGGAGAGCCTCAAAGAATCCCTTCCAATTATTGGAGAAAAAAATCGCCCCCACTGACCAATAGAAAACATTAGCGAACCGATGTAGAGTGTAAAGGACCATCTCGAGCGCCATATGAATGCAGTTCTTGGATCCCCGTTGGCTTCAAAAAGCTCCGTGGGAGTTGCGGACATGGAATTACTGGTGAGGAAGGGAGGAAAGGGGGGTGGGGTCAATCAACGACATCGTGGGTTGACGCTCAAACAGCACTGATAGTCAGTCTTATGGTAATGGAGAACGTGTCAAGGAGCACCGATCAACTCAATGTCTTCTACTCATGATAGCCTATAGGGTGGTCAACTTTTCAATAATGAAGATCGTTTCAACCTCTCCTGGAAAACAAGCGATTGTGTTGGATGGTTTCAAGATGCATTCACCACAAAAATGAAATGTCCGTGTCGTGGGTGAAAATTTTAAACATTTCAGCCCGATCGTACCGAATTGGTGAGGAGGGGAAGGGGAGTAGGTGTCGAAATCTGATTTCTGATAAATGGATTTTCGAGATTTTTTGGCATTCTAGGAGTGTGAGGCATATTTTTCCCCTGCATTAAATCTGAAATTATGGTCGAGGACCCCTTTCCGACTCTATTTGGTCCTTGAAACGTTTCAGCTCGACCATCCAAATTTGGAATGAGTATGGATGAAATGTATTTTTTGAACTTCTTGAGAACTAGGAGTGACAGGTATCATTTTCCAGTAAATTTTGGACGCCAATCATGAGGTGGGTCCAGACAGATTGGTGCCCAGTGGCTTTGGACATGGGTCAAAACTGGTACCTATCCACCCATTTCGGAGGTAGGTTTCCGAGATACATAGAAGTGTGGGTGCTGAATGGATTGTATGGAGTTCGGGACACTATGCCCTCACTGTTTTCCCCATGCTTCTGGTTCTGGGGGTTCTGGGGGATTTTGTTCTAGCATCATGAAACGCCCAGAAAAAATTTGGGGCCAATCGATTTGAGATGGTCGATCCTCTATGACCTTGAGCATGAAACGTAGGTTATTTTTACCATATGCAGAACACAAAGGGGTCATTTAAAATAAATAAATAACCATAAACATTATTAGATTGCCATTGAAGAATGGCACTCAGTTCACGACCTACAAGCTCTCACATCCAATCGTGAGAGGGAATCACCGATCACGATATGCTCGCTCCCATCCAACGCTCTCAAGCCATTGATCCTTTGCTCTCATGACCCTTCAGGTCAACTCAGTCTCTTTAAATTCACCCATTTAATTGACATGAAAACCAGCACTTACCATCATTGCAACGTCGACAAAGTAATCCGACTGAAAACCAGACTATACATCACAAACAGAACGCTGTGCGAATGAAATGTATCAATTTTTTAAATCTTTGTTTTCTATTCTTTTTTCAGCGAATGCTACTATTGAACGAGTTATAATTATAAGCGGAGTCAATGTCGATGATTCTGCAATGGAATCTCCCTCCAAGCACGCTTTACGAGTGTAAACTGATCAAATGTGATTTTATTCATTATAGAAATTGAAAAGCAAGATTAAAAGTTGGCCTTTGTTTGGCGGGCAACCTTTTTTCGTGGTCTGGAAGACTCGATTATGTGGATTTAGGGCATGTTCTGATCATGCTTTAATCAAATTGAACAATTCTGATGTGGGTATGGGATTCAGGTGGGTATGATCAAAATGGGTACATACCTACTTATATTCGAAGTGGGTTTCTGAGATTTTCGGGTACCTAGGCGTGTGGGGTATCATTTCCACTAAATTTTAGACGATGAATCGATTCGAATGAGTCTCCATGCTGCTGGTCAGAGGAATAACCAATAATTATTGTCAATAAATGAAATTTTGATTTTTTTTTCTATTTCTGAAACATTTGCTAATCTGTCATTCGCTCCTATTTCCTATGTCCAGAGGGTTTGACAAATTATTGCGTCACTCTCAGGAAAAATTGTTTTAATAAAATTGTCTCCATTTCAAACATGTTCAAAGTGCTAGATTCCTTCGAACAGTCTACTACCCATATTTTGATAGATATCAATATTGAACAATTGAAAGAGCTTTGAAACCGCACAGTGCGTCCCGCGCGGTTCGAAATATTACTACATCATTTTACGCACCTGTGGACGACAAGGGTTGCCGTTTCGGGGTGAGCATACAATCAATCAATAATGACCTATCAATCGGGCTCAGAAGAGCGTGTTTTGCGCACGTTACAAACATCTACTCAACCTGAGGGTGATTTTTCAAACAGTGAAGTCTCCTGTCAACTCGTCTTCCATTTGCATTCTCTGCCTCTTCGTTCATTACTCAGGAGACATCCCTAAAAGCACCCCCCCCCCCCCCTGAAAGCCCCCCCCCCTTAACTCGTTTGCAAAAGTCGCGCCGTCGCTTTCTTCACCATGACCAACTTACTGAAAAGCAGAGATTGATTGGTCGTCAAGTGGATGGAAACATAATAATTTCCCAAGAGAGAGTGAATCAACGAGATGATTCAATTTTTTAACGAGTTATAATGAGAGCCTTTGTCAAGTACCTACAACTTAATCGCATTGATTATGATGTTCCCTCAATTTTAGTCATTTCGCGAATGTTCACACTTTACACCTCACGCAGTTTGTAGGAAATTCTCAGTAATGCTTTCCTAATGTCAAGACTGAAGTGAAAGGCAGACGAGGCTGCAATACACAGGAGATTTCTGTCGCGAGTATTGTGGTGATACAGGGTGTCCCATGAGTCCCCCCCTACCCCTTCATACTAAAACTGCCCAAATAGGAGTAGACAAATAATACCCAACATTTGCCTCAACCAATTTTTTT
>CM034005.1:219497-249489 GCA_019603395.1 Cyrtorhinus lividipennis
TTTTTTTGTGCACAACCGGTTCAGTGAGCGCGGAAAGTTGCTCGACCCTAAAATAGTCAAACAGTAGATGATAGTAAAATCCAAAGTGTGACACATAATTTTTTATTTATTTTTGCTGACACACTTTATGCTATCTGTTTCTTAATTCAACTCAATTAAAAAAATAAAAAAAAAAAAAAAAAAAACTCGAAATAAACAAATTTTGGTAATTTACTTTCATGAAATTTTTGGTAAAATCAGAATCTGAAATAAAAAATTGGGGTTCCCATTTAATATGAGAAAGTTAATGTCACTTGATCATGTTTGCGCAAATACTCATGATATTACGGGGGAGAACAACTCGTGGGACACCCCACTGTATGATATCCAGAGCTCATGCTTACGATACAGAGACCCGATAAAACGACGAACCTACTCGAAGCTATTCTTCAAAGTAGATCGAAAAACCTGTCATCCAGTTACAGGCCCCATCCCAATAGGGATCATGTAAAAATGAATTCAGAAAGTTCAGCTCGGACCGGAGTAATCACATCTGAACAACTTGAACAAAGTCAAACATTGCTAACACAAACCCCCTGGTCATTCGATCCTATTGAACGGGATGGATCAATCGATTCTCGCAAAGGCCACAGTGACCGTTATTATTCATTCAAACAGAGAATGTTTGCTAACAGTTTTTGCCACACAACTTCACTTAGGGAAAGGTACCAAGTATACAGCGTCTGAAACCCCTTTGGGGAAAGTTTGTCGTACTTGCTAAGCCGTTTTCCTCCGTTGACGTCGTTCAAACGGACTAAGGGTCGTCCATATTACTGGTAAATAATAGAAGGGGAATCACACTTTGGACCATGAGCTAAAACACTTCTCCACCTCCGAAAATCCACGGGCAAATGTGGTTTGAGGCGTTATCGTAACGCGGGATGACAGGCGTAAATGGGGCAAAAGGGCCATTTCAACTTGGTCCATTCATTTTGTATCAGAGTGGAAAACTTGAGATTTGGATAGCCTCCGTTGTTGAAGCGGTTGCTTGCAGGAAAGCGAATTTTCTCTCATCTTGAGTAGAATTAAAGCCCATTGGCTCCAAATAACGGCGCTCTCATCACTGAGTTATTATGGCCTTTATCGCGTGCTTGAGCGTGGGCGCTTATGTTCCTACCACCCAATTATTTTAGATCACGAATTCCAACTTTTTCTTCGCATGACCAGTGCAGTTTAGACTTTCCTTCATAATTCAAGGAAAACCTTTGAAGAACGACCTAGGTTCCCCACATCTACGCGGAAACCAACAGTAATGGTGTGAAGAAACCCAAACATATATCTGTATTAAATTGATGCCTTGGAATACACATAATGCTTCTAGACGGTAATGTAACCACTCAATCACAGTATGACGGAATAAGAAAGGCGATGAAGCGTGGCCAAAATCAATGCTCTAAACAGTCCCCGGCTGACTGCATCAAAAGCGGTAGAAAAACTTTGCAAATTCTTCCACGATGGATGATTATTGGATAAAGCGCAGTGAATGAGGGGTGTCCCAGACTCATTCCAGTCGATTTAGTGTCCATAATTTAATGAGAAATGATAGCAGGCCGAAAAGGGAAAATTAAAACTCCACACGCCTAATTCACCAAAAGTCCAAAAAATCGAGTTAAAAAAATATAAATTTTTACCCACACTCTTTCTAAATATGGTTGGATCCAGTTGAAACGTTTCGAGGACCAACTAGAGTTGGAAAGAGGTCCCTGAGAAAATTTTATTTATTTTTTTTTTTAGAATATATTCTAATGCCAATTCGGAGTGGCTGACCTCCTATGAACTGGAGCACAGTTACTTAGGTTGATTATTGAGGAAATTATGACCAAAAGAAGAACGAGCCGATTTGGAAGATCCCAGGAACACCTTGGTAGCTGGACCGAGACTTGGCGGTTGAAGACGCTTGATTGCAGTCACCTACCAACCTGCACTTGCCACAAACTGAAAGCCCGCCGGGCGGAGCAATCATAGCTCCTTCGATCTCTGAAATTCAATATGATCTGACGGCCCGCTTGCACTGAAACCCTTGCCTTATAGGACAATCAGGATTTAGCTGTAGTCGTCTCATTGGGGGGGGGTCCTCAGGTCGAAAGCAAACCTGTTGCGACCGAAAGGCTCCATTTACTTAATCATCGCAACCACGTTTCCTATAAACTACTTCACAGGGATACCTGGAATCCGCTTGAGCTGTGCCCGTATGAGGACTACATGTTCACTAACCAACATCCGATTAGAATTATTAGGAAAACGATCTGCTCTTGGACGACCAATCAAAGGGAAATAACGGTGAACGATAAAGTGCTCTGACATTGTTCTCTCCTTTTCAATGATATTATACTCAGAACGCTTTTGTGCACATTCGGTATTGTTGGAAGAGACAGAGTATCGACGCTATTATCTTCGCCTTTGGCCTTATGATGTCATCGATTCGGTCTCATTATGAGGAAAACATCCTTGTCGGTTCAAACCCGTCTGGACTGAATAGGGTGTTGTCAAATTTTACCAGTACTACGATATTATTACTCATTAAAGAAAATCGATCGGTTATCTCGTCTTAAGGGCTTCAATTTCGTGACTGGTATACAAGTAATACCTTTAGAAATAGGGAATGGTTTCAGGCTTGGATGCATTGGATGAAGAATGCCCGTTATTCTCAATTGTATACTTGCATAATATTGCATCATTGACATAACCGGGGTTCTCATGGTGGCAGCCAACGAAAGCATAGCGCGCCTTGTGGCTTGCTCTGTCGTGCCCTTACCTTGTGGTGGAGGGGAGGGGACTGGGAAATTGGTAGAGTTGTTGTTGACAGTTGTGGTGTGTTGAGTTTGGTTTCAATTGGTATATTATCGGAGAGAATCAAGATGAAGAAGAAACGGAAGAAGAAGCGTTATTGGTTCAGGAAGTGGATCCTCGAAAGAAGAAATTTAGGAGCACACCATCAAGCAGACGCTGAGCTGAAAAACCCAAGGGATTTTAAAACATGCTACGGATGACAGAAGAGCAATTTGATTTTCTCCTGAAATGTGCACAATCGTAGAGCATCTGATCAAGCGCACATCTCGGTGGACTTGACCGTTTCACTCCCGACATTATCAAATTGAACACAACCAACAGACTGGGATGTGGCAGGCTCCCAACTAGACGTGACTTTACCTGAGAATCAAATACGTTTGATCGAGAAAGTGAGCGGTCGTGAATTTTCTACGATTTGGTTGACGTCAGAGGCGAACACAGGATCCCACGTTCACTCGCAGGCAATGGGAACCCACGTTCATGTGAGCAATCGCACTCACATTATGTAATCCTCAAATTATGCTAGGATCCCTAGCCTCGGAGTGATCATTTGAAACGTTTGAGGTACCTCCTGGATCGATATATCTCTGAATTTTCATACTAAATTGGGGCTTACGACTAGATTTTACAATGAAATAGAGTTGAAAACGGACATTCCACTATTATGTTATATTACATTACAAGTGGGATACAGAAAATTCCTAGAACATACTCGTTTTAAGAACAAGATCAGGTTTTCGAGTCCTGCTGCAGAGGCACTGCAAGCTACAAATCCATCTTCTGTCATTATGTGGACGTATCAATACAACGAAACCAAATCTGTTAAATTAGTACGCGGAGCAAGGAATTTGCGGTTCCTGTCGGAAACTGTGAAATCCCAAGAGCGGGATTAATTAGCGTTCGAGGTTATGGGTTTTGAGTGTTTCCACCCACCAATTCCAAAATGTTAGAATTCTGGCAATTTTAGAAATTAAGCGTGGCTTAAGGATATGAAATTAGTTAGGTAGGTGCCCATTTTGACCAAAACCCCGCCTCCAGTGGGCACCAATCGGTCCGAGACACCTCTCAATCGATTCAGCGTCCGAAATTCAGAGGAAAATGATATCCCACACAGCTAGTTGTCAAAAAGTCCCGAAACTCGAGTATCAAAAATTACGTTTATACCCATAACCTATACAAATTTGGTTAGACCGGGCAGAGAGGTTTCGCCGAAAAGTAGGTTTGTATGGAAAAGGTGATTAAAATCCTAAAAAAAAAAAACTCAAAATTTCGTTCACTCGAAAGAGTGAAGACAGACTAGACTCTTTTTGGTCCTAGAACATAGTTCAAGTCCGGTCCTTCGAAACAGTGGAGTATTGAAGTATTTATGGGCGTTTCAGCTTATTTTTTCGATATACTTTGGGACTCAGTCAATTTGACTGAGCTTAAATGTGCAATTTATCAAAATACGATACTTATCACCCTATTAGTTCAAAAAAGGGGGTTGATTTTGTGAAAGAATGGACTCATTTGGGGCCAAGGCTATTCATTAGTAGAAAGGTTTAACATACAATATTTATAACAAGCGGCGACGGTCACCTATTTTTCCCGATTTGTCTCTGTTTGTGATTATTTAACCTGTGATAGTGGTTGACACTTCCTGGATAAGCCCTTGGATAAGGCGAATACCTCGTACACTGCAGCACTCCCACTGGCTGTTTCAATTCCCACCGTAAGTATACGTTCGCAATCCATCCTTGTCAGTTTCTGTTGATATGATGAAGGAAAAGGGGTGAGCAAGTGAATAGTAGGTAGTGAAACTCGCCTGTTTTGTGTTCAAAGCTGTGAATTCCGTGATATTCAACCTAAGCGTCGTTCATTTCTTTCTCGTGTAAATAAGATAGGATAGTAAATGACACGAAATCACGCGGATTTTTGAGATGGTATTTATTTCTGCATTGCCTGGTTTTATATTCAATTTCTGTCCTTCCTGACACCCACTCGAAACATATTGGCTGGTTCTCAAATGGTAGATCGCAGTAGCCGGCGAAGATAGGTTGATTACAAATAATGAGAACTACTGTAGACTACTGTAAACAGAAACAACTGTAAGAATTGAAACTTATTAGTTCCACCATTAGTGGAAACGTTTCGATTTTTCTGGCAGAGTTCAAATGAAAGAGGTTTAATGTTTTAGGATATAGTGAGAGAATTTTTGGTTGGATGTTCCCTTAATAATCATTCTACGTAATCATGCCAGAGGTCAACCTCTCAAATTGGTGGCAAAATTTGACAGAATCCAATTCATGATGTCTCGATCATAAAACGCTGAAAATTCTATCACAGGGGTTGATTATTCAAAAGACCAGGCGCATGGAGACTCATTCCAATCGATTCAGCATCCAAATTTATGTGTAAAATGGTACCCCTCATGCCTAGGAAGA
The DNA here is from genome assembly GCA_019603395.1 of Cyrtorhinus lividipennis. Lineage (NCBI taxonomy): Eukaryota > Metazoa > Arthropoda > Insecta > Hemiptera > Miridae > Cyrtorhinus > Cyrtorhinus lividipennis. The sequence continues at coordinate 224,750 of CM034005.1, forward strand.
AGAAATCTCAAAAATCTACTCTCGAAATAGGTAGATAGATACCTATTTTGACCCAAAGCCTCTTCTGGTGGGCTCCAATCGTTCCAGGACCCGTCTCATTGGATTAAGCGTCCTAAATATAGTCAAAAATGATACCCTAGATCATACACGCCTAGATCGCCCCTAATATCGAAAATTCATTTTTTGAAAAACACATTTTCCGATCGGGCTGAAAAGTTCCGTGGACTAACTAATGCCGGAAATAGGACCCTGACCCAAATTTTCGATTTTTAGAAAATTGCCTACTACCAAAATCTGCCAAGGGAGGCGGACAGCGTACGGTGGACGGACCTTTGCTTATTTTGATCTAAGCATCTTGAAACGCCCAGAAAAAAAACTGTGGGCCGAATCTTGACTTTTTGCATGAAAACATAGGTTGATTATTCAAGGAATAACCAACCAAAATGGAGAAAACAGTGATCGTGGAGTGCCCCAGGCCCATTCCAATCGATTCAACGACTAAAATTAAGCGAGAAATGATACCCCACATGTCCAGATCGCCAATAAACATGAGAATCAATTTTTTGAATAACACATTTTCGTATGAGATTTTTGGATCATCACACTAAAACGTTGATGACAGAAACCTTGCTCACTTGATGGACCAAAGAACAAAGCTTCAAGGTCGCTATTGAATGCATCCTATGGCCATATAATTATTACTGTTGTTCATTTTCGTTTATCTAAACCATCTTTACCAACGAGTGCATGTTTCTTAATGTATACTTTATGGATCTCAGATTTGAACGATAAATTTGAAGATCCTCCCATCAACCAATTCAATAACGCAGGCACGTTTCACGAAGGCCGGTTATGATGGGGTTGAGGGAGGCAGACTAAGTGGTGGTTATTGGGAGAAAGGGATGGCTATCAGAAGAGGGTTAGATGATGATGATAATGATCAATTCCAACAGCTGACTCCAGACCATAATCAAACCTGTCTTCCTTTCAACCTTCTTCACCCCGACGTTCCTGTCGAGGTGTGAGCTCGTACCTGATTAAATAGGAAGCGCATGGACGTTATGTTTTGTAGAAATTCCTAACTCGCAGTGCATGCACATGATGTGAACCAGTAATGAAGTACTGCATGATTCCAGCTCAACTATATTTTATACAACCACTCATCGTTGAAGGGCGAGTTTCAGGCTAAACGCGTGATGAAGAGGGAGAACGGTAAGTTCCGAGAGGAAGAAGACTCAAAAGAGGGAAGTTGAACATAATGCATGGAGCACCACTGAAATGTTCCGTTATCACCGTCTCGTCCACCATTAACATCAATATTCCACCACCAGCTGGAGACTGTTGCATTTGACGCATATTTCAAACGAAATATACTTATAATATTTTTGGCAAGCATTTTTGTTGAGAAACGAGTTGAAAAAATAATATCCTTCACGCCTAGTCCGCCAAAAATCTCGAAAATCCATTTTCAAAAACGCCGCTAATTCTTTCAAAGGGGTTGGTTATTCCTTGGACCCAGAGCAAGGGGAAAATGAGGAAAACACGGAAATTTGGAGTGTCACGTACTCATTCTGATAGATTCAGCATCCAAATCTTAGCAGAAAATTATAAAATCTATTATTCAAGCAACACATTTATACCCCTGTCCCTTACCATCGCCAAGTATGGTCCGGTCAGGCTGAAACGTTCTGAGGACCAACTACAGCGGGAAATGGGTTATTTCATCCCTTCAAATGATGCCCAAGGTAGTCCAGAAAGTCGCTCGATTCGACTTAAAATTTTATTCTGGGTGGTTCAATGTGTCTAGATCAAAATAAACAAATGTCCATCTGCCGTCCACGCCAAATCTGGCAGTCGATTTTCTAAAAGCAATTTTCTAAAAATCTGAAATTTCGGTCAGGGTTTTTGGCTCCAGTTGGTCCTCAAAACTTGAGGACCAAAGGGTCAAAATGAGTTTTTTCGAAAAGTGGATTTTTCTGGAGATTTCTGGCGATCTATGCGTGTGGGGTGACATTTTCCACTGAAAGGGAGGGATCGATTGGCGCTCATCAGGTAGAGGTTATGGGTTAAAATGGGTACCTATCTACCCATTCCGAATGTGTGCGCTAAATTTTGGACTCTGAATTGATTGAAATGAGTTCTCATGCTGCAGGTTGGAGGATAACAACCCCTGTGAATGATTGGCAGCGTTTTGTGTAATTCTTACCAGCTTTTGGAGCTTCAGAAAATTCTTGGCAAGCCTCGGAAACTCAATTTTTTTAAACTTGAATTATTCTGTTTAACTCCGGTAACCACTTCGCGCAGTTTATTCATTTGCCTGACGTCATATTATAGCGTTCATTTCTTCTTTAATGGCTCAATATTACACATTCTCTCAAATCAACGCGTAATATGAGTCTTCTTTATCAAATTGGTTTGGTGATTTTAAACTTCAACGCACATTAATGGTGAATAATTTACATCCAGTTCCCGTTGATGTGTAAACACGGATCATCATATTTATCGCACATCGAGGGTAACCAATTGAAAAAGGATTCAAGTGAATTCGGTATGGAAGCGCGGGATGTGATGGTAAGGGGGTGGGAGTGGGGGTCGATTTTTAGTTGATGTAGTCCAGCCACCCGCTGGAGTGGCCGTTCATCACTATGGAAAATTGTTTACTCCTTATTACTTATTCATTTTTCGCTTTAAAAATGCATGCCCTTTCGAGGGTTTGATGGGAATATATCAAATGGCATGACGAGACCGGCTCGCGACCCATGTTCTCAGAAAATTTACTGTAAAATAACGTGAGCCGTCATCGTAGGTCAGGACGTGGAAAAAGTAGGGTTAAATAGATGAATAGAACAATTTCTATTGTAAATATTAATTGTGCCAACACGTTTTTCGTCATGCAGAATAATTATCAACCTCTTCGATTTGCCCCTAAATTGTTTTCTGGGCGTTTCAAGGACTAGATCAAAATATGCAAACGTCCGTCCACCGTCCACGCAGATTTTGGTAGTAGAAAATTTTATAAAATTCTGGTCAGAGACCCACTTTTGGCTCTAGTTGGTCCTCAAAGCTTCTCATCCTGATCGGACCAACTCAGGGGGGAAGGGGAGAGTAGGGGTCTAATTATTTTCGACTAAACTTTGGACGCTGAATCCAATGAGACGGGTCCCGGGACGATTGGCGCCCACTGGGAGAAGTTATGTGCGAATGTGGGTTTTCAAGATTTCTGGTACCTAGGCGTGTGGGACATCATTTTCCGCTAAGAGATGGACGCTGAATCGATTGGAATGAGTATCAATGCTCCTGGTTCGATCACATCAGATGGTGTGAAATTTCTCTGTTTCCTGGAAACTTGGATCACTTTGCGGACCCAGGAGGTGCGGCAGCATTGTGAAACGTTCGGTTTGAAATAAAATGGGGGAGAGCTCAGAGGTAAAAAAACGAATATTTCTCCAACAGTAAAAAATACCTATATACTAGCGTAGGTACCGGGTGTGTATACAACTCACGATGGAAGTGAACCTCATAAATTCGCGTATTTTAGCACCCATCGAGAGGCCGAGAGCCGGTACGATCGAGTGAGCTTCTAGTCTCGTCGTCGATCACTTACTCGCAGGCAGGAAAACTTATCATCGGCGATTCGTCATTCGCTTTTCGATGGAAATGGACGAGAAGCGTTTTGAAATGAGTGATGGACTGGAATGAAACTATCGCGAGAGGTGGCGTGAAGGGGAGGCTGAGATATACTTGAGGTTTTCTAACCGGATTATACTTCCATCTGTTGAGGATAGGATCCCCTCAGCCGCGACAGCCGCCTGAAAGAGGGTTGTGTGTTTATTTATATAGGACGCCTAAAATGAGTACCCCCTTTGCCCGCGCAATGTGTTTCCACTTGTGTTTACGTCTCGCCATTGCTACACATTCTTTTCCCTAAGTGGGACTACCATTTCCAACCCCTCTTCTCTAGAGGCGATAAAATACAAAAGGGATATCCATCGATATTTCATCACATGCTAAACTAGGAGAAATTAATTTACATCCAAGAGGAGTTTTGAGGATACAGGAAAGTAAGGCCGCATCATACTCGATGTTTTTTTGGATCGATTTTTTTAGCCTCGAGTCCAGGTAAACCTCAGCCCTAGATGTATTCCTTTAGAAGTTAGTTACTAAGGGGTACTCTGAGTAGGAGCGTCGGGACCCGAGTTCCTCGAGGGTGAGAGCCCTTTGAACAAACTAGGTGAGTCTGTTAGACTCCGGTTGTGATTCTAGCAATTTGTTGAGAGTCTCACAGAGTCTCATAGACTCACTTGTGATTCAGGAGTAACTATTTCTAATACTGTGCCTCAAATTCCCTCTTTGAGAACTGATAATTGAATTATGCAAAAAGAGGTGTTTCTTATTTTTCAATTCGCAAGATTAAAATTCTTTTCTTTATTCAACGACATAATTGTTTGTATCCCCTCCCCAGTCCAGGGATGTCGTCCCTAGTATATGTATGGAGTAACCTGACAAAAATTTTAATACACAACTACACCTTAAGTTACTGACACTCCAGCAGGATAAATTATTGTTAAAAATTTCGAAACAAATCTCTTCCCCGATTTGCGTGGCCAGACACTACTGGTTTAGTATCCTTAATTCGACTAGCATCTTATATTTGCTTAGAAGAAGTAATTTGTAACAAATATCATATAAATTGAAATGCAGACGTCCACGAGTTGCCCCCCTTCCCCCACACACCACTCTTAAAACCTTCCAAATTTGAGTGAACATTTTTTTCCCCCTTTTTTTTCTAGGATTTTAAATACCATACATGCGCACCCCACAAGCGACACTAACTTCCTTATTTTAAATGGTAACCCTAATTTTTTTTATTGTAGATTCAGATTTTACCCAAAATTTCATGGACATTTGATCCCACAAACAACTATTTTGATTGTGAGCAACCGGTTCACCGAGCACGCAAAGTTTCGCAGCCCCAAATAGTGGAAGATGGTGAACTCTGGAGTGTGGCACAAGAATTATGATTGTTTTTTAACGCTGATTCACACAATAATGTCCGTTTCTTCATTCCACTCATTTTTTTTTTTTCGGGAAAATGACCAACAATTTATTCTTCGAACCAGGAGTATGGAGAAAATAGGAGAAAACAGTGAGTGTGGAATGTCACGGACTAAATCTCCAAATTTCAAGTTGAACTCTACTTCTGTGTTCATAAATTTGCAAGTTACACCTAAAGTAGTCTGTAAGTAACTTACGTTACACAGAAAGAAAAGTGTAAATATGTAGTAAAAGTTTCTAAAAATGAGGACTGTGTGAATCGAAGCCAATTTTGATTTTGAATTGCGATACAAAATGTTCCATTATTTAGGAATTCGACTGAATAGGGGACAAACCAATGTCTGATGTTCAATGTTTGCATGAAAGTTCACAAGGAACAAACATAATAATTATTACATTCAATCCCATTCTCATCCTTCACCGCTCAAGGGATTACCGACGGCCACACGGAAGTCGAAGAGGTAATTTAAAATTCATTAAAAACATTGTGTACGCGGTTCCGTAGTGGTAACCAGTACAAGACAACTATTGTGATTAAATTTACATTTATAATAATATATTGATGTGAAATTCTAACCCAACGAAACGTATCAACATAATTGCTTGAGATGGAAACAAGTAGGCGGTATGTCATACTTTTCACGGATGACAAATTTCGATAGCACCGCTCCCAACGAGAAAGAATTCCAATACCTAACTGAAAGTATACTCGTACAGTAGGAAAGCCACAACTGTCTCAGAGAATGTCAGGAAGAAAACACCCGACTTATTGTTGACTTCGATCGTCTTCCTTCTACACAATACAATATAAGGCAAACCTTTACACACCTGTGTTCCCTTTGGTGGGATGACAGGAATGATATTTGATATCCGAGGAATTTCTATACACTAGGTCCACGGGAGAACGGAGTTATAAATTGCGGGTCTTCTAACATGGGTGGCAGTTACACTTCGATTGTTCTTGAGGCAAAATAAATGTGCGGCGATAGGAAATTCTAGGCTAGGTGACTTGCGCACTTACCAGAAACTTGAATAAAGTGGGATGGCTTCTCGATAGTATTCTCCTGAAACAGAAATTAATTTATTTAACATTTTCTCCCCATTTTCCCTCAAACAAGGTATTTATGTTATGATATTTCATCTTTCAGTTTCTAAGACGTCTATTTCCTGCTTTATCCCTGGAAGGACAGCGTGGACACCAAAACGGAACTTTTTCTGGTCCGTTTTGAATGGACAATAAATTATCGTTTAGATTCAGTAGAAAGCATCTAAAAAAGCCTTGAAAATTTTAAACTAAATCAAGAAGATTAATTTAAACAGTTTTTCGAAAGAATGGAGTCCTTATACGGGGTGTGCTAAGAGCCCCCCCCCCCCCCCGCTTCCAAGAATTGTCCAAATGAGATTAAAGAAAATGTTTATTGAATATTCATATTCTTTTTAATCCCAAATACTGCAAATTACACTAACTTTTTTTTAGATGGAAACTCGGATTTTTCGTTGAAGATTCAGATTCTACCCAAAATTTTAAATGTGATCCCTCAACCAACTGCAACCAGTTCAGCGAGCACGCAAATAGTGGATGATGGTGAACTCTAAAGTGTGGCATTAACACATTTTAATTGAGGTATAATTGACGTGATGCTATTCGTTTCTTGATTCAAATCAATTTTTGCTAAATAACGACGGAAATTTGTTGAATTTGCTACCGTTTTGGTTGGTAATTTCTTGAAACTTAAAGGGAGTGAAGATTCATCAGGGGGAAAAACCCTATACACCTATGAATTTTTATGAGCATTTAACATAGGAGTGAGGAGTGTTATTTTCCACTAAATTTTGAAATGCTCAGTCGATTGGGATGAGACCGAACACTCCACACCCACTATTTGCTCCCATTTTCTCCATGCTCTAGGTCCAGGGAATAGCCAACCCCTGAGATTTTTCCTGGTCAGCTAGTTATTTTCTCCATGTTACCGCATTTTATTTTCAACATGGCTGTGCCTAGAATGTTTGATTGGTTCGTTTTTAATTAATACCTAATTTAAGTAATAGAAAACGTGTATTTTGTCCGCAGCAATGCCTCATCAATCAATTAATTGAAGGAAGAATGGGAGTGGTGTCAGAAGGTGTCACAATGAGGGTGTTATTCCAGGGATCATATAAGCTGACGCCACAAGAAACGAAAAATATTCCATAAAAATACCGGGTTGTAGTCCAATTAAATTAAATTAGATCTGGTATATTATCTTTCCAATCAATTGAATTTGGTGGTTTCAGTAGGAGAGCTGACCAAAACTTTCTGGAAGGTGTCTCCTCATCCAGTAGGAAATTATATTTCTGGAAAATCCTTTATAATTCTTTGTACACCCTCACGCGATGCTTTCACCCTTGAGATTTTCAATTTCCTCTCTGACGTAGCCATTCAGTGAAAGTAACAAGGTCCACTCTCACCAACAGCACACGTATTTCCCATCAGGAATGATTCTTCTGGTGGTATTGAAACGGTGTTGAGAAGCCTCCTACGAGGTGGTACACATTTTGGACAACTTGTTCTAATGACGTCACGTCGGTAGTATTACATCAGACATTTAGCAATTCTACTGAGCCTCGGGATAACACACCATGTACTTGATTAATAAAGAAGCTACAAATTCTTTCACAAAGTGTTATTATTCATGGGAGCAAGATTATGGGGAAACGGTGAGTGTGGATTGTCCCGGACTCATTCCCGACTTTGATAACGACAAAAATAAGGAAAAAGCTTCATTTATCCACATCAATGGCGACAATGTATATTTTACCAATATAAACGCATTTGTCCATCAAATTTGTATTATGGTTTGCCCAAATTCACATTTCCCGTCGCGACAGCCCGACTGGGTACAAGGTTCGAGCTATCTTGAATCTGACCAAATACGCCGTTCTGCTCCGAACTGTCAATTCTATAGGGTGTCAGAGGGTAACTCTGGGTGGATATCATTCATGCCAAATACAGGCAGCATAACAAATATCTGACAACCAGAACAACAATAAGTTATAGGATTAGAGCTATTCCTAATGCAGCTAATAATATCCACCAACCAGAACAGCATTGTACACCAGATTGCTCATAATGCGTAAAAAATGAGCTCAAAGGTCGGAGGTTTTCTGATATGTGCTCTAGAACAATTGAACTAGGGCATAATTCATATTATTAGGAGTGGGTGGTTGTACTAATTCAGCGTCTGGATAGACGTGCTTCACGAAGAAAGTTTGGGTGGCTAATATTAACTGTCCACTTTTGTTTAAACGCTTGAAAAAGTTGAACTGCGGAAATTTCAGGTTCCGCATAATCTAGTCTACCTACTGCAGATGTTTTTCGTTTAAAAAATACTTCTGTACATGTATTTTTGAGTTTGTCGGTACACAAACGGTGGATTCTGACGGTGATGGAGTCCCGAGGAACAGAGGGGAAAGAACTCGATAATAAATTGTTGTTTTCATGGAATTTTGAACGAGCTTTTTTTTCGTAGAATTGAACGAGCTGTTTGATTGGCAACGAGCGACAGATCCAAATATTTTTCGATGTGTCGCTTGTCGCATGCAGGGAACACCCCCTGTAATGTCATTCACATGGACTTTTGAAACGCTGCTAACATGGCAGTTTCTTAGGAATTCTCTAGAATTATTCAAATGGATCAATGGATTTTCCACCTACATCAAGCCTGGTTTTGAAGGATTCAAAAAAACAAAAGCTCTTGCGAGAGTATCACGGGAAAACTGGTGTCCGTGTAATCAGAGGTACGGTTTACGGTTAAACGTAATTTCCTCTGAATTCCGCGGTCGGGGCTCAAACTGAATGACGAGAATCGGAAATAGGTCGCCTCTATTTTTTAAAAATTCAACGGTACCACTTTGGCCGAGTATCACGTATAAATAGTGTAATAAACATTTGAGTGCCTCCCTCAGTTCGACTTCCCACGGCGTCATCTAGGATCCAGCTATCAAAGAACCCCTGTAATCTCCTCCACCCGTCCACCTCAGTAAAACCCTCACAGGCCCCTTTTCCAACCCTTCTTCCGTCAGAATGAGCGTTAATTGAAACACCTGTAGGGAACTCCTTGGTCCTGAGAACGTCTCTGTTGCGGGCCTTTGCTCTCATTTATCAAACATTTTAATGGCGATAATGTTGGTGAATCATGAACTTTCTCCTTCCCTCCTGTTCCAATTAGCCTCGTGTTAACTCTTTCATGTTGGCTCTTGAAAACGACTAACATTTCAGACGGTGTTTTCTTCAGGGGGCTACTATTGCTGTTTATAAAAATATAATTTATTGCCGCTGAAAGAAAATTAAAATTAGTGAATCTGATGGGTTTGAAAATACTATACGGCTTCCACCTCAGTGGAACGGTTCAAATTTTGGAACACCTTACTCGAATACACCTCGGAACAAAGTATGTACAAAACGAAGTAAATCCTACCTACGCCAGATACGTGAATTGGTAAAAAAAAATATCTTTCATGAACCTCAATTTCAATATCTTTAGACGAGAGGATTTAGTGCCCAAATTACTCATCAATTATTTGTGCTTACCGAGCTGATTGCGCGCGAAATAAGTCAGTTATTGCGGTTATTCTTCATTCATGCCGTTTTTTCAAAGAATCCGAATGAGGTACGTACCTTATACGAGTGATTCCTAACATTTTCCAGGGTCAGAAGTACCTGCTTGTTAGGCATTAGCCACCTTCAACCATAACTTTCAACGTTGTGACAATTTTGACCCCTCCCCCGATCCTCTACTGCATATTATACGCGTTTGTGCTTCCCACCTGCTAAAACGGCTCCTGACTGCGCATATTCATGAAGAGTCAAGAGTTGGAACGGAGTTCAGGAAGGAGAACGGGTCGAATTATCCATTCATGAACCTGCGGCCAGAGGCTTGATCATTCTATTGAATGGACGCTGCCGAGCGATGTGGATGTCCAGCGTCGCATTAGCCAGTCGTATCGCATTATCCTTGAGCAGACCTCATGCCATTGAGTGAGTTATCATATAAAATAATTCCACGCATTAGATAAAGGGGTCTCACTGAGTCCGAATATGTAAAGGGAGCAGTTGAGCATTGATGATAAAGAACGTAGGTAAGGTTGAAGTTGAATTTTCAATCAGGATTAGGGTGGATTAAACATCTACATAAAGTGAGGGCCATCTGATTATTTCCTGAAGCACACCACGAGCCAGAGTAGTCCAAAGCGATGAAGGTGAGGATCGATGCGGTAGGAGAATTTCCAGCGCAGAACAAGCCCGAATGCGAATATAATGAAGAGAATTGGTATCCCTCGCAGGCGGAAGATAAATCATAGTGTTATGATGCGGGAGTAATGGCACAGGTGAGGTGGAGTGTCTGATAAACATTAATCAGCGGGGAAGTGAGACCATCATATCGCCCTCACCCTGAGTTGAGACAATTCTCGTCGAACGAGTTTCTTGGTCGTGCATATGATCATGCATATGATCGTGCATATGTCGTGGAGTCATTGCCAACAAACGCATTGCACGAATCTTGTCATTTCCTTGTACTTTCGGAAAAAATGAGTGGTTCTATGGGGGTAGATATTCATATGACGGATTAGAACTAGAATTTAAAAGAAGTTTTATTGAACACTGTAGTGATTTGAAAGACATTTTACAAAAAATAAAGTTATGGCTGTAAGTATACTATTCTAATCCAGATCTCTATACTAGTAATGATGGTTCAGACTTACTTAGGTTTAGGGTTAAAAACCTGTTGGGGTGTGATGCTATGAATTTAAAACTATGGACTCGTGTGTCGATTCAGTGCAATTAATCTTTATAACACTTGCCTTATGGTCAGAGCTATGAGACACTATTCTTTTCTAACGGGAGATCTAGCCGCGCCAAAAGATCACTTCTTCTGCTTATACTCCCTGTTCTTCTAGTTTTCACATGAATGGCCGACAGAGACTCCTTCCGAGCCAAACAGTCTGGTTTACAAACACACGTTTTCCACTCCTACAACAACGATTGTGGTAGAATTCCCACCGTTTTTCGGTTTAGGAAAACGTTACCCGGAGCCTTCCTCGAATGATATTCAGCAGAGATAATCCAACGGGAAGCCCGTTTCAAATGAAACACCGGGTAATGGGTTTTGTAAATCAATTCTCCAGTCATACTACAAAATCTCAGAGTTTAATAAACATTTCAGGACGTATTATCATCTCTTCCATGGCTGAAAGCTAACCTAAAACAACGTACTATTGTGAAAAAATGATTAGGTTTACCCCATGAGGCTCCAAAGTAGTTCTTACAACATAACAGAAGCACCGTAACTGTTCACAACTAACACAATCACTGTACGAAAATGGTTCCAGCTAAGTATTTAATATTAGAGAGCTTCCTGAGAAAGTTTCGTTCTGTAACCTTCTAGACGGAGGAAACTTGATTAATATTGAGGTGGCATCGTACACCACGCTGAAGAACAACGTTGGTAAATCTTCCCGTACCCACGCTAACTCAGACACTGCCTCTAAAAACCTGGAGCACATGCCAACATTGTAGTAACGCATCTTTCCAACTTTAACTATTTTGAAAAAGTATGAAGTAAACGTGAAGTTCGCTTGCTGCAAGTGACGTTGGCTTTACATCCTGCCTCATCAAAATCATCAATCATTGAAAACCCGGAGTGGAAACATACGGTGAACCAAAATTTTTTGTATGGTGGTTGATTTCTACCCTCTCAAACCTCAAAAAATCATGTGAAAAGCGATGCTTTGGAGCGTGTGAAGATACACTAGTTTCGCTTGAAATCAAAATAGTTAATAAAAAAAAAAAAATTACTTAAAAGAGAAATCCGTGACGTTAGCGTTCAGCATCTTCCTTCCCATCCCTTTCCCGTCCTGTTGGGACAGCCCAAGTGAGGTCCACCTTTATTTCTGAATCATCAATATTAATTGACTAACATCATACCCATGGGTACGCCCCCCCCCTTCCCTCACGACAGCTCATACCCCTAAAATTCTGGCCAATGTCATTTCAAGAGTTCATGGAGAACATTATATTTTGTAGTCGGATTTTCAGGTTTCAGTTTATCTGTACCTTCAGTTTAGCGTCCGGTATTTGGAAGAATCCCGCTAAAATGACCCTAGAGACCTTTTTGGAACCTAATGAAGGGAATCTGTCACTCGTAAATTAAATGACTGAGTGTATTCATACATTTTTCACTGTTATTTACTTGTCACGAGTCCAATGTTCGGTTAATTGATACTCAACGTCATATTATGGATACGACAGTAGTGGCCTAGAGGGTATTTTCCGTCGGAATAATGGGATTGATCGCTTTCAATAGGATGATTAGGTGAGGGGAGACCTGAGACGGACTGGGTGAACAGAAGGAGTGGTCGGGGGTGTGGAGGAAGTAAATTGGGTCAACCACTTCGTAGGTGGGTAGCTTAACTCCTTCAAGCCTTCGATTACCTCGACCTTCCAACCGCATCACGACCGACGGCGTAGACCGCCTTCTACCGATAAGAGTGGAAAACTGGATAAAAAGAGAAAAAAAGCGCGAGGAAAGTAGGGGAAGAAGAAGGAAGTTTGCAGCATTGAGAAGCAGAGAAGGGCTCGGAGTAGGTTTCTAGATTCTCCAACCGCTCTTAGGTCTACACTCAATCACTACCAAAGAGGGACTCGCAGATTCTGAGCACGCCTAGGAGACCCTTAAACGGTAGCTCCTCGTCGTCTTCCCCCCTTGCGGGTAATGGTGAACAGCCTGAGCCTTTGACTACCCAGCTTTTCTTTTCAATAGGCGTTGATGTTCCGTCTAGTGTGATGTAGTTTATAGCGTCCTACTGTTCCCTCACGGATGTGATGATTCAGTTGCAATGTTACAATAACTTCCTCAGTTTGAAAAAAACTAACGCTGATTAGTTTCCATACTAATTATCATACACTTTATTTTTGTTAGGGAGGACGATTATTTTTTACATACCTATAAGCTCCGGCTTTGATATGAAAACAACTCTGTGGAGGGGTTACATAAAGCCAAGTAGGGAGAGTTCATTTGCTACCAGTACCTGAAGACGTAGCAAATCCAACCTCTCAGTAAATTTTGGTTGACTATTCTACATAATCAATCAATATTCTAAATAATCACCTATGTAGTCATGCCAGAGGTCAACCTCCCTGTTGGGTCTCTAAACCAAGTCCGTCGTACGACATCCATCAGTCGTCATTCGAGAGTAGGGAATTACAACTTTCGGTCACCTCTCTCCGACTCCAGTTGGTCCTCGAAACTTGTCAGCCCCTTCGTCCCAAATTTGGGGAGGGTGCGTGTAGGAAATTTGTTTTTTGGATGTCGATTTTCGGGCCTTTTTGAAAAGCAAGCATGTGGGGTACCATTTTCTACTGAATTATGGAGGTTAAATCCATTGGGACGGGTTCCAGAATGATTGGTGCCCACAGAAGGTGGGTAGGGGTCAAAATGGATACCTGGCTACCTATTTAGCATGTGGGCTCACGCGATTTTTGGATACCTAGGCGTGTGAAGTATTATTTTATATATACTCAAGTAGTTGGTCTTCGAAACTTTCAGCCCAATCGGACTAAATTAAGGTGGGGGGTTGTCAAAATGTGTATTTGGAAAAATAGATTTTCATGATTTTCGGCGATCTAGGCATATGGGGTATCATTTTCCACTAAATGCTGGACGCTGAATCGATTATAATGAATCTCCATGCTCCTGGTCTGAGGAATAACAAACCCTTGTGAAAGAATTTACATTATCGATGTATGATTATACTTAGGTAATGTGTGAATCGTGACGACCATGACAGTCAACAGCCCACGGGCAAATCAAGTACCCAGAGAAGGCGAAGAAGCGGGCAATCTGTTTTGTTTTCCAGTCCGCCATACTTACCAGGGTAGCCGTAAGCCGCTCCTTTATACTCGGCAATGCAATTTTACTCTGTTAGAAGCTAAAAACTTTTTACTGACTCAAGATTTTTTCTCTCATAATAGCGATTAAAGTCGGTTCAAACAGTGAGACTAACGTGAATCCTCCCAGTATTGGATGAGCATTTGATCGGGCTGTTCAACAAACGTTCAAGCAAACAATAGACGGTTCAATAGAGTTGAAATGAAACTGGCAATCGGATACGGCATTTATAATTGGAGAAGTGATTATGCGGAGATCATCTAGAGGTGAGCACCATTCACCGAAAATTGTCTCTTTATTTGCCCGTGAATTGATTTTCTGTGAACCAATCAGTGTTCGTGTTCTCGAATAATAAAAATAATAAATCTAGCATCACAACTTTACACCTTGCTCAAGTATCTTTTGGAGATACAAATACTCTGAACTATTTAATTTTGTGTTTGAATCAGAATAATACTAAAGTTTCTGTGAACGCGCCGAAAATTAGAAACGAATCGGACGAAATATACGGAATCATCATCATCATCATCAGATACGCAGAATCTCAATTGTAAGCATTATTATTATTATTATTATTTTTTTTTTTTTTAATCAATTCTTGGGGGTCAGGAGTTATTTGCGATCCTTGATCAGTAAGTAGAAGCTTATTGTGGGAGTCGACTGCATAACTTCATAAATCTGAAGAATCTTTTGATATTCTCGGGTAGTTTGAGGGTGGAATGCGAAACATTTCAATTCTCTTCTCTTCTTCTAACTACGAAGAACCAAGAATGAAAGAACTAGATGAACCAGAATTCGCTTTAGCAAGAACTATTGTCCACGGTTTCATCATCTTTCATGTTATTTCTTGGGAGGGTATTTCGAAAAAAGATACAGAACGACAGTGCACCCCTCGAGAAACGTCATCTACTCGCTACGCACACTACAGCACATGAAATGCGCAGTCTTCAAGAATGAAGCGAGTCGACTATCCTATGAATAAAACCTGGCTTACCTTTTCATAGACTCTTCGTTTTATGTTGATCTAACCCTACAGCAGCACATCAAAGTCTGATCGGCTATCCTTTCCTTCATATAAATTATAAGTAATTCTAAGCTTTCCCGTACCACCTACGATATAACACGAGTTTGAAGGAAAAAGGCCAGTCCAGTTGTCCATAACGAGTTAGTTCTGGTTTACTCTCTACAGAGAAATTTGTATTTGAATGAATTTCAATTGAGGTAGTTGGGAATCCATCACGTGTGAGTCAATCATTTAGACTTTTAGACATTTTTCTACAACTAAAAACGCTGCAAATTCTTTCACACGGGTTGGTTATTCCTCGGACCAGGCGCATAGAGACTCATTTTTTTAACAAGGGGAAAATGGGGGAAACAGTGGATGTAGCGGGTCCCGGACCCATTCCAATCGATTCAGGGTCCAAAATTTAGTGGAAAATTACTTACCCCACACGCCTAGGTACCAGAAATCTCGAAAGCACATATTCGAAATGGGTAGGTAGGCACCCATTTTGACCCATAATCTCATCCAGAGGGCACCAGTCCTTCTCTGGAAATGATACCCCACTCACCTAGATCGCCAAAAGTCTCGAAAATCCATTTTTCAAACAACACATTTTGACCCCTACCAAAATTTGGTCCGATCGGGTTGAAAAGTTGCAAGGACCAACTAGAGCCGGAAACGGGTCCCTGACCTATATTTCAGATTTCTAGAAAATTGTCAACTGCCAAAAAGGGCGCGGACGGTGTACGGCGGACGGACATTTGACTTTTTTGATATAGACACCTGGAAACGTCCAGAAAACAATTGTGGGCCAAATTGGAGAGATTGACATTTTTCATGAAAACATAGGTTGATGATTCAAGGAATAACCAACCAAAAGCGGCCCACACAGCGGAAGGACATTGTACCTTTTTTGTTATTACAAAAGATTTGGGTGAAGGGCACATTCTCTATAAACTAGACTTGGTAATTTAGTTACTAAAATAGCTTAGTCTAATGATATGATATGATGAGTTATTGTGTACATTATTATGTACACAATAACTAACAATACATTTACAGGACCGGTTTCAATAGGAAGGACGAGTACGTGGATACTACTTTTGTACAATTACAATTTTAATGTGCCTTATGACGGCGGCCATCCTGGCGCAGAGATATAGCAGATGAATCATAGGAGTTGGAAGAACAATTGCGACTGGTGTGGTCAATCAACCTGTTTATTCGACACTGTCTTCAGCTCTGATGTACCGTATATTACTGCAAGGTATAGGTGGTCTGGCTATACGTTGGTATATCCCTTATGATTCGCCTGATGCCATTCATTTTGTTGAGCATTGGAGGTGATGTCAAGTAGGCTTCAAACATTCAGACCCGGATTGGACTTTCATACGTGCATTCCAATGAGGTTGACTCATCGTAGAAACTGAATCCGTGAATGAGAAGAAATATCTTATCCCGGAGAAACTGACGGACAAAACGGTCCTAATGATTTCGGTATGTGTTGCGTTGAAAGGATGGGGTTGGGAGTTCCTTTGCCCGTGCCTTCCCTGAAGAATTCACACGGCTGGGGCCATCTTGGTCTTGCGGTCGGCCTGCTTTTATGAGGAATGGAATGCTACCACGAGAAGTGGAGCGTATTACTGTATTCATTATGAAATCTCCTCAGCAAACACAACGAGCCCTTCAAATGGATGCGGTCTTACGTTGTGAAACCTCTGGTCTTAGCCTCTTATGAGAAAGCGAGCCGCCCCGTAAAATGATCCATGATCGCGCGTCGTAACTTCAAGTTATGGCGATTCCCATAACCGTGAAAAGCTACCGCTCATCGGAGTCTGTTGAAACGGATGGCGATCTTGGCGGTATTAAGGATATGAAGCTCCTGAATCTGAAGGCATACTTCAAGATGGATTCTGGAGAACATAAACCTCACTGAGCATCTATAGGTGATCTGGTCGTAGGGATATCACAGTTACTTCAACACTACGATTCACGAGGAAAATATATTACACAGTACACATAATGTCAAAAAATGAAAGGAAGATCTGGGGCCCCCTTTAAGAGGAAAGCCCTCAACGCAGGTTGGGCAAAGAAGTACAGAGTGTGAATGCAGGCCTCCATAACGGTGGTTATAGTAGCCATAAGCGTCCCACGATTCTCATACGTTTTTCACTCATTGGCTAGAGTTGATAATACTCGTAATAAACCAAAGTGGCCGAATCAGCGTTGAACGACTACCGTCATTCAAGCAACAACGCAGTATAAAATCCTCATTCGGTATTAATATTAATGTCTGCCGCCGGATTAAACTACCACACTTCTCAGTTATCAGATTTTCCACAAACTATGGAAAGTAGTGAATTTTCAAACACCATCTACACAAACGCTCAAGTGGAACGTTAGTGGATTTTCATCATTTTCGTGAGGATTTCATCATCTTGAGGAGATGTTATTTGGATTATGTTCAAACACATAGGTAGGTAGATATAAATACAAGAGGGAAAAAGAAGAAGACTCAACGGAAAAGCCCGAGATGGAAGGGAAATATATTTATTCAAAGGAATAGAGATCGAGATTAGTATCAGGAAACGCGAGGAAGGAAGATGACGGTTGCGGAGGGAAGAGTTTTCTGATGTTCATAGGTTGAGGTAAACAGGGTTAAATATGCGACTTTTGTGTGCGCCAGATCGACTACATCAGCCAGGTTGCCTTTCGCTCTTTCTCCGCCCTCATTTGTCCTCCTTTCATGTAGACCCCTGGTGCTTTTCATAACATCTTGTATACATGGTAAGAAAATAAGGAAATAGGTCGAAAACTTTTCTGGACGCCCTCTCTCGTACATATTTCTTTCGAGATCCCCCTCCAGATTCCACTTGAGAGCGGTACATTCTCGTATGTTTCTTTTTTCCATGCGCTTGAGGTAAAACCATCGCTTTTCAGCCTTTAGAACTTGCGACAGGCGCAGAAAGACGACGGACGGAACCGTAATACCCTTCTCAATCTCAAGGGCGCAGGGTACGAACTACGGACAAAGCGAGAAGGAAAAAGCTGTCCGTTTCTTGTATGAGATATCATGGATGCCACACAATGCCATTTCGTTTCCTAAATCTTTCTTACAAGGGATCCGATCGCAGTAACTGCCTGCTGACGACGTATCTAGAATTGGGTGATAATCTAATAGAGCCACACGACTGTGTTATGGTAGTGGAGATGAACTTCTTTGAAGAGGTCTGTTCCTGGGGAATTTTTTCCTTTTCAGCAGCTCACTCAGCTGTCATTTATTAAGCCAGCGCAAGGAATATACGGCGCATTAGAAACATGGCATCTTGAACGCAGCGAATAGTTGAAGCAATTAACTAGTGGCGATAGCGTGGTGGGCCTGAGCAAAAGTCCGTATCACGTTAAGAGCCATAAAATTTCCTCAATCGGAGAGGCACGGACCTGAATATATCTTTCCCGACCTCGTTTGCTCCCCAAATAAGTCCCGTCCCGCCATCGCACACTTGTCCACGTAATTGGCTTCCCCTTCATCCTGATATACTGCGAGGGCTCACCTCCCTTCTCATCGCCCCTTGCCACTCTCAACCTTCCATTAATTCCGCAGTGCACTCCCCAACCGTTTTCTTCCCTTCCGGCTGAGCTAAGCTGTACTCTTGAGGAAAGTGCAAAACTGTCAGAAGACTCCACGTTCGGTCAGAATCTAGTAATATGTGGCAACGTAATTTGCATCGGTGCGTTAATTACATGATTATTGACCAGTTAAATAACAAGTATGCCCTGTGGCTATTGAAAGAATTCTAGGAATAATAACCAAAAAGCGAAAAGTACTAGGTTTTATTCGTGAACGATCGCTATTGTCGCCTCTAACTAGACACGTCGTCGAGATAGTGGAGAAAAGAAAACACTTCGTTCTATCGTCAAGCATTCACCACATTTCGCTCAGCTTCTCCATATCCCAAGAAAAACTCAACAGCCACAGAAGCAATGGTATCAAAAAAAAAAAAAAAAAAAAAAAAAAAAAAAAAAAAAAAAAAACCTTGAAGAATACTTCCCAGCTGATGGTAGAGAGAAAAAGCGTCGAGGCAATAACGAGGTCATGAAAAAGATTCGGAAACTCATTGATGCCAGAAAAACATCCGTTTTCCGGACAAATGAAGCACATGATACAGGGCGTTTCACCAATTATGCACCATCGAGTTTTCTCCTCCGATGCGGAATGAATAAAAGAAGAATGAAGAGTAACCTCAATAATATTGTACCGAAAAAACAACCATGATTTGTTAGATCTCGACACTATTGTCAGATTTTTCATTATTTTGTACTGAAGTATTTATTTTTCAGCAGAATAACCGCTTAAAAAACAATTTTTTGTAGATGGTAGACGAGGAAAACCTTTTAAAATATTCAGGTTAGGGTTGAAAGGGGAGGGGGTAATCAACCCGAGATTATAGAGATGTACGTATTTACTACAAGGACGCCGTCGTCCTCCGTTCGCCGAGAAATAATTAGATTAGATAATTTTCTGAAAATCTGAAATTTTGGTCAGGGGCCTCTTTTTGGCACTAGTTGGTTCTTTCTGGCCTGAGTGAAAAAGTGTTCATAGAAACACGATTTTCGGGACTTTTTGAGAACTAAGCGCGCGGGGTATCAATTTCCACCAAATGTTGGATGCTGAATCAATTGGTATGAGGCCGGGAGAATCCACTGCAACTATTTTCGCATAATCTTGCTCCGAGGAATAGTCTACCATTGTGAAGTACTTTGCGGTGTTTTGGTTGGTTATTCCTCGAATAATCAACCTATGTTTTTGATAGGTTAACGGGATACGAATAAGTTCTCGGAGAGCTCAAATAAATATCACAAACGATACAAGCAGACTTTGGTTACAATTTATACTACGTGTATGTGCATAATATTCCTGGACAACCCAATATTGTCTGAAGTTGATAGGGATACCGATACATATTATATCGACTGAGCATTCTGTATCACAAGCGCCCTTGTTCCACTATGAGTTGAACTGAAACAACACGCGCTATGAAGGACCATCCCTATTCGAACCCTTTCAGGTATTCAGTTTGACATGTTGCACACAATGGGTAAAACTCGATAGAAAGTCTACATAAAGGATAGAGAAGAATACAAATAGCTTTATATCGTGCAAGACTTTTCCTTTAAAGAAGCTTATATCTTGTTTGGATAAGGCAGATCTCGCTGGGCCAGTAGAAAACTGGTTGGAGAGTGCGTTAGGACAAAAGCGTGTAAAGAAAGAAAAATAGAGAAGAAAAGTTCTCTCTCGTTTATTATCACCTTTTTTCCACCACAGGTGCTCACGCGGAGGGTCTTTATGATGAGGGTATCGGACTATGGATTCCTGGGCTTAGGTGCTTGTCCTGCCAACTCCCAGTCACGAAAAACAAGAAAGACAAAACGGGAATGAGGTGAAAATGGATGTCTGTTGGTCGATAGGATATCAATACAGTATAATATTGACAGATAGACTGGAGTAGATGAAAATCAAATGGTAGACTCAGGGGTAATGATGGGCGATCGTATCGCCGCACAATCTCAAGCATCGAGAGATCGAGAGAGTGTAAGGAAGGGGGGTGGGTTGGGGGTGATGCTATCGGTTTCTTGATCCGACTCAATTTTTCAGAATAATGACAAAAATTTGTTCATAGGTGTTTTTATTTTATTTATTTTATTTATTTTATTTATTTTATTTATTTTATTTATTTTATTTATTTATTTTATTTATTTTATTTATTTTATTTATTTATTTATTTTATTTATTTTATTTATTTATTTATTTATTTATTTATTTATTTTATTTATTTTATTTATTTCATTTATTTTATTTATTTGTGCCCGTTTCTGGATTTTTACGTTGAAAAATGTAAAAATAGGGGATTGAAACCTTCTTTAGTAATCAAGTTAAAAATCATCTTAATCTGAGAGATGAAATTCGGCATAAAAAGGCTGCCGTTACAGACCTTTGAATAATCAGTTAAGTCTTTTGTCCCTTCTGTTTAATTTATTTTTAGCTCCACCATCTCCGGTTGCCAGTTCAGTTGAGAAAGTAAGAGGAAAAAGAAACGTGATAACTTTGGCGCTGAAAATGACAATTTTTTCATACGAAATGGACAAATTCTGCAAAAATTCATTCGAATCAACAAACGGATAACATCACGTGAATCAGCGTCAAAAAACAATGAAAATTCATGTTTGTGTCACACTTCAAAGTTCAACATCATCCACTATTTGACAATTTTGGGGTTGCTGAGCTGGTTGCCCAAAAACTTGGTTGAGTGATCAAGATCAAATCTTATCAAATGCTGGGTAGGATCCGAATATGCAATACAAAAAAAAAAGGGAGTTCCCATTTAGTAAATTAGTGTAGCTTGCACATGGTTGCGCATTTGCGTGGTGTGTGCAGATATATAATGTTTAAGATCCTTGCAAAAAAAAAAAAGTATTTGTTTACTCCCATTTGTACGATTTAGGGGGGGGGGGGGGGGGACTTGTGGGACAACCTGCATAATGACACCTAAATTGAAACCAAAGTCGATGTTCAATTTTTCCTTTCTTAATAATCGTTTGAAGACTCCGGTTGTTAAAGACTAAGTGGCTAATTTCTAAAAATTGTACTCGTGAGAGAGAACTCGGCCAAAGTTGACGCAGCTAGACATTTTGGTGAATAAAACTCGT
Source organism: Cyrtorhinus lividipennis (assembly GCA_019603395.1). NCBI lineage: Eukaryota > Metazoa > Arthropoda > Insecta > Hemiptera > Miridae > Cyrtorhinus > Cyrtorhinus lividipennis. Next base: position 246,443 of record CM034005.1, read on the forward strand.
TTCTTCCGACTTTTTTCACTCTTTGTCCCGCCTCTGGCGAATGTCAAATTTATCGAGCCTCCATTTCACGGTTGGTTTCATTAAAGTCATTTTCCTTTACGGAGCCACGTCCCACCGTGATCAAATGGCCTCTGAGAGGGAAATAGAAGAGGCCGAGCCGCCTCTAGAGCAAAGGAACCATTTTGTGATGAATTCATACCCCTTCAACCCCAACGTTTTTCTCCCCTCTCCTGACCCTCCAGTCCGTGGTTTTTACTCTCCAGGGATCCGCGAGGCTCTGCATTGCTAAGAAGAAATGTTTTCTAGAAATTCTCTTGAACGTTCTCACAGAGCCCTAGCTGTAATACGCACGTTCTGTCGAAAACATTTCGAGCTTTCCGGACACCGTTTCCGGCCACATCTCATCGAATTGAGCGCTGCTAAACGCCCCAATTGCACGTGCAATGGCTGGGTCGAATGTACGATTGGTGAACGAAGCTATGTAAGATACGTGCCCAAGGGAGCCCCTTGAAGATGAAGATGAAAAGTGATCACCGGTCTAATGACTGTAAGGAACGACGCAATACTCTCTATTCAAACCATAAAAAAGCAACCACTTGGCTGTCATTTCATCTCTCGAGTGACTGCGATAAAATGAGCATGAGTGACATTTCTTTTGATCGATTCCTCTCCCCCATATTGCTACAACGCCTAACAACAACTGGAAACTTTTTTTTTAAATTATGTATTTGTGTATCTATACAATTCAGGGATCTTGACCCTTTCCTACAACTACACCCTGCGCTCTTTATATTATTTCAAATTAACAGGAGGCTATGTGTCTCAAATCTGAAAGGGATATTTATTAGCTCTGAATCTCAAAGCTGCGAGGGAATGTTTAGTTGGAAAGGGGAAAATGGACTAAATAATAAGTTCTCATCAAAAAATTGAGTTGGGTATGTCAGCCGATGGTAAATGCGATGCCTATTACGATAAAAATATTGTTTTCACTGCAAGTGAAGTTGGAGAGGGGGAAATGGACAAAATATTCAGTTTTAATGAAAAAATTGAGTTGGGTATGTCGGTCGATGGTAAATGCGATGCCAATTTCATTAAAAATGTTATTTTCGCTCCAAGTGTAGTTGGAGAGGGGGAAATGGAAGAAATATTCAGTTTTAATGAAAAAATTGAGTTGGGTATGTTGGTCGATGGTAAATGCGATGCCGATTTCATTAAAAATATTATTTTCGCTCCAAGTGTAGTTGGAGAGAGGGAAATGGACAAAATATTCAGTTTTAATGAAAAAATTGAGTTGGGTATGTCGGTCAATGGTAAATGCGATGCCGATTTCATTAAAAATATAGTTTTCGCTCCGAATGTAGTTGGAGAGGGGGGAATGGACAAAATATTCAGTTTTAATGAAAAAATTGAGTTGGGTATGTCGGTCAATGGTAAATGCGATGCCATTTTCATTAAAAATGTTATTTTCGCTCCAAGTGTAATTGGAGAGGGGGAAATGGACAAAATATTCAGTTTTAATGAAAAAATTGAGTTGGGTATGTCGGTCAATGGTAAATGCGATGCCGATTTCATTAAAAATATTATTTTCGCTCCAAGTGTAATTGGAGAGGGGGAAATGGACAAAATATGCAGTTTTAATGAATAAATTGAGTTGGGTATGTTGGTCGATGGTAAATGCGATGCCGATTTCATTAAAAATATTATTTTCGCTCCAAGTGTAGTTGGAGAGGGAGAAATAAACAAAATATTAAGTTTTAATGAAAAAATTGAGTTGGGTATGTCGGTCAATGGTAAATGCGATGCCAATTTCATTAAAAATGTCATTTTCGCTCCAAGTGTAGTTGGAGAGGGGGAAATGGACAAAATATTAAGTTTTAATGAAAAAATTGAGTTGGGTATGTCAGTCAATAGTAAATGCGATGCCAATTTCATTAAAAATGTTATTTTCGCTCCAAGTGTAGTTGGAGAGGAGGAAGTGGACAAAATATTAAGTTTTAATGAAAAAATTGAGTTGGGTATGTCGGTCGATGGTAAATGCGATGCCGATTTCATTAAAAATATAGTTTTCGCTCTGAATGTAGTTGGAGAGGGGGGAATGGACAAAATATTCAGTTTTAATGAAAAAATTGAGTTGGGTATGTCGGTCAATGGTAAATGCGATGCCATTTTCATTAAAAATGTTATTTTCGCTCCAAGTGTAGTTGGAGAGGGGGAAATGGACGAAATATTCAGTTTTAATGAAAAAATTGAGTTGGGTATGTTGGTCAATGGTAAATGCGATGCCGATTTCATTAAAAATATTATTTTCGCTCCAAGTGTAGTTGGAGAGGGGGAAATGGACGAAATATGCAGTTTTAATGAAAAAATTGAGTTGGGTATGTTGGTCAATGGTAAATGCGATGCCGATTTCATTAAAAATATTATTTTCGCTCCAAGTGTAGTTGGAGAGGGGGAAATGGACGCAATATGCAGTTTTAATGAAAAAATTGAGTTGGGTATGTCGGTCAATGGTAAATGCGATGCCGATTTCATTAAAAATATTATTTTCGTTCCAAGTGTAGTTGGAGAGGAGGAAATAAACAAAATATTAAGTTTTAATGAAAAAATTGAGTTGGGTATGTCGGTCAATGGTAAATGCGATGCCAATTTCATTAAAAATGTTATTTTCGCTCCAAGTGTTGTTGGAGAGGGGGAAATGGACAAATTATTCAGTTTTAATGAAAAAATTGAGTTGGGTATGTTGGTCGATGGTAAATGCGATGCCGATTTCATTAAAAATATTATTTTCGCTCCAGGTGTAGTTGGAGATTTTTAATGAAATCGGCATCACATTTACCATCGACCGATATACCCAACTCAATTTTTTGATAAATATTATTTTCGCTCAAGTGTAGTTGGAGAGGGGGAAATGGACAAAATATGCAGTTTTAATGAAAAAATTGAGTTGGGTATGTCGGTCGATGGTAAAAGCGATGCCGATTTCATTATATATTATTTTCGCTCCTAGTGTAGTTGGAGAGGGGGGAATGGACAAATATCAAGTTTTC
>CM034005.1:249589-446530 GCA_019603395.1 Cyrtorhinus lividipennis
TCAATGAAACTCGGCTGATATTGCTGTACCTTTGTACGATTATAGGAAGGTGGGTTTAAAAAACGATGCAAATTCATTATCACGGGTTGATTATTCCTCGGACCAGGCGCATGGAGACTCATTTCTTCAACATGGGGAAAATGGAAACAGTGGGTGTGGCGGGTTCCGGACCAATTCCAATCGATTCCTACTCTGTGCTACAAAATATGGCTAAAACAGTCCATCAATCCCTTTCAAATGCTGATTCTTGCAATACCTACTTTGTGCTACAGAATATGGCAAACACATTCCATCTATCCCTTCCACATGCTGATTCTGGAAATACCTACTCCCTGCAACAGAACATGGCAAACACATTCCATTCATCTCTTCCCAATGCTAGTTTTGAAAACACCTACTCCCTGCAACAGAACATGGGTCCCGGACCCATTTCAATCGATTCAGGGTCCAAAATATAGTGGAAAATGATACCCCACACGCCCAGGTACCAGAAATCTCGACAACACACATTCGAAATGGGTAAATAGGTACCCATTTGACCCATAACCTCATCCAGAGGTCGCCAATCGTTCCGGGGCCCATTTCATTGGATTCAGCGTCGCAATTCAGAGGAAAATGATACCCCACATGCCTAGGCACCAGAAACCTTGAAAACGCATACACAAAATTGGTAGATAGACACCCATCTCGACCCATAACTTCATCCGGTGGGCGCCAATCGTTCCGGGACCCATTTCATTGGATTCAACGTCCAAAATTTAGTGGAAAATGACACCCCACACGCCGATTGCAGGTTGCCAAAAATCTCGAAAATCCATTTTTCTAAATACTGACCCCTACCCCTCCCAAAGTTGCTCCGATCGGAACAAGAAGAGAAGAAGATTGAACAAGAAGAGGCCGCGTTAGTACGGAGGCCTAGCAGGAGCAAAAGATTGAACTAAAAGACCCCTTGGAAAACCCGGCACCTCCACGAGATCCACCCTGGGCTGCCACAGGCAGGCGGACGCCGGAAGAAGAGGGTGGGGTGCCTGATATCGGGGAAGCCATAGAGCATGGAGCCATAGAGCGGGGCTCCCAGATGATCTAGCGCAAAGAAAAGAAAAAGGGAAAACACGACTGGGATAGACTGTAATGGGCCACATGGCCTCAGGAACAGTCTAGCGCAGGTATATCAGGACGGACATTTGACTTATTTGATCTAGACACCTTGAAACGTCCCGAAAATTTTTTTGGGCCGAATTGGAGAGGTTGACCTTTTGTATGGAAACTTAGGTTGATTATTCAAGGAATAACCAACCAAAATCGATAAACAATATGAGGTGTTGAAGATGATTACCAATGACAAAGAAACTATTCTGGATTTCATCGCAGACATTGACGGTTTTCCCGGCTGTAGTCCTTGGCTGGTTTTTACATTGGTCGCGTCACTGGATACTACAATGGACTTTTTGCCATTGAACTGTAGGCCAACCGTAGCATTGTGTCTCGCAACGACCTCAACATGCGGTTTTGTAGACCCAAAAACGCTGCAAATTGTTCCATAATGGTTGAATATTTCTTTGAGCAAGGTTATGGGTGTAAAAAAGTGAATGTGGAGTGTCCCAGACTCATTTTAAAATTGATTCAGCGTCCAAAATTTAGTGGAAAATGATACCCCACACCCCTAGGTACCAATAAATCACGAAAAATGACTTTCAAAATAAGTACACGTACCAATTTTGACCCATACTCACCTCAGGTGGGCACCAATCTGCTTGGCACATATCTCAATGAATTCAGCTTCCAAAATTTAGTGGAAAATGATACCCCGTACGCCTAGGTATCAATAAATCTATAAATGACTTTCGAAATAGGTACACGTACCCATTTTGACCCATACTCACCTCTGATGGGCACCAATCGGCCCGGTGCGTATCTCAATGAATTCAGCGTCCAAAATTTAGTGGAAAATGATACCCCGTACGCCTAGGTATCAATAAATCTTGAAATTACTTTCGAAATAGGTACACGTACCCATTTTGACCCATACTCACCTCAGGTGGGCACCAATCGGCCTGGCACATACCTCAATGGATTCAGTTTCCAATATTTAGTGGAAAATGATACCCCACAATACTTAGTTTAAAAATTAAGTTTCACTAAAAACACTTCTACCCATATCCTCCCTAAAACCAACACAACTCCCTGCCACCCCTTTTTGTACTACTTGTATTTGTATTCAAATAGCTTATATAAGATTGCAGAAAGCGGTGAAAGACTGGATTCTGGATGATTATGCGCTACAAACATTTACGATTTACCATATTTAGGTCTGTCATCCACTAATTTTGTATAAACAATAATTGCCGATATGTTGTCTATAATATGATGAAAAATATCGCCAACTCATCACCGATATATCGCCTTCCGATGTCCCAACTTTACCATAGAATTGACACGTTAACTTAAACTTTTAAAAAATAGATATTAAACATTGACAAATAAATTTAATCTTTTGAAAATGAACACCGACTTTGGACAAATAGATTTCAACTATTTTGTACATGTAGCGATTTCAGGGCTGTGTTACTATTCAAGACACCTACATTCTTCGTATAAGTAAACCTTCGCTGTGCCAGCGGCTTGAATCTCTTCTGCATGGGTAGAATAATCTCTAATCATAGCGTTCTCAGTTCGTTAAGTTTCAATCCTCGCTTTTTTTTTATTATATTTTATTTTTATTTCGTTTCTTTATTATTGATGATAGAGTTCATGGAACGCCGCGTATATCTAGAAAATTGCAGGAATCTCATAACAATTGTGAGAATCTCTTATCAAGGGGGCATGGTCATAGAGCGATATATCGATTGTAACGCTATATCGATTTTTCGGGTTGCGTGCACTGATGTATAGATTTACCATTTTGTGAATTGGTAATGTCTTTCTTTGTTCCGCTTGAAGTTGAAATCTATTTGTTTAAGGTTTGAGTTTATCTGTCGAAAGTTTAATAATTTTTTCATCTACATTTTCCTTCTAGACGGACCGCAATATTAATGGGCACGGTGCTCAACGTGAAAATCAAACGTTCGAAATTGGTTCGCGGATTCAGCAAAGAGCGAGTTAATTTATTTCGATGGGAATGGTCTGATTTAGTCGAGTTGATAAACACGAAGGTTTCTGAATCAGTTTAAAATTAGGGCAAGGCCTTGTTTGATTGAACTTACAAAACGGTTTCTTATTATCCCATAGAGTTGACGTTATATTTTTAAAGGAAGTGTACGAATGTAATAAATATCGTCGTTTAATTATAAAGGAAAGGCTTTTTTATCGGGAGGCTTTCTCCTTGAAAATTCTATAAATTTCTCCTCATTTGTTTCTCCTAGGTTGATCATCATCGAGGACGAAATACATTAAATTAGTCATTCTCGGTGTATATCAAACGATTGTGCCGCGGAAATTGCATGTAAAAAGATACAAGAAGTAACGATTGGAAATGTGTGATCGATTCGGATATTGATCTCCTTGTGATAACTATTGATTGAAATTACAAATTTCAAATCTCAAGAAGCCCATCTGTTTTGACACAAAGAGTTTTGGTTGGTTATTCCTTGAATTTTCTGGACGTTTCAAGGTGTCTAGATCAAAAAATCAGCAAATTCTTACACACGGGTTGGTTATTCCTTGAATGGGGGAAACAGTGGGTGTGGCGGGTCCCAGACCCATTCCAATCGATTGAGGGTCAAAAATTAAGTCGAATATGATACCGTACTCTGTAGTATACCCTACTATACTGGTTGCGCAACCAATTTCAGAACTGGTTGCGCAACCGATTTCAAAACTGGTTGCTCAACCTATTTTAAAACTGGTTGCGCAATCAATTTCAAAATTAGTTGCGCAATCAATTTCAAAACTGGTTGCGCAACCGATTTCAAAACTGGTTGCGCAATCGATTTCATTACAGGTTGCACAACCAATTTTAAAACTGGTTGATCAACCAATTTCAAAACTGGTTGCGCAACCGATTGTAAAACTGGTTGCTCAACCTATTGTAAAACTGATTGCGCAACCAATATAAAAACTGATTGCGCAACCAATTTCAAAACTGGTTGCTCAACCGATATCAAAACTGGTTGCGCAACCAATTTCAAAACTGGCTGCGCAACCAATTTTATTACTGGTTGCGCAACCGATTGTAAAACTGGTTGAGCAATTGATTGTAAAACTGGTTGCGCAACCAATATAAAAACTGGTTGCGCAATCGATTGTAAAACTGGTTGCGCAACCAATTTCAGAACTGGTTGCGCAACCGATTTCAAAACTGGTTGCTCAACCTATTTTAAAACTGGTTGCGCAATCAATATAAGAACTGATTGCGCAACCAATTTCAAAACTGGTTGCTCAACCGATATCAAAACTGGTTGCGCAACCGAATTTATAACTGGTTGCGCAACTGATTTTTAAACTGGTTGCGCAACTGATTTCAAAACTGGTTGCGCAACTGATTTTAAAACTGATTGCGCAACCAAATTTATAACTGGTTGCGCAACTGATTTCAAACTGGTTGCGCAACCGATTTTAAAACTGGTTGCAAAACCAAATTTATAATTGGTTGCGCAACTGATTTTTAAACTGGTTGCGCAACTTAACCTTATCTCTCGATCTCACCATCAAGTTTCCACCACAGTCCCACTCAGCTCACCGTTTCTCCTACAATTTTAAGCGCGCAGAAATTATGTAGCAATGAATAATTAATTGGCTTGCTATTCTCTCCCAGCCTATAGAACCCGCCCTCAACCATCTTTACAACACTTTGAATGAGGCCATCTCCCTCTTTGTTCCTAAAACTGTCACATTCACCAGCTCCTATCCAAAGTGGTTCTCCCGCGAGTTGATCCAGCTTATCCGTAACAAGAATTATGCCCATCACCGTTACAAGACAACGCATTCCAACGATGACTACTCAACTTTCTCCCAACTTCGAGCCAGATGCAAACTGTTGTCGCGGGAATGCCACTCAGCATACCTCCAGTCAGTCCAAGAGTCCCTCCGTGGCAACCCCAAGACCTTTTGGAATTATATAAATTATCGTGATGGAGGGTCCTCTCTACCACTAAATATGCACTTGGGCTCCACTTTTGCAGAAAATCCGCAGGAAATAGCTAATCTCTTCGCAACCCATTTTGCATCGGTCTTCGACCCCGGCCAAGGTCCCACCTCCTCTCGCAAACCCATTGATGCTGTCTCACTGGGCTCCGTCGTCCTGACGGAGTCTGTTGTCATGGGGGCGTTGCGCGGTCTTGATGCCTCTAAGGGTATGGGCCCAGACGGTGTCCCTCCTATTCTTCTTCGTGCCTGTGCAGAAAGCATTGCCCTGCCCCTGACTTCCCTCTTCAATGCATCTCTATCATCTGGCTACTTTCCTGGTCAATGGAAGTCAGCTTATATCACTCCGATATTTAAAAAGGGCATTAAAAGTGATGTTGGGAATTACCGTCCTATCTGCTCCCTTTCGACAATACCCAAAGTATTTGAGAAGCTGGTCGTGGCTCAGATTTCGCCTATCTTCGACCCTTTCCTTGCTCCCGAGCAGCATGGCTTTGTCAGGGGACGCTCAACTGTGACCAACCTGGCGACATTTCAGGAGTACACGCTCCGCGCTATTGGGGAGGGTCATCAGGTTGACCTCGTGACCACGGACTTTTCCAAAGCGTTTGACAGACTACCCCATAGCACAGTACTGGATGTTCTCTCATCCCTTGGGGTCTTTGGACCTTTTCACGCATGGATTGCCAGCTACCTTGCCACCAGACAGCTCTCAGTGCGCGTAAACGGGGTTGTTTCCAGCCCGTTTTCTGCCACTTCCGGTGTTCCCCAAGGCTCTCACCTCGGACCTCTTCTTTTCAACCTAGTGATCAACGGTGTCATCTCCTCTCTCCATCATATTAAGTTCCTGATCTATGCCGACGACCTAAAGCTCTTCATCTCCATACGCGACCCCTCAGACTGCCTGCTCCTCCAGCGGAACCTCGACGCCCTCTCTCTCTGGTGTGAACAAAATGGTCTGTTGCTGAACCCGTCCAAATGTGCGGTCACCTCGTTCCACCGCTCACACTCTCCAGTCAACCACCTCTATCTGATCGACGATGTTCCGCTCTCACGCGGGGATAGCATTGTGGACTTGGGTGTACTCTTGGACTCGCAGCTCTCCTTCTCTACTCACATCGCTCAGGTAGCGTCCCGTGGGATGCGGGCTCTGGGTTTTGTGAAGAGGAACACCAGAGAGTTCACTCAAGCATCGGCTCTCGTGACGCTCTACAAAACTCTCGTGCAACCAATCCTGGAATATGCGTCTGTGATCTGGAGCCCTCACTACGATTGCCACGCCGTACAGATCGACCGAGTTTTTAGAGCTTTCCTCCGCTATCTCGCCTACAAGCTCTCAATTCCCCGTGAGAACCTGGCCTACGATGAGCTTGCACGCCGTTTCGACTTGCTGTTTCCGCGTGATCGACGGCTGTGCTCTGACGTCTCGTTCTTCCACGGCTTGCTATCTGGTCGCCATGACGCTCCGGATCTTCTCGCCTGTATTGGCTTCCACGTACCCCGCGCCGCTTCTCGTTCTGTTGTGCCCTTTGCCATCCCTTTCTCAGCTACAAACTACTTGTACAACCGCCCAATGTGTCGTCTTCCCCGACAGGTGAACCTCCTCTCCACGTCGCCCCCCTTTATCGACGTAATTTCTTCGCCACTTCCTCGTATTAGGTCCACTCTCTTTCGAACTCTGAACCGACCATCATCTTCGTTACCTAACCAATTCATGTGATCAGTGCAGTGCTAGGTTACTTTTTGCCTTCAGCTTAGATTCTGCTTTCTTCCCCTTTTCATTGATGTCATTTTCTCTGTCGCTGTACATTTACTACTACCTGCATTCATTTTGTAATTGGGCTTGTCCCGTTCCTCTTTAAATAAATAAATAAATAAATAAATAAACTAATTTTAAAATTGGTTGCGCAACTAATTTTAAAACTGGTTGCGCAACCGATATCAAAACTGGTTGCGCAACCGATATAAAAACTGATTGCGCAACCAATTTCAAAACTGGTTGCTCAACCAATATCAAAACTGGTTGCGCAACTGATTTTAAAACTGGTTGCGCAACTGATTTTAAAACTGGTTGCGCAACCAATATAAAAACTGGTTGCGCAACTGATTTCAAAACTGGTTGCGCAACCGGATTTGTAACTGGTTGCGCAACTGATTTTTAAACTGGTTGCGCAACTGATTTTAAAACTGGTTGAGCAATCGATTGTAAACTGGTTGCGCATCGATTTCAAACTGGTTGCGCAACCGATTTAAACTGGTTGCGCAACAAATTTAACTGGTTGCGCAACTGATTTAAACTGTGTTGCAACTGATTTTAAAACTGGTTGCGCAACCAAATTTATAATTGGTTGCGCAACTGATTTTAAAACTGGTTGAGCAATCAATTGAAAAACTGGTTGCGCATACGATTTCAAAACTGGTTGCGCAACCAATTTCAAAACTGGTTGCTCAACCAATATCAAAACTGGTTGCGCAACCGAATTTATAACTGGTTGCGCAACTGATTTTTAAACTGGTTGCGCAACCAATATAAAAACTGGTTGCGCAACCAATATAAAAACTGGTTGCGCAACTGATTTCAAAAACTGGTTGCGCAACTGATTTTTAAACTGGTTGTGCAACTGATTTCAAAACTGGTTGCGCAACCAAATTTATAATTGGTTGCGCAACTGATTTTAAAACTGGTTGAGCAATCGATTGTAAAACTGGTTGCGCATCGATTTCAAAACTGGTTGCGCAACCGATTTTAAAACTGGTTGCGCAACCAAATTTATAATTGGTTGCGCAACTGATTTTTAAACTGGTTGTGCAACTGATTTTAAAACTGGTTGCGCAACCAAATTTATAATTGGTTGCGCAACTGATTTTAAAACTGGTTGAGCAATCGATTGTAAAACTGGTTGCGCATCGATTTCAAAACTGGTTGCGCAACCGATTTTAAAACTGGTTGCGCAACCAAATTTATAATTGGTTGCGCAACTGATTTTTAAACGGGTTTTGCAACCGATTTCAAAACTGGTTTTGAGGCTATGGGTCAGAATGGGTGCATATTTACCTATTTTGAATGTGTGTTTTCCAGATTTCTGGTACGTAGGCGTGTGGGGTATCATTTTCCACTAAATTTTGGACCCTGAATCGATTGGAATGGGTCCGGGACCAGCCACACCCACTGTTTTCCTCATTTTCCCCATGTCGAAGAAATGAATTTCCATGCGTCTGGTCCGAGGTTTAAATAGACTCCATGCGCCTGGTTCGAGGAATAACCAACCCGTGTGTGAGAATTTGCAGCCCGGATCTGACGAATAAAGATTTAATTTTATTGAATTAATTTTGCAGGAATTTGAATTTATCAGACACAAATTAATTTCCATTGTTAATGTGTGCTCGCAGCTCGTCCCCAATATTATATTTCTTGTTGAAGTTGAAGTACCGTTGACTTCAGCGAAGAGTATTTCACAGTTCCTTTTTGCCTGTAAGTTTGAAAATGTCGCTTGGTGGGAAACTGTAAATACGATGAGTCGGCGTAGATGTCTATCGCCTTAATTTTGAATATCAAATGTCGACCTTTCGCACGTCGTGGTCACCTGACTTTCTCTAAATCGGATTCTCGCCAGAAGTTTCACAAAGGAAGTAAAAATATGGAGCCGAGTCTGCCGGCATTGAACGTTGACCTACATTCAGCTCATCGTTGCCAAACGTGCACTTGATTTTATACGATACATTTAGTCGTATATTAGTATCAAAATTAGTGTTGACGTTGTTCCTGTAACCATAAAATATTCCCTAAACCCTCGGACCAGGCGCATGGAGACTAATTTAAATCAATTCAGCGTCCATAACCTCTTCCGGTAGGTGCCAATCGTTCTGGAACCCTTTTCATTGGATTCAGCGTCCAAATTTAGTGGAAAATGATACCACACGCTTAGATCGCCAAAAATTTCGAAAATCCATCATTCGAAATACACGTTTTGACCCCTACTCTGCCCAAATTTGATCTAATCGGGCTGAATAGTTTCGAGGACCAACTAGAGCCGAGAACGGGCCCCTGACCAAAATTTCAGATTTTTAGAAATTTTCCTACTACCGAAATCGGCGTGACGGCGGACGGACATTTGCTAATTTTGATCTAGACACTTCGAAACGCCCAGAAAAAATTTTGGGCTGAATTAGAGAGATGACTATTTGCGTGAAAACATAGGTTGATATTCAAGGAATAACAAATCACAAGTTCCACACATTACACTACTTGTAATGCAGTGTAATGCAGTTGCATCTCGATCAAAACTAGAGTGTATATTTGGATAAATACAATAAAGTTGACTTGTTGGGAAAAAAAAAAAATCAAAAAACTGTCATGTTTTTAGATTGAAAAAAAAAAAAAAAAAAAATTGGGAGGAAGAAAAGAAACTGAATGAAATAATCACAAAAGGAATGGTTACCTGCAAGGTTTCGGTGATTTTGTACATTATCTACATCATGTAACTGGCCACACGCTATCACATTTCGCATCACAGTCCTCCGGCTACGTCACAAACGTTTTATAACATCAAGTGAACAACATTGAGACAAAACACGGGAAATAGGTACCGCGTTGACGTCGCGTGTTGTAAATTGTGACATGCGAACTCAACAAAAGAACCAGAATATAAAATTGTCATCCTAATGATCAGTCTGGAAAGCCTTCATTTAGACTGAGAAAAAGAATAATTCCTATTTACAGTATATGGCATAAGTGTTAAATGTGTGTTGAGTGTTTTGTGAGTATCCTCATATTTCTTTCGGAATGAATTGACCGCTTGATTCTCAAGTAGTTTGATTAAAAAGTGATGAACCCGACTGAACACCATGATCATAGTGGGACTCTTCAAGAACTTATCTCTACCGACTAAATTTATTTCGTCGTACGAAGCAATCCTTGCCAGTTGAGGTGAACTATCTTCTTATCTGCGGCGTCTGTTCCTTCCTGGAAATACAAGGCTCCCCACTAATCGAGTTTCCAAGTGTTGACGCATCATTTTATTTCACTTGTTTACACGCAATAGATACCTTACCTGCCGTATATTTGATCGACTATGTGCATAGGTTGGAAAATAGAATGCAAGACCGTTCTGAAAACATGGGGCACCGCCGCGTTGACGCGGTTTGTAGTTGAACTCGAAGAAAATATTCTCAAAATATATGAAATATAATCAATTATACCATGACAGATTTTGATTGTCGAGAGAAAAATTGAAAACCACGGCAGAATCAGTCCAGGACGGCGACCCAGGTGGTCGTTGAATGAATCATAGATAGCACACATTTTCCACCTGTAAACCTCCCCATGTGCGGCGATAGAGCTGATAACCGTAAATCAGATTGGCCTGTGCAGATGTAGTTCAAATTTAAAATGCTGCGAATTCATTTACACGGGTTGGTTATTCCTCGGACCAGGCGCATGGAGCCTCATTTCTTCAACATGGAGAAAGTGGGGTATCATTTTCCACTAAATTTTAGATCCTGAATCGATTGGAATGGGTCTGGGCCCCGCCAAACCCACTGTTTTCCCCATTTCCCCCATGTTGAATATATGTTTTCGAGATTTCTGGTACCTAGGCGTGTGGGATATCATTTTCCACTAATTTCGAACCTTGAATCGATTGGAATATGTCCGGGACCTGCCAAACTAACTGTTTCCTCCGTTTTCTCCATGTTGAAGAAATGAGGATGCGCGTGGTCCGAGGGATAACCAACCCGTGTGAATGAATTTGCAGCGATTTAAACATAAATTTGAGGTGGCCAAAACACCTCACGACCCTAGTCCCCTCAGTTACTGAATATTTACAACAGTTTCAAAGTTCCTTTTGGCGGTGGTTTGACATTTTGAACCCGTTGAAACGTGAAAGGCGGCCGTAGATGTTACACTTATGTACTTTGCATACTGATCGACTAGGGTTTAGCTGAGGGAATTACATTCACCACTAATGCAAATAATGTCGTCTAGCTTTGTATGAGTAATCTAATATATATGTTAGTTCCAAATCTAATTCAATATTTTACATAAGGAGGTAACTATTGTAGGAAATCAACCGAAATTTAAAAAAAATGAATCATCTGCAATCGGGAATGAAAGGGCCACAAAGAAGAGATGGCGCTCTTCCGATTCCTTTTTTATGCGTCGTTACGCGTCACTAATGTCTTCTCAATGGATCTACGACTGGTTATTCGTCCAGGCGCTGCATTTCTGTTAATTAATCATTATTCTTGAACAAATTTAAAATTTTAAAACTCAAGGTAATCCACGTTTTAAACTTGTTTGGTAAGTTGTTGAAATATATTTAGAAGGGCTCTTTACCTGGGCGGATGATCAGTCGTGTCCATTGAGGAGACATTAGAGCGTTGTTGTTCTTGAATATTTTTTCGTTACGGTATGAAAACGTTAAGTCGCATAAAAAAAATATTAAAAAAACAGAATTTTGTTTGCGGATATTTTTACTCCGAATTGCTGATATCATTTAAATACCGGTTAATTTCATAAAAATGGGTTTTCAGATTTTGAATTAGGAATTTATAATTTTAAATCAGTTTTTGAACTGTCATATTGTACAACTTATACTACGATTAACACCCCCCCCCCCTTTCCCTAACGCTTGATCTAGACACTAGACGAAGTGGATGAGTTATTAGAGTTTTGAGAAGAATCAGATAGATGAGTTGAAAAGAATAAGGTGAACAATCGAAGATTCAAATCAAGTGCAATTTTTGTTGTGGTCAGGTGCATTGTTGTTGTTTTGAACCACCGTTGGTGTAACCTTCTCTCGGACAATGTCAACGATTCACAATATGTGGAACTCCCATCGAGAACCGGTATTCGCAGCTAACCTTCAGAGAGAACCGGGAAGAGAAGATATGTTTGCACTTAGAGTTTTGTTTGCAATCGGATAATATATCGACGATCGAAACGGGTTTCAACGGGGGACTCGATCAGATCTTACTTTCGCAGAGCGTGAAATCTTCTTCAGAGCCGTCTTCGGTCATTTCCTGGTTTTAAATGCCACTCAATATAAATTATACGGATAATCTGGCATCTCCTCTTACGTATCTATGCGTTACGTGTTGATTATAGGCTCACCCCACCGCGGAGTAGGTATTCCCTTAGTATCTACCAATCTGTAATCTCTATTTTGATGGTTTGCTGTGAACCTTATAAATTGTACAAAAATGTCATTAAATTTGTTATGAAATCTCAAAACATTGGCTTACAAATCGTTTACCTATTTATTGTAAAAACGCTGCAAGTTTTTACACAGGGGTAGGTTATTCCTCGAACCAGGCGCATGGAGACTAATTTAAAAATAGATTCAGCGTCCATAACCTCTTCCGGTGGGCGCCAATCGTTCCAGGACCCGTCTCATTGGATTCAGCGTCCAAAATTTAGTGGAAAATCATAACTCACAAGCCTAGGTATCAGAAATCTCGAAAACACACATTTAAAATGGGTAGATAGGCACCCATTTTGACCCATTACCTCATCCAGAGGGCACCAATCGTTCCTGGATCCATTTCATTTGATTCAGCGTCCAAAATTTAGTGAAAAATGATACCCCACATCTAGATCGCCAAAAATCTCGATAATTCATTTTTCGAACTACACATTTTGACCCCTACCCCGTCAAAATTTGGTCTGATCGGGCTGAAAGTTAGGAGGACTAACTAGAGCCGGGAACGGACCCCTGACCCAAATTTCAGATTTTTAGAAAATTTTCTACCACCAAAGTCGGTGTGGACGGTGGACGGACATGAAACGGACGGAAATGTTAAACAGACCAAAAATGTTAAACCAAACATTTTCAAGAGGGTATGAAACAAAAAACTTGAGTAAACGCGTTGATTTTCGAGCTCTTTCTTCAGTTTGAATCTAAAACGATGCAAATTCTTTCACACGGGTTGGTTATTTATCGGACCAGGCTCATGGAGACTCATTTCTGCAAAATAGGGGAGACCGTGGGTGTGGTGGGTCCTGGACACTTTCCAATCGATTAAGGGTCCAAAATTTAATGGAAAATGATACCCCACACGCCTAGGTACCAGAAATTTCGAAAACACATATTTGAAATGGGTAGGTAAGCGCCCATTTCGACCCATAAACTCATCCAGAGGACGCCAATAGACCTCGGACCCATTTCATTTGATTCAGCGTCCAAAATTTAGTGGAAAATGATACCTCGCACGTTTAGGTACCAAATATCTCGAAAACACATATTCAAAATGGGTAGGTAGATACCCATTTTGACCCACAACTTCATCTGGTGGGTTCTAATAGTTCTGGGACCCATTTCATTGGATTCCTTCCAAAATTTAGTGGAAAATGATACCCCACACGCCTTGGTGCCAGAAATTTCCAAACACATATTTGAAATGGGTAGGTAGGCACCCATTTTGATCCATAACCTTATCCAGAGGGCGCCAATGGTTCTCGGACCCATTTCATTGGATTCAGCGTCCAAAATTTAATGGAAAATGATACCCCACACGCCTTGGTAGCAATAATCTCGAAAACACATATTCAAATAGGGTAGGTAGATACCCACTTTGACCCACAACTTCATCTGGTAGGTGCGAATGGTTCTGGGACCCATTTCATTGGATTCCTTCCAACATTTAGAGGAAAATGATACCCCACACGGCTAGATCGCCAAAAATCTCGAAAATTTTTGAAACAATTTTTTGAAAAAAAATTTCTCTCAAGTCTCCCTTGTCTCAGGACGACATTCTCTTGTGCGATTTATATTTACGTATCTTGCTGATCTTTCGTGATCTTTGCTGGTGTTTCCCTCGTTTATTTGATTACTGCATCGATAGGCGCGATACATTGAAGACTTATCAGCCGCCCTGATGTGAAATAGTTCGTCGTAAGAACTTCCAAATAGTTTTAAAAACAGTAAAGCGCTGTTATTACACATTAAATGTTTTCTGTCAGTGAACGTTCTAGTTCGGTTCTTCTTTGGTGGTCGGCGGACATTGCTTTCCGAGGTTGTCCGCTGGTCTAATTTATTGTCGTGAGCCTCAAGTCGTTTGGAGTTAATCGAAACGAATTGAGCTTCATGGTCTATTTGATAACATTCCACATCACTTTGGAATGTTATTTTGCGGACAAAACATCATTTGTCGACGCGTGTTGCGCAATAAATGTACAATGAGTTTGGAAAAACTGCGTACGTTCAGAACCTGGACATCCATTTATTATCCACGATTTAAATTGACAAATTATCAGAGGATGTCGTAGTGGGGTAGGTGTCAAAATGTGTAGTTCAAAAAATGGATTATCAAGATTTTTGGCGATCTAGACGTGTGGGGTGTCATTTTTCACTAAATTTTGGACGCTGAATCCAATAAAATTGATCCGGGAATGATTGGCGCCCTCTGGATGAGGTTATGGGCCAAAATGGGTACCTATCTACCCATTTCGAATGTGTGTTTTCGAGATTTCTGGTACCTAGGCGTGTGGGGTATCATTTTCCACTAAATATTGGACCCTGAATCGATAAGAATGGGTCCGGGACCCGCCACACCCACTGTTTCCCCCATATTCGTCATGTTGAAGAAATGAGTTCGAGGAATAACAGTTAGTTACTAACCCTCGTGAATGAATTAATTTACAGTGTTTTTGGGCTGTGGAATCTTCCCATTATTGAGCAAGGCGTCCTTTTCATAAAAAATGATAAGGTCCTCCGTTTTGGTCAGGGACCTCTTTTCGGCTTTATTTGGCCCTCGAAACATTTCAGCCCGATCGGCCCAAATTATGAGAGAGTATGGGTGAAAATGTATTGTTTGATTTTCAATTTTGGGTGCCTTTTTGCGATCTAGGCATGTTGGGTGTCAATATTATCTAAATTTTGGACGCTGAATCCAATGAGATTGGTCCTAGACTAATTGGTGTCCACTGGAGGTGGGCACTATTCAAAATGGAACCTACCTACTTATTTCGAAAGTGTGATTTCCAGATATTTTGGTGCCTTTGGTAAGGTATCATTTTACCATGATGGACGCTAAATCGATTATAGAATTTTCATGACGTTCCATGGAAGGTTTTCCATTTCAAATTAGAAATTTCACTCATCACTGTGGAGGTATTACACGTCATATTGGAGGTTTTCCTTGTCAAATTAGAGTCAATCAATTTGTAGGGTGACAGAAATACATGATTTAATTATGGGAAAGCAATAACAGCAAATTAATTGGTGAAACGTAACATTCGACAAGTAAGAATGAACATAATGAATGAAAAATAATGAGCAAGTTTGTCAACAAATGGAATCTCTTCTTCATGTTGTCTTGCACGGAGTAGGTATTATCAGAATTATTTACGCGGGCTAGCGTTGCGGCGTTTAAAACTAATGCGAAACTACGTGTATCCGTCAATCTTCAATTCTCTCCAACTTCTTGTTATGTGTGAAATTAATAGTTTGAAAAGGAAAGTCTCCAATTTGACGTAAAATTTCCTACTCCCATGTAGGTCCTCCTCCCATGTAGGTCCTCCTCCCAAGGTTTTCCTCTTTCACTGCTTTGTAAGTGAAGCCGTGTATTTTCGATGGGAATCACACATTGATGTACGTAACATTGAAATCGATACATAAACATCGATTTGATGTAAAGTAGGATGCTCTTCTGGTCTCTCACTCGATGTATTCTAATATTATTTAATTGTGTGTACATATATTTTTTTTAAAATGAGTCTGAATGTCTTTTGGTTGGTTATTTTTTTTGCAGAAGAAGAATGGAAAGAAGTGCCGCCGGACGGGGGATGGGGCTGGTTGGTCCTGGGAGGAACACTCCTCATCAACATGCTCATTCCAGGAACCATCAAGTCCTTCGGCGTCCTGTTCGTCGAGTTCAAAAGCGTGTTCCACGCTACAGAAGCTGAAGCTTCTTGGATACCCGCTCTCTGTTATTTCTTATACTGTTCCTTAGGTGAGTCGCTTATTTACTTATATTGAAGGAATAATTACGTGATATATAAGATAAAAGGGATAAAACCGACCTACTTTTCCAGGTACAACCAATTTACTGGAGCAGCTTCAAAATACTTGAGACCGTTACAACAATAGTTGTGCGAATGCGTGGTTAAAGCTAATTGCCCAATGTATATTATTCCTTAGAGCAACAATGTGGGGAAAGCATTGAGTGTCCAGGACTCATTCCAATCGATTCAGCGTCAAAAATGTAGTGTAATCCGCGAACCAGACGCATGGAGACTAATTCATAAATAGATTCAACGTCCAGAAATCTTTTGGTGGTCGCCAATCGTTCCGGAACCCGTCTCATTGTATTGAGCGTCCAAAATTTAGTGGAAAACGATACCCCACACGCCTAAGTCGTCGAACTTGGGGGAAATAGTGGGTGTGGCGGGTACCGAACCCATTCTAATCGATTCAGGGTCCAATATTTAGTAGAAAATGATACCCTACACGCCCAGGTACCAGAAATCTCGAAAAAGGCATATTCAAAATGGGTAATATATACCCAATTTGACCCATAACTCCTTCCAGTGGGTGCCGATCGTTCTGGGACTCATTTCATTGAATTCAGCGTCCAAAATTTAGTGAAAAATGATACCCCACTCGCCTAGATCGCCCAAAATCTCAAAATTCATTTTTCAAAAAACACATTTTGACCCCTACCCCGCCCAAATTTGGTCCGATCGGGCTGAAAAGCTTGGAGGATCGTTCTAGGCCGGGAACAGACCCCTGACCCAAATTTCAGATTTTTAGAAAATGTTCTACTACCAAAAACGGCGTGGACGACGGACAAACATTTGACTTTTTTGATCTAGACACCTTGAAACGCCCAGAAAAAATTTTTGGGTCGAATCGGGGTTGACCTTTTGCATGAAAAACATGGGTTGATTATTCATGGAATAACTAACCAATGATACCCTACATGCCTAGTGCACAAAAAATGAATAAATGAATATAATATAAAATAAACCCTCTGCTAAATTGGTAAAAGTAGAATATTTTCAAAAAATTTGAACGAACTCATTTTTGCTGTAGTCGATACTAGAAACTCTTCAGCCCGATCGGTCCAAATTTGAGTAGGGCATGGGTATAATTTTCTATTAAATTTTTAACGCTGAATTGATTGGAATGAGTCCTGAACTCTCACTTCTTTACCCATACTGTTGCTCAAAATAGAAAAAAATAATTAAACGATTTACATTTTTTTTTGTTGATGCATCATTTACTTAAACCTGACATGATTAATTCCCCAAAGAATCGGAAAATTTTCTAAAAATCAAACTTGACGTATTTTCAATGGTACATGATGGCTCATTGGCCTAATTTGTACTTTTCCGTGTATTGTTGAGGAAATGTGCTTTCGATTCGACATGGATCCGTGGTAGGAACTTATTCCTTTGAATTATTTCCAGGACCATTGACGGCATGGCTGTCATCAAAGACTTCGTACCGAGCTGTGACAATCGCGGGAGGTTTGTCCGCCGCTTTAGGCTATATTACAAGTTGCTTCGCCACTTCTATACTTTACCTTTGCATTAGGTAAGTTGGTCGTCAAATCTTTTCTAACGTCAGGAAAAAAATTGTCAAATTGCCAAAATATTAATTGGTTTCTTGTTCCAGTTACGGCGTTTTAGTCGGTATCGGAGCGGGTCTTTCATTCCCACCGGGGATTTACCTCGTTACTTCGTACTTTGTTAAATACAGAGGCCTCGCCAATGGTCTTGCCATATCTGGAAGTGCTATCGGCTCCATCATATTCCCACCTGTTATCAACTATTCTCTCCAGTACTACGGATACAGGTGAATTTTTGCGTTATTATTCATATAAGTTAGCGGGTGAGTCACCCAACATGTAACCGTTACGAAATAACGTTATTTCAAAATAATGAGCGTAACAATTACTTAGGTACTCCAGTTGAGATGTGACAGTTATGGCGTTATTTTCAACTTTTTAAACTACAGTCTGAAATGGATGGAAAATCAAAAGTAGGTAGTACTACCTGACATTAATGCTACTGAACGCCCAAGAGAAACTGGAGTAACAGGAGCAAGGAAACTGATGAAACTTCTCCTGAAAACTTGATTCAAGACCAGTGAAGCCAAAATAAAAATGTAAGGGAGAGAGTACACCCCCACCCACCCCACCTAGCAAGTTAGGTGTGGTGGGCGAGAGCTTTTGACGTGAAGACGTCATTGTCGAGCCAACTATTCCAGAAAGGAGGACTACAGGCCACATTCAGAACCCATAACACACTACAATCGAACCTCAAACCACCATAGAACAAAACGACCCTCATAAAAATAGTGGAGTATACAAACTGACTTGCATTTGCAACCACGCATACATAGGGCAGACAGGACGCTCACTCAAAACACGCTTCAATGAACACATCCGATCTTTCAGAACAGAAAAATGTGACTCCAACTTTGCCAACCACCTACACAAACACGGACACAACCCTAGAAAGAAAGAAAGAAATGTTTATTTTGTCGTTTTGAGGCAACTATGGCCTATACAACAAGGAAAGTTAGCACAGGCTCACTAAGCATAATAACAATAAAGGTACAGACTATATCATGGTATAAATCTAAATAGAAAATAAAAATATACATAGTAGGTACTTCTCTTGTGGCTGACATAAAGGGGGGGGGGGCATAATAAGTTCTATGCACAATAAAATGGTTGAGAGTTGGTGGGTGCTTTTAGTTGGACACATCATCCGTCAATCCTTTCACAAAGGCTCTAAATTTCAAAAATGACAACACGGACACAACCCTACAGACATCAAAAACCTGCATGAAACTAATCCACCCACAACAAAAAGGACGTAAACTGAACATATTAGAAAACATGGAAATATACAAACTAAAACACTTTGATGGACGCATCATCAACAAACAACTAAATAACTGCTCTGAAGTTATTTGAAGGGAGTTTGAGCTGGCATCAATCTCCACTCAAAATGTATTTATTAGACTGCATTCATATAAACCCCTAAGACTCATAAGGATCCGCTACTTACATACACCTATGCTTATCATGTACTAATAGATGATGAACAAATTACTTTAATCACATTATTTCTTTATCATTCATTACCACTTACTAATTATCAGCACAATTGGTCTACTTCCAGTTAAACTGGGTCGTGTGTATTCCCTTGACATTTTGTAACAACGACCACTTCATTATAATTCAATTAGGGAGAAAATTAGCTCAGTATTGACATTGAGAGCAGGTAATTAGAACAGAATGAAGCTATTTTCAGCAAATTGAAATTAGTTCCGGTCAGGGTTAGTTGTGATCAGGGCTCTGCACGAAAACGCACAAATGTAGACAATGATTTAGGATGCCAAGAGAGTATAATTCCTTCATTCGTTAGCTTTTAGGGTAAATTTTTACGTTAAAGAAGAACACTTCAAAATTCTTTTCTGGGTTGGGTTTTGACCTATTTGAAGGGTTTGTATTTTCTATTCTGATTATTGACGCTAATAACCCAAAATGAAGAAAGTGTTTAGTGGCAGGCAACAGACTTCTAGACTCAGAGTGCACAGAGTGCACATGGAAAGGCTGACAATGAAGGCTACACATTCCTCATTGTTGCTGATTTGTCTGGATCATCACATCTTTCTGACATAGGTAGCTTTCTGAAGGATCTGAATCACAATCTTTGCTATCCAAGATTGAACGAAACATTCCAATCCGAAAATTGGTCAACCTGCTGGTATACTTCTTCCAGAAACATGCTATGCTCTGGAATGGAGGATACCACACTTCTCCCCCCCCCCCCCCTCCAATATCTCAAGTCACCTACTGAATTTACACAAGCACATTATTTGCTTCAGCAGAGACAAAAAGTAAAGCAGTTTTTAGCATGCCATTTGACAGTCAAGTGAGAATATTGGAGGGAAGGAGGGAGATGTTTGTCCCTTACCTTGAACATGAAGGTGGTTACAGACTGGACCAATGTTGTTGGTGGAATTGTTATGGTACATGACAAATCTTGAGAATTCCTCCCCCAAAATGTTATACCAGAAACACTGTTAGCAACAAAGTTATTTTTTCTATCAACACTAAGTTTCGTAAATAGCCATGAGCAATTTATGAAGAATTCCATGCCAATATGCAGATTTCAGAGACACACTAACGTACAGGCATGGTCAATGCAATCAAGCTGCAGTACCCAATATGGCCTAAAGCCAAACCCTCTGTCCTGCATCATTTCTGCTTCAATCAATACAACATCAACTCTATCCTCCGCAATATCAATTCAGACAAAGAACTCAACAACCTCTGATTTGAACCTACCACAAAGAAGTAATGAAACCGGTTTTTAATTGAATCCTCCAAAATGCGCCCTAATACATCTTTTTGGATTTTTATTCATTATGTAGGTACTTACCCCTTTTCTTACTTTTGTTAGGGGTACTGCTGATGCATGAATGGTCTGTGCCCAGGACCACATTGAAGCTGTGGTCCAAAGACCATGGTGGCAAATATTCCTTAAAAAATTACCTCATTATCATCACAATATTCAAAGTGAACTCAAGATGTTTGGACGATGGTACTCTACAAACTGTTCCAGTTCAGTGATTCTAACAAAGAATGTGCACAGCATGTCACTGATATCTAAAATGCCATCCCTTGTTGTCCTAGAGCGGAGCATCTTCTAACATTGTGCTATTTCTGACTGGTTGGGTAGCACTCTTTATTACGTTTCAGCCAGCTAACTCAGCTATTGAAGGCCATATTGTCTTATGGTTGCAGGGGCACTGTACTTCTCCTTGGTGGAATGTCATTCAACGTCATTGTTGCTGCCATGCTTTACCATCCAGTGTCAATGCACATGAAAAAGGTTCGTGTCGTTGTGGATCCAGAAAATGGAGATGCGTTAGCAGAGATTGACGAAAAGTCTGCCATTGAAATCATTACACCTACGACAGAAGAATCGGAGAAAAGTACCGAAATGTCGTCACCAGTCAAGATTTCTTCGAAAGAAAAAGAGTTTGAACAGCCACTCATCGTCGAACACTCAGGGCGGAAAGTGAGCACTGGGGTTCGTCGGTCAAATGTCAATTTAGACAATTACAACATCGTCCGCAAAGTGAGCAGTTGCTCTTATGCTGGGCGGCACAACGTTGGGAGCTCCACTCAAATCAACAGAAAGATAAGCGCCTACGCCAGCCCATACAAGGTTGGCAGCACTGGTCACATGCCGAGGAACTATAGCGTTGCATCCAACATGTCAAGTTCCTCGTTCAGGTATTCCAACTTATTATTTTATGGTTCTATGTCTGCTTTTGTTGTTTCTGTTGTCTATGTGTTACAAATAACCTGTTAACTGGCTAGGGAATCAATCAAATGATCATTGTTGCTGCCAAGATACTTATTTGACTTTCAGCACACACGCTCATCTGATTCGGTTTTCTGATTTCTAAAGATAGCATAACTCCCCTTTTTCATCACTTCTGTTGCGCACGTAGAGTAATGATATCTACCGGAGAATTCTCTTAGGAATATGGGGAATAGTTCAAGTGTTGCCTTGTCTTTACTGGGTTTACGAGGATTGTTAGGATTGCAGAAAGCATACAAGGTATATTTTAAGACTGAAAAAGTATCTTACAACCCCCTCAAAGTGACTGAATTTAGTTGCGCTTTTCCTCCAGTATTTGCAAATAGTGACTGTAGAGCGTACTCGAACTCACTGATAAACTCAAATTCCATAATTCAGTAAATCAGAAATGCGTGACACAAAGTTCTAGTAAGTTCTGATGTAAGTAGAAGTCACTTTCTGAATCATGTTGCCATAAAAATACACTGAGCTTACCATGAAATCGATATTAACCTGGCATAGACGTACAAAGGTACCTACACACAAGGCGTACAAACAAGCTGACAAAAGATGGAGTGGAAAATAATATTGTATTGGTAATTACAAATTGTACAAGCTAAGATACCAAAACTCAACCATGATTTTGATGATGAATGATATGTTAACCCTCTACAGACCATGTGGATTGCCCAAATACCGGAAACCAAGTGTGGTACGCTCAGACCACACTCATTTTTCCAAGTATCTACAATGGTAAAACTGTATCATTTCTGAGTATTGCGTGAAAAAAAATTCATTTCATAATTTCAAAGGTCAAATTGAGGGGAAAATAAAAGTTGAGAAAATCCAAAATGTATTTGTACTTTATTGCATTAGAATCTGAAACAAACATACTTTGATTTTAAAAACAAACTTTAATAAGTATTTCAAACTTTGGCCTTTTATGCAAATCATACTCTTATTTCCACTCAGATATGTATGATGTGAATATTATACATATCTGAGTGGAGATAAGAGTCTGATTTGCATAAATTCGCTGAAGTTTGAAATACTTATCAAAGTTTGTTTTTAAAATCAAAGTATGTTACACATTCTGGATTTCCTCTGCTTTAAACTCTCCCCTCAATTTGACTTATGAAATGGTGAAACTTTTTTTCCATGCAATACTCAGAAATGATACAGTCTAACTAAGAAGCCTTGGGAAACAAGATGGCGTGAGGGGGAGAGGGAATGATACCCTTGGGGCCAGCCTGGACCCCACGTGGTCTACAGAGGCTTGTGCTGTCAGGTTCCAGGGCAAGCTCGGTCCAAAATCCTTACTTCCTCATTACCTCTTCATGGCTGATTATATTGATTTTTAAGGAAGTAGAAAGAAGTCAAAACAGTTCCACTTGTCAAAATCAAGCCCTTTACTGCGTAAATATTGAATGAAACTGTGTGGAAAGAAGATGGTCCTCCTTTATATTCGATGATTGTCGAGTATAATTTTGTTTCATCGTTATAACATAATTATGTTACAAGGAAAGTATAAGCACTGCCTCAAATTAAATTGTGTTTGTTAGGAGACCCAGAATAAATTCAGAGCCTTGCACTAAGGTAGCCGCGACCTTGCTCCGTCATCCTTTTAAAAAACGGCTGACGTTCGTCGAGCTGAAAGTAGAAGGTTTGGCAACACTTTTCGAATATGCATCTCCACCAGGTCACTTCAGGTAAACGCAAGGTACAAGGAACCGCTGATGGGAGTGGAGCAACCGAATGAACGGCCGGAACGGATCATGGGTGTGCGATGAGGTGAAATAACCAGACAGCTTCATCATCAGGGAGAACTATTTGAGGTGCCAGTTGCGTTAAGCACTCATACATAACTAAAGATCGCCCATCATCTTCGCTTGCGGTTATTTATTGAAACGAAAGTCACGTTCGCTGGGTGTTGAGTTGGTTATTGGCCATCGTCATCCATCAATCCATTTCTACGATCGATCAGCGCCTCCAGCGATTCGGCTGATGGGAGAGCTCGATTGGTGGAGGTTCCCTGCACACCGCTAATCAGTTTCGTTGCTGAGCGGACTTGGTGCACGAAAAACCGGTGAATTGTTAACGTCTAACGTGGTACAGATGCTATTTTAATAACATTATTTATGTAAACCATATTCTTAGCGACCTACACCTGTAAAGGAAAAAAACAGCAACTAAATACATGATCGGAACACAATAATTTGTTTCAGCAAATCTATAATTTAACTAAAGGATGCAGTTGAAAAGGAAGCATAATATTATGTAAGGTGATAGTTAACAACAAAAACATTAGGTATTCAGGTTGTCCCACAAGTTGTCCCCACCCCCCTCCCATTTTAAAAATCCACCAAATGGGAGTAAGAAAAGAATTTTTTTTTTTGTTGGTCTTCTTCTTTTTTTGTTGGTTATTCCTTGAATAGCAAAATGCAAAAAGTCAATCTCTCCAATCGTTTTTTTTTTCTGGACGTTTCAAAGTGTCTGGATCAAAATTAGCAAATGTCCGTCCGTCCGTCAGGTCTTTTCCTTCTTCCCGTTCCTACGCCTTGCGGCTCTATCGGGGCTTTGCTTGATGTCTGGACGGTTGCGCTCACTCTCTTGCCGTGCGTTTTGCCACTGCTTTACTCAGCAGTGCCCAGGATGGACGCAGAGGTAGCACGGTTGGGACCAGGAGGCTTCTTAGAGTGATTGGCGTGTGGGCCATCCTTTTGCAGCCATAACTTGATGGGCAAACTTTTTGGTGCCTTCTGCGTTGTTCCTGGATTGGAACGCACCTGCCATGGGCTCTCTTCAGTTGCGGCCAGACCCAGCACTGCTAGCCATCGCCTACGCGCAGTTTCGTGCTTTGGACACTGGAGGTAGACATGGTCCGCCGTCTCAAGCTCGCCGCACTCACAAAGGGGGGAGGGCTTCAATCTCATGCCATGGAGCTTGGCGTTGAAGTCGCCATGGCCAGTGGCAAACTGCGAGACGTAGTGGTCTATATCCACATAGCGCTGAGACAGGCGTGTGCGGATGTTTGGCCAGATTTTGTGTGTGTACCGTCCATTTGGAGACATGTCCCATCGTTCCTGCCACCTGTCTAGGCTCCTCTCAGAGATTGCAGCCTTAGTTGTGCATCCAGCTATCATGCTCTCTCTGCCATGGCTGATTTGCCACATTGATGCCAGGGCCTGGAGCTTAAGGTCCAATGGCATCTGCCCTGTCAGGACGTGGGGAGCTTCGTGCGACTCTGTCCTGTATGCCTGACTGACCATGAGGAGGGCGCTTCGCTGTGTCTTGAGCCGTTTCTTCAGATCATTACCTTTCACGTACCTGGCCCAAGCTGGGCATGCATACAGAGCCACCGTCTCAAAGAGGGACTTGTGCTCTTGCTGCAGCGCACTGGATGTGCTTGGTTGGGTGAAAGCTCCTGCTTAGGAGGACTCCCAGGTAGTTTGGTGTTGCACAGTACCTGATAGTTGCTCCCCCAAAAGCAATTTGCAAATGTCCGTCAGCCGTCCACGCCGATTTTGGTAGTAGACATTTTTCTAAAAATCTGAAATTATGCTCAAGGACCCGTTTCCGGCTCTAGTTGGTCCTCAAAACTCTTCAACCCGATCGGACCAAAAGAGGGGGGGGGAGGGTTAGGGGTCAAAATGTGTATTTTGAAAAATGGATTTTCAAGATTTTTGGCAATCTAGGCGTGTGGGGTATCATTTTCCACTAAATTTTGGACGCTGAATCCATTGAAATGGGACCGGGATCCGCCACACCCACTGTTTTCCCCATGTTGAAGAAATGAGTCTCCATGTGCCTGGTCCGAGGAATAACCAACTCCTGTGAAGGAATTTGCAGCGTTTTTTGAAAATTAATTTCATTTTTGAATGCAACGCAACTTTGCGTGAATGCAAAACCGGGTAAATGCAAGCCAACTTGTTTTTAAGTAGAAAATATTACGACAAGCCCCATTTTTGTATCAGGGCAATTCAAGATGGGTAGAATTAGGGACTCGCAGGTAATTTTCCGCTGTCGTCAGTTACCTACCTCAAGTAGACCTTTTCATTTGGACATTAGGGCATAATACCAACGGATACCTTTATAATTTGTACCAGCTCGAGTCAAAGGGCCAAAGGGAGCATCGCCTCAATCACCGTGGAATGTGGCCAATTTGGATTACCTCGGCCATGTCTGTTCAGAAGACGGGGATTTCTCCCGTACGTATATAAGAATCGTAACGCGTAGATAATCGTCATTTTTCTGTAGGTAATGAACGCGTAGTTCTGACTGTTGAATGATTCAATGTTTTCTCGTCAATCATACACTAGGGCCAACTGATTCAACATTTAAAAAAAAACTCATTTGTACGCTCCCCGAATAATTTTTATATCATTTTGGTGTTTTTCTGTGTCTAATATCCAGTAGATTAATCATTGTTCGTAAAGACAAATTGTTATTGTTGTTGTAAAAAGCGCGACGGAAAAAGGCGGGAATCGATATTTATGTGAAGTATTTTTTTTGTTTCTCCTACGTTTATTACATTTTCACCATTATTCGTCTAATTCAACTAACTTAGCCATTTACTCACGTCGTATAGGTTATATATATATCTGCTTGAAGAAATATCATTTGTATACCTTCCGCATGTCACTAAGCACCATTATGTCCTATGAGAGCTCACTGTTTCACTATTTTTCCTGCTTTGCATCGCATCTTCCCACTCATATTTGTATTTACCAATTTCTTCTCTTAACTTTTTTCATGATATTTACCATGTTTTACACTTTGTAATGATTTTCAGAAGTGAATATCGAAAATGTATTTTTCTTGTTAACTTCACATTCTTCAAACAAGTGGGCGCCTACCATGAGACGGACAACGTTGGATGGAAAAAATGATGTGTTCGGCTACTTATCGCTTGAAAAAAGGGACAATTTGAAAATAGCAGGATTTGAAAATGACAAAAAATGGGCGGCAACTCCACCCTTTTCAACGTAGATATTGAGTTGTACCCAAAAACACTCAGTTTAATTAAAAAATAAAAAACAAATTAACTGAGCAGATTAGTATAGTTTGTAGGTAACTCTAGCTGAACTAACACAATTCCATAATCGATTATTTTTCCTCAAATCGTTGTTGCCTATCAGTAGGTGCTGCCAAATATTTGCTAATACATCATCTTGTGTCAATACTTGTCAGTCAAACTTTTCTAAATTTGTCC
This sequence comes from Cyrtorhinus lividipennis, assembly GCA_019603395.1. Lineage (NCBI taxonomy): Eukaryota > Metazoa > Arthropoda > Insecta > Hemiptera > Miridae > Cyrtorhinus > Cyrtorhinus lividipennis. The sequence continues at coordinate 276,214 of CM034005.1, forward strand.
TAGTAGTCATTGTCCATTCACAAGCTTCGAGCAATCGTGTTTTTAGTTTCTTTCTTTTAATGAACCTCGAAACAAGGGGTATATGCGTCGGTTAAAAAACAAATTTTCCTGCAATAAAAGGCCTAACATTGCCTAGTTTTATTGTGTAATAATTTATCTGAGAAGAAATTCTCTTTATTGAAAATCCTCATTTATGCCCAGTTTTTTGCTAAGCAAGTGATGGTAGTTTGAGACGCAAAGCAGCTAAGGACAATATGACTGACCCTCACTTTACAGTGAGGAATAAAATAACCATAAATATTGCTTTTCCATCTAGAGGCAAGTGCCTTTAAATATGCAGCAAGTATGCAGCTGCACTGCAGTAAAACAAGCATATACGCAGGTTCATAGCCATACAGGTGCTTATGTATGTCCACATCTGCCTGTCAAAGTAAGAGGGCGAGGATTTTCAAACAAAACAAAAACATTTTTAGTCAAAACATACATTTTGAAGGAACTTATTAGCTAATGTAGGTAAGATCCTGCTTGATTTGCATGCATGTGTACCACACGTTGGGCACAATTGTAAATAGTCTGTGCAATCTGAACAGTCTCCATCTTTCTCAAACTGTAACTGCAGTCTGAATGGCGTTTTGTTGTGTTGCAGGTACGTAAGTACAGCATTCCACGGGAGCACTCTGGTGAACCTGCATCATGACTTTTCATCGAATCCAGAGCTCAAAAAGAAAGAAAAGTCCATTTTCAAGTGCTTCAAGTGTTGTGCAAGTGGCGAGGAGACGAAGACAAACAAAAAAGAACCTAGCCTCGTCATGAGCCTGTTGAAAAATCCAATTTACATCATGCTTTTGATATCAAACGCCACTAGCGCCATAGGGTACGTGAATTTCACGATATTGGCACCCTCGTACGCCGCGGATTTGGGATATGACACGGATAAAGGAGCCTATTTGCTCTCCATCATATCCACGACTGACTTGATTGGAAGGATCGGAGGCGCTGCTTTGTCTGATTTCCTTCCCTTGGACAAGCGAGTGTACTTCATTGGTGGTTTTCTGGTTTCTGGCATCAGCTTGGCTATCCTCCCTATGTTCACGACGTATGGAACCATGAGTGCCATTTGTGCTGTCTTTGGTCTGGCTTCGGGCACATACGTTGGTATTACTGCGGTTGTAATGGTGGACATTCTTGGCGAAGACATGTTGGCTTCCTCCTACGGGATATCGCTGTTTGTAAACGGTGTACTTCAACTTTTTGGCCCCCCGATAATTGGGCGAATTTATCAACACGTCAGATCGTACCAAGTCGTCATTACTGGCCTAGGTGTTACTCTCATCTTTGGATCCGCTGTTTGGTTGTTGTCGCCTTTCTTCAAGAAGAAAGACAATAAAAAATGAATTCTACATTAAATCTTTCCAATAGAGCAACAATCAGTATTAATTAGAGCAGTAAATTGTTGACATTTCTACAACTAGAAATGTTGAAGAAGATGAAAAACAATGTTCTTGTTTTAAGGGTAAAACGAGACATCATCTCTGATATGCCTTCTTTTCAAACATTCTCACATATATGTTCACTCATTCTGTTCAGTCATGGACCCGCTTTGCCCTAGGATTGTAAAAAAATCCCTCACTGACGTAGAGCCAATTTGATTTCCTGACAACAACGCCCTGTAACTTATGGTTCTATTTGGGTGGACTCAGAACAACATTCTGCAAATTGACTCCAGCACTAAGATGATGAGAGACTATGCAAGACCAATGATGTTAATAATACGTTCAGTGCTGAGGACGTCTCATAGAGAGCAGCGCAAAGATGGCGGACGTCTAGGGACTTCTGCGCTATGCGGGTTTGCAAAGCACGGCCCAAGCCATCCACCATCTTTGGTCTGCGCTCCAGTAGACGGCTCGAGACGTCCTCAGCACACTGAACATGTTAAACTAGTGATGGGCTAATCAGAATCGAATATCTTGTATCCAAATGATCTCAATAATTGAATGTAAATTCATTCACATGATCCATTGGTATAGCATTGCTTGATGGACATTGCAAACTTGCAACTTATGCCGCTCTGTCATCTTGATCTGGATTATTTGCTGACTTTTTCTTATTAGAAGACTTCCATTACAGAATGCATTGTCGCATCTTCATCACTAAAAAACACCCTTGCATAAATTTTCAAGTACCACAATATTATGGTTCAACCACATCTACCAATACTTCAAGGTTCTAGACTATTCTAGTGAATCATCTAATGTATAGTAGCGACCAAAAGTCATGTTGTGAGTGCTTCACTAACCCAAGATTCCAAATGCCTACCATAAGAATCATCGGGGATAACGCTTCTTGCTTACAGCAATCTCCAGAGTCAACTTAATGAAAAAAGGATTCGATTCTGCATTTGGATGTCCCATCACTATGTTAAACAGAATGTTAGAAAACCTCTCCAACAAATTGGACTTGGCATTGACTTCCACTTCAAAGAAGTCTTGGCTGTTGTTATTTGTTAGCTTATTTGCCATAAGCATTTGTGCCTACTTGTTGCTAACAAATGATAACTTGTTAGTAGGCCAAGGTAGGATATCATCTGCAATAACTTCTCAGCTGGAAACCTTCTCCAACATAGTTTACAACGGCTGTCATTCTCATAAAGAATTTTCTGTTGCACTGAAGCAACCTGCCCTCAAGTCTTTCAACTCTCATTAGGCCTCTTGCTGTAAACTGAAGATGGTTACATGAAAGTTGTTGGTTTAATTGCAGTATCAATATTTCAAATCCATTGCTAAGCCACATAGCCCGGGCAGACCCATATCTCGCATTTACTTGGCATATTTCTCCCTTGAATCCATGCCACCATAGCTCACCCATTTGTGTTTGAGCAGTGTCTCTGAATTGACATCCAGAAGCACGCAGATTTGGAAGTTGTAGAACTGAAAGCATTGTTGACATTTTTGTAAATATGTATGAGCTATACAGCACCTGAAGTGCTTCAGAGGACTTGAATTAATTTTTGTACTGTCTGCAGCCAAGCATTTGTAGAACTATCCAAATTACCAATGTGGTAGTGTTTGCAAGGTCAGCCAAGATGATACTTCTAGAGAGAGATATAACAGAGATATATAAAATTGTGTTTGCTTACCATATACTATTCACAATCTTCGCATTTCACCTTCTTTGCTGGCTATGTTGGTTGGGCTGCTCAATGCCACCATGGCATTTTGGGATCACTGACAGGTTATGGGCCCATGACCTCCTCCCACTTGCGCATTCTTCCTCTGCATCCTTAGGATAGTGTATCTACTTGAGCGCTTCAGATTGAAATATTTCTGTACATTTCCACTATGAGCCGAGCAAGCTTGAATAATATTCAACGACTATTCATTTAAAACATATCTGTAGGACATCAAACTGTGTTGTGATTCCTTCGCTCTCATCATGTTTCGTCCGATTACATTGTGCCAAAGTAGCATTACTTCACGATTCACTGTAATTTCAAATGTAAGTCTTTTTTTAAATCAAATTTAACACTCGTTGGAAAACTGCTTAATTGCTGTTGAGAATTTCTCTGCTCTGTAAAATACCCTGCCCTATTATAGCCTGCCAATCGAGCGTAGCTCTAAAGTTTTATGCTAAAGTTACAGTTCAGATTTTTTTTTGTTTTTTTAGTTTAACTTTGAGGTAAGCATTTTCTATATTCATTTTCAAAATAAGACAATTTGTTTTATTATATTACCATTTGATTGCCAACTATGGGTCACCGATAAAACTTTTATCATCGCTTCCTCTGGTTTTCTCTTCTTTGTACAAAATGTTTAATTATGTAATTTGTCCAATTTTATTTTATTTGTCGAATTTTACTCAAGAAAAATTGAAGCACAGCTAGGTACTTATTTCATCTTTAAAAATTGTATCGACTCTTAAGTCAATAATAACGTACTTATAAGCGAGCTCATATTTTTGTATATTTTGCTCAACGAAACGATTGAGCAATTTTTGCGTAGCTTTACATGACATATCGTGCGGTGGCCTTGAATATTTTTATATAAGAATCGTTGCGTTTGTTGAAAATTGTTAGTCTGGCGATGACCGTAAAGTGATGGCAGTTGCCTTGTTTATGATGTTAAAGAAAGGTAGAATTGTTCGATGATTTCTATGTGTTTGGAGTTCCAAGCCAAAATCTGGACCTTCCAATTGGATAGTTTCAATATCCGTTTTCGCCTGAGGTTTTCCTTGAGGTTTGTTGGTACAAATGGATTGTAAAATGAACGCAATCAAATTTCAACAGGTACTTTGCCCGTGCCAAGCAGCAACATGAATTGCACATTCCTATTTTCTGCATAAATTGCGAACAATATTTCAGCCAAAAGTTTTCATGATTCACTCACTTATAACTAAACTTAGAAACTCGCTTGGGCCCGCTTCATAAGGAGCGAATACTTAATGTGTTCCTCTCGCATAAGCAATAGGTATGTCATCTATTCAGTACCATATTCGCCTTTAGACTTAACTACCTAGGAGTAAATGTTCCCAGATGAAAATATTTTTCTACTAAGTAATCCTGCTAAATTCCAAGTACATGTTAGGCAAAACTCCTTGACTTGAGAGATTTTGAAAAAAGTTTTGCCTCTTTCTATGAATGTTGGAATAATTTTGACGTAGGAACTTTATTCTTGGATTTAATTATTGTACGGAATAAAAAAGCGGAGTATAACAAAGGCATATTTCAAAGTTTGGAACGCGACTACAATTGACGTTATGTATGAAGTCGATTTTGGCGGCAATTTGGGCGAAATAATTTTGTACTGATGTGATAAGATAACGGAATGATTATATTCTTCGATTGAAATGATTCAGAGAAAGTACTGTTTAAAGTTGACAAAATAAAAAATTCATTTGTTTTTTGCAAGGTTCGGTTTCTGTACCTTTTTTTTTCATCCCTAGAAAAGGCTAATGGTTTTGTGCGGTTGGATGCCCATCTCTTTTGGGAGGGAATAGCAGACAATTTGAAAAAAAACTGCAGTGCCTGTGATTCATTTTGGTTTATTTATCGAACGTAGGTCTTTAGCGTTTGAATCGACCGTTTTTCATAATCGAGGGTGTACTGATTTTGACCTATACCCTCGATCAATGCTGAAGTTTGAGTCCGAATGGTGTCTGTCTAGCAAATATAAGGGATTTTCTAGCTTTGGCTGGCTACTAGGGAATCGGAAACAAAATCCCTGCTGGTCTGCCAAACCCACCATTCTACCTATAGTGACCCTTCTATTTTCCCTAACCATAAGTACCTCTGTACTTTCAAATTTTAATTAATATACGCACAGTTTGAGCCAGTATTGAGACATTTGTGGGTGCGGAGAATGGCGGAGTAGCGACCTTACGTTTCGCGCTTATTTGTGTCCAATGTCTCCCCGATGTGATGTGTGCGCATTACTCATCTCTTCTCAATGGTCTCGCTGATAAAGAACCGGATTCAACATGTGGCTCATCTTGCGGTGGGAGGCCTAATTAAGGAATACATGTCTTAAAGGATACATGACCTAAGGAATACATGTCCCTCCAATCACTCCGAGAACTCACCAGCGCGCGCGCTTTTTTCGAAATTTCAAAAACGCGGTCACTTGACCGTCCGCGCGAACGCTTGAAGGTCAACTGATGACTTATTATGAATTAAGGGTTAATTATTATATAGTTAAGGCGTTATTGAAGGAGAAATATCTCTTTAGTTGGCTTGACGATGACGTCCTCACGTTCAAACAAAAGAGGTCGTCCACTGCACAAGATATGTTTGGTGGGAGTGACCCTCTCTCTAATATAATCTATTTTTACCATTAATTTTGTAGATTATTTCTCGTTATTGAGATTCTGAATATAATCGAAGTGGGTTCAGGAGGCAGATGGTAGATGGTAAAAGACACCTAGAGGAGGGGTTATGGGGGGCCCCAAGCGCGGATGCCTGGTGGCTTGTTGTGCTTCTCTTAGGTGTTCCATTCTTTTTTTAGTCCACAAACAGCCTAGTCAACCTAGTCCCCTGATGAGGGTTGTTAGGTTGTGGACTAACGTATTGCAGGGTACGGTTCTCATTGGGGTTTGTGTCCCAAAGAGGGTGTATCGGCGGGATGGGTTGAGGAGGCAGTCATCCCACCGGTCAATTTTGCCCAGAAAGCGTAATTGGTCGTTTATTTGGAATGGAGGACTCCAGGTGAGGTATTAGGTAGCGCTCGGCCATCTACCAACAAACTGACCATCTTGAGGGGAGGACAAAAGTTGTACCAGGGAACCCCAGCCATGGGAGTCCACGAATGCTTGTCCATTGTTATGTCAGTGTGGATGGAGATCCACCTCCAGCACATCCTGCTAGGGACTTCGTCAGTGGGACGGTCTGGCATGACTGTTGCTCAATTTTGCTCAAGAGGCCGCCATTAGGGAGGCAGACATAAAGGTCGGAGGGGCCATCATCAATTGCTCAGCCCACCTACTGGGGCATGCGATATCGATATTGTTGGCTGGACGTTTGGCCCAATGTGTGAGGCCATCAAAGAATTTCAGTTGGCCGCAACACATTTTGGCCTTGAAGTCAACGAGTTTAAGACAAATAATGTGACCGCAAACCCTTCAAGACCCACCCCTACACAGTCCAAGTGAATTATCCGACCAGATTCCCCTGGTTGAGGATGTCCCCTCGGTCCAAAGTCCCGAAGGTTCTGAAACGCCTATGTTCCAGGGCAGGACAATTGAAGACGATGTGAGGCGCTGTCTCCTCGTCTTCACCACAGAAGCTGCAGTCAGGGGTACCATTGCGCACCCCAATCCTGCAGAGATGCCTCCTGAAGTCCCCGTGTCCTGTAAATAAGCCAACGGTGAGTCTCAGGGAAGCTCTGTTGAGGTTAAGGCATCTCGTGGCCCTTCCTTTGTTGGGACCAGTCATCATGGTGTGACCGTGTTCTTGCCGCGGCGACCGCTCCCAGCGCCTCTGGTGCTGGGAGCGAACCCAAGGCCGTAGGTAACACACGCCACTTCCAATCTTCTCGTAGGTAACACATAAGACGTGTACCCTGGCACGAGCAAAATTTGGTGGATGGAGGGGCAGGAGACGCTCATTTCCATCCTGGGAATTCGAAACTAAACAGCAGCAGCGAACAGAAACGACTGACGGACATCAGCCCAGTAGGCCCTGATCTCCCGAGGGTTGTAGAACCACAAACGAGGAGATGACAATGTTACCAAACCTTTCAATAGTGTTTAAACTAGGCTAATGGTCCTTCGACGCTTTAAAATTCGCTCAAGCGCTAGTAAAACTTGCCTTGGCGTGTCGAGGGGTCAAGGCGGCCCCAATGGTCACCTAGGGAGACGTCGGACATAATAAAACCCCCCACCCCCACCCCCTCTTCGAATTTCAATCTCTCGAGTGAACGTCCAATCAGTTCGGCCCTCGGGGACTTTATCGGTGATGTTTTTTTCTTTCAAGAAAAAATCAAGTAATCTAATTTTCAGTGTTCGAGAAATGAGAGAATCTTCGTTTCCCTGAGCGCACTTTTATTGTCTTGTTAACATTCAATAGAACAGCGAAAATTTTAAGAATGGAAGTGGACACTGTTGGGGCGAGGTAAATTTCCTACCTAATCATTATGTGATTATAAAGTGTTCATAAAGTGAAATCTGACGTCAAAGAATGTAGAAAGGAAATACTTGGGTATTTTCTTAATCCTATTAAGTAGCAGCATGCTGAGTTAAATAACGAGCTCAGATTTTCACTTCTTAACGTGCTCTTTCCATTACATCGGCGTCTAGCCTCTACTTTAATTACCTAGCCTGATTCTTCGCCTAATTATTGAGATTTACTTATAAATTACTTAAATTCAAACCTGTGGTGACAGAATTTGTAGTTTTCTGCGTTCGATTCGGTGCCAAGTTGATTACGACCGTTTCAAGTCAAATAAATTCTATTGGCAATTGATTTTTTAATTATTGGAATTTTAATTATTGAATTGAATAATTGAATTGGGCTAGTGACACAAAACGCATCTTCAATTTTTCAGATCATTTTTGGAAAATAGTTTGGATTCCTGTTCGGATGTAGAAGCGTCATGCACTGAACTTATTTTTGAAGTGAGTATATATCGTGTCATCGTGACAATTTTCTTCAAATATTATATAAAATGCTGATGTCTGAAAGAAAATTTGTTTAAAAAAAAGCTGAAAAATTATGTAAAATTGTTGATAATTCCTTAGAGCAAGAATATTGGGGCCCCAGATTTATTCTAATCATGTAGTGTCCAAAATTGACTGGAAAACGATACCCCACATGCCTAGCGCTCCTAAAATCTCGAAAACCCACATTCAAAATAGGTATGGGGATGCTCATTTTGATACATAGCCACTTCTATCACATTAGCCATGGGCTGCAATCGGCCCATCTCAATGGTTTAAGCGTCCAAACCTAATGGGAAATGATACCTCGCATGTCCACTTCCCAAAAACGCTGCAAATTCTTTCACACGGGTTGGTTATTCATTGGACCAGGCGCATGGAGACTTATTTCTTCAACATGGGGGAAATGGGGGAAACAGTGGGTGTGAGTCCCGGACCCATTCCAATCGATTCAGGGTCCAAAATTTAGTGGAAAATGATACCCCACATGCCTAGGTACCAGAAATCTCGAAAACACATTTGAAATGGGTAGTTGGGCACCCATTTGACCCATAACCTCATCCAGAGGGCGCCAATCGTTCCCGGACCCATTTCATTGGATTCAGCGTCCAAAGTTTACTGAAAATTGATACCCCACACGCCTAGATTGGCAAGAGTCTCGAAAATCCATTTTTCAAAATACACATTTTGACCCTATCGCGCCCAAATTTGGTCCAATCGGGCTGAAAAGTTTTGAGGACCAACTACAGCCGGAAAGATGTCAGAGCATTTGAGTTTTGTAAGGAAGAAACACAGATTTCTGTGGAAATTGTTTGATAATTATTGTAGTATACAAATTGTAGTAATACGATAGGCCGTTGGGGGCGCTCTTGTCGTATAGGGGTATGGGCTCTCCTTGGGGCAGTAGAATCTCGGTTCACACCAAAAGGGTCCAATATTTGTTGATTATGTTCAAAGGGCAACTTGTTACGTCGAGATCTTCATGACTCTTTCTTTACTTTCTTGTTATAAGATACACCACAACATCTAACGTGATAACAGGGATTATTTAAGAATTAATAAACCTAAAATGGTTTTCCAAAATTAAATTTGTCGATTGATTCTACGCTGTACTTCTTTCCAAGTTTCTAGACTGTCACGGTTTCCACAAAACTTTGAAATCATTCAGAGAAGAAATATCCACTAGTGGATTCAACGATGTCAAAGAAAGAACGTTCACGAAAGATCGAGTTCAAAAAGCTGATGCCCACAGGCTTTTCACTGGACTCGACTCGCCGGACCACGTTTCGTTCTTCAGGGTGAGTAATTCAACGTAGAAAACATTTAAATGTACTTAAATGTTGATATTTTTGGTGTAATAAAATTGTGTGAATCGTCTTAGGATTGGGACGCGATGATTCCGATCAACGTAAAAACGGGCACCCCGTACAAGAAATTGACCATCTACTTGTACACCTATTTCTCGACTCACGATTTCGACGACGACGACACGATAGTGGTCGACGCCGACGACGGCGTGACGTCAACTCAAATGGAGGCGGACGACGGTTCGGATTTCAACGGGAAATACGTCAAGGCTCTTGAAAAATCCGACGACGGGTGTTCTAAAATGGTTACGTCACAAAGTTTGGATCAGTTGACCAAATTGAACGGCACGTTCATATTGGAAAAGCCATTTCAAGACAATATGCCGAGAATTGACGAGTCGGAGCCACCGTCGCCAAAACGTGAGAGGAGCGAGTCGAAAGATTTTGAGGTGAGTTTTTGGTGAAATAAAAGAAATTAAATTTATTCTTCATAACGACACATGAAGAAGCGCATGCGTATGTTTGCCCATAGAATTTCATAGGTTCTTTTTCTCTCTCCCCTTTTGTCCTCTTTTCTTTCTTAACCGGACAAGGAACCGGCTATGGTGGAGCTGACGGAGTTAGCAAGAAATACACGCCCTAAAAAAATGATTTTTGGTTGGGTATTCCTCCAAAAAAAAATTTCTGGGTGTTTCAAGGTGTCTAGATAAAAAAAGACGGTACTTTCGTGTTAACGCCTACCAGTTGTTGAAACAGCATTGAAAGCCTATTCGATATATCGAATTCAGGGAGCCCGCAGACTAATCAGTGACAACAGAGGAGGGCAATCAATCGATATGTAAGGCGAGAGAGATGAAAATTCGGTGACATCATTTCGCGGAAATCCCGTTAGCTGGTGTGGCAGGAATAGAAGGAATACCAGACCACATTCGATATGAGGCTGGAAAGGGTCTGCACATAGGAGTTAAACAAACCTGATTCGATATATCGAATAGGCTTTCAATGGTAGGCGTTAACAGGAAAGTACCAAAAAGTTCAATGTCCGTCCGCCGTCCACGCCGACTTTGGTAGTAGAAATTTTTTTTAAATCTGAAATTTGGTCAGGGACCCATTTCCGGCTCTAGTTGGAACTCGAAACTTTTCAAACCGATCGGACCAAATTTGAGGCGGGTAGGAGCCAAAATGTGTTTTTTGAAAAATGGATTTTCGAAATATTTAATGATCTAGGCGAGTGGGGTATCATTTTCCACTAAGTTTTGAACGCTGAATCTAATTAAATGGTTTCCGGATCGATTGGAGCTCTCTGGATGAGGTTACGAGCCAAAATGGGTATCCATCTACCCATTTTGTATATGGGTTTTCGAGATTTTTGGCGATATAGGGAGTATTATTTGCCACTCAATTTTGGACGCTGAATGGACGCTGAAACGGTTTTTAAATTAATCTCCATGGGCATGGCCCGAGGAATAACCAACCCATGTGTAAGAATTTGCAGCGTTTTTCACACGAAATACACCAATTTTGGTCATTATTGCGCACAAATTGAGTCGAATCAAGAAACAAATAGCATCACGTTCGGAGGAATTTAAGAAGAGTGAGGGAGAGGGGACTTGTGGGACACCCCTTATTACAATACATTTTATAAAATAGTATCCTAGAGGGCAGCACTGCCCGTTATAGGGTGATGAGTCCATTCTGGACGACCTTCAGATACCACCAATAAAATTAATGAACGAAGAATATAATAATAATTCCTTAAAATAAATATATTAATTTACATGTGTTGTGTCTTCAAACGAAATATATACTTTTTAAATAATTATCCTTAACTTAGCCGTGCACTGATCCCAATAATTAGCGTCAAAAACACGTCTGCGTAGGTGGACAGTTTGGAAGATTTCAACGACAGAGAGAGAAGAAATAGCGAATTCACCGTAATCGTCAACGAAACTCCTCCTATGGTCATGTTTAAGAGGTTTCTTTCGGAGCATGGCGCCGAATTTGCGTCAGAACCTGAATTCCTCCCTTATTTCGCCCTTCCCTTTGTGGAGAACCCTCGGGAACATCCGACATTCACTCAAGTGTTCGAGGTTGGTAACTAGGTTAAATTGATAATAAAAACGACAAATTATTATGAGAGAAGAGTTAGCAATTTATTCTATAACGGTTAATTATTTTAGTAGGAGCGTCTCGTGGCTCTTTAGAATGGAGGGGATTGGGCGGATTTTGCCCAAGTAGAGATATTTGAAAATCCAGTACTCCACGAATTTTCATTGTTTGAAAACATCAAGTGTTTTAATTTTTGTTACAACTCATCATCATCGATTGTGCGTGTTGCAGGAGTCGTGGTTGGACAATTTGAAAAATAACTTGGCTCATTTCCTCGTTGAACACAGTTGTGGCGAGTCTGTCGTACCGGAAATTGTCAACGTCTATCGAAAGCACACTCAATTTGAGGCTCAAAATCAAAATAAATCCGCTGCTGTTGAGGAAAAAATTGCTTTTAGAGAATTGAGAAGAAAAATGCACAAACTAAAACGTGATCATCAGAAATTAGTTGGTGCGTGTTGGTAACTGTTACTGAACAATACAAATCTGCCTTACTTGTAACCTCCAGTAAGGACTTGTTTTCAGGTGTGGCCAACGAATTAGCCTCGTCTTTAGAGAAGTCCGTACAAGGAGAAGCGGTGGATTTGAAGAAAACTCTGATGAAATGCTCGTCGATATTTCCCGAACTCTTTCCCACTCATATACCACCGCACCATAAAAAAGTAAATGACACTTTCGATTTTCCATTTATAATTTAGGATAGACTCGTGTCTTAAAAGACGGTTCAAATGTTACCATTACTCGAACAATTGTTTGTGATTGAGGCAATGTTACAGTGGAACTCACCTGACAGGCAAAATGTGAATGAAAAGGACAATTTCATCTCCGCGCCCAATTTGAATGTGAGGAAAATAAAACAGGATTTGACGGAAGGAAGCGTTAAATCGCAGCTTCTTCTCCTGCAAGCGCTCCGATGGGTGAGTGTACTGTAAATATTGTAAGGACTTCAAGAGTTTCCAAGTCAAATTAATTCAATTTTCAAAACTAATTCGTCCTTTAACCAATCGAAAATTAATTAGTATCTGTAAGGAAGGCCACGAGCTCATTGAACAACCTTCGTAAAGAAAGCGGAGGAGTCAGATGCCAGGATGGAATGCGAAGAAGTTGGATAAAGATAACTAGATAAGCAAGCAAAAGCGTTGCGTGACTGCAACCGGAGAAAAGAAACCAGTTCAACAGTACCACATGAGACAGAAGAGGTTGTACAAAAGACATTCAATCCGTCAATGCCTTGCAGAGGCATACAAACAGTCAAAGCCCCAGTCTGGTGGACGAAAGAAAGCCCCTACAGAGACAAGAGGAATTCAAAGAGGCACAAAACTGCTGGCAAAGCCTGTTGCTGGTGAGTTGAATATACTGGAAGAGATAGAAGATGACCGATGGGGGCAAGGAACGGAATAGTGCGCAGAAAGCTCAAAAACCCTGCAGGCAATGAACGCTGGGGTTATGAGTGTAGACGGCCTGTATCCATCACACCCTGAACAGGACCAAGAAAAACTGAATAATAAGGGCGACATCCCTTTGTATTCACAGAAGAAGAATTGAAGAAGGCAGTTGGGTGCCTGAAAAATGGGTAGACTCCAGGACCAGATGGTATACCATCTGAGGGCTATAAAAATTGCAGCAGAATCTTGTCCGCATGAGCTACTGGCAATGTATCATATGCCTGCAAGGAGGGATCTTTAGTTGGAGACAAGTTACAGCAGTCAGGTTGTATGACGAAACATTGGATCATCTTGTTCTGCGATTTGCCCTTAAACTAATCTATTATGCCTACCAGCTTCAACAGCATTGAGAAAACGGTAGCCACACAGTCACTGGAAACACCCTGACTGGACTACCACTAGATACGCAAGGAGACACTGTGATAGACATACATGGTGACCTTTTATCACCACAACCAAGGCGTCATTCCCCTAATCGCCCAACGCCCAACCCTGCATCATCTGCTTCAATCAGTAGTTGGTTATTTCTCGGACCAGGCGCATGGAGACTCATTTCTTCAACATGGGGGAAACAGTGGGTGTGGCGAGTCCCGGGCCCATTTTATTGGATTCAACGTCCAAAAGTTAGTGGAAAATGATACCCCACACGCCTAGATTGCCAAAAATTCTCGAGAATCCATTTTTCGAAATACTAAATTTTGATCTCTACCCCGCCTAAATTTGGTCCGAGGAATAACTCGGCCAATTTTGCCATTTCAGGTCATGTCCCTGACCATTTCAGATTTCTAGAAAATTTTCTACAACCAAAAACGGCGCGGACGGCGGACGGACATTTGCTAATTTTGATCTAGACACCTTGAAACGTCCAGAAAAAAATGTTGGGCCGAATCGCAGAGACTTTTTGCATGAAAACAGGTTGATTCCACGATTTTATTTATTTAATTTCTTTCGACAGATGCTAACAAAATGCAATTACGCCGAAAGGGACGACGTCACCGGATGGTTTTGTAAATACGACATCCTCGGAGTTCGCGACGGGTCTGTTAAAGATTTTTTGGCGCCCCTGACGACGCCCCATCCAATTCAACAGGCCGTCGTTCGTATCATGAACGCTCTGACGTCACTGAACGCCGGTCGAAAGTACATCGAGAGTTCAGAACCGACTGTGCAACTTTTGTTGAACCTCACGAAGCAGGAGTTGGATTCGGTGACGGAGGACATGCTTATAGCTATACTTCAGAAGCTCAGTATCAAGTAAGTGGCTGTCATTTTCTTGATGTTTTCCAGTTTTGGGGTGGTATTCATATTTGTCCCTCAAGTCGACTGGAGTCGAGGAAATCCTCCTCATGAGATTCGCTGCCCTATTCATTGACGAGCAGACCACAGTTGGAAGCCATCCTTGGCTTGAAAATCCCTTGGACACACCTTGAAGGTCCTTGAGCCGACCTTTTTACCCTCTCCCCGACATGATTTCTGGCCAGGACTTGTCCCGGACCAAAATTTAGTGGAAAATGATAACCGAACGCCTAGGTACCAGAAATATCGAAAGCACACATTCAAAATGGGTAAATAGGTACCCAATTTGACCCATAACCTCATTCAGAGGGTGCCAATCTCTCCGGGCCCCATTTCATTGGATTCAACGTCAAACATTTAGTGGAAAATTATACCCCACAAGCCTAGATCGCAAAAATCCATTTTCCGAAATACACATTTTGGCCCCTACCCCGCCCAAATTTGGTCCGATCGGGCTGAAAAGTTTCGAGGACCAACTACGTCCAGGAACAGACCACTGACCCAAATTTCAGATTTTTAGAAATTTTGCTACTACCAAAATTGGCGTGGACGGCGGAGGGAAGTCTAACTTTTTTGATCTAGGCACTTCAAAACGCCCAGAATAAAATTTAGGGCCGAATCGGAGAGATGTACTTTTTGCATGAAAACATAGGTTGCTTATTCAAGGAATAACCCAAATAATAGGACAAATTAATTATGATTATTTGTGGATGGGGGATAATTTGTGTGGTTGAAGAAAAAATGTGAGGGGAGTGTGGGGAATTTTTGACAGACACTGGTGGATTTTCCTTGTGAGATGTCTAACAACACTTATAATAAATTGTACAGACACATAGCAATACCCACTCACTATTCAAACACTGTACTTTTGATAATGTGTTTGAGACCTGAAAATAACGTTACTACCTAATTTGTACCTGCGATTTGGTTACAGGAGGGAATGGAGCGAGAAATTCGTACAGCAGGACCTAATGCAATGGATTTTAGGGAAACTAGAAAACTTACCTCAAAAGATATTCATTTTGGAATATTCGACGTCTCTGCTGATGAATCTTGCTCTCAGCGTCGATCTCACCTACTGGGATTCTCACAAGACTGTGGCCAACGTTTTGATGAATCTACTGTTCAATTCCAACAGACAGGTGAAATTAATTTTATGTAGCTACTTCATACATTTAAAATTTAGAATAAGTTCGGGGTAGGTTGTAGAATTTAGAAGGAAAATACAACACTATAACCTCGTCTAACTGCCTTCAGTTTATGGAACGGAATTTTTGTTTATAGGAGGTTAGCTCCAAAAGGTAATAACCGCCATGTTTGTCAAAACTGAGTTTAGACTCGGGAGTTTTTGCCGAGAGCTGTACCTAAAAATGAAGTCAAATCTGGGAAAAACTCACTCCATAGCGTCAAGAAGGACAGTGAATTATCGTTTTATTTCCAAGAACGAGAGAACGTCTGAGGGCTATGAATGACATAAATTTTAAGTATTATGACGTAGGTTAACCGGCCGTGTTCCCACTAATAAATAAACCGTGTTCAGCTCGTCAAACTTTGTGCGTTTGATAACAACGATTACATTAGGAAGTATGTATTGTAGGTATTTAATGATTTTGGATGGTTATTCCTAGAATTAGCAACCTATGTTTTCATGCGAAAAACAAATTTTATTCTGGGCGTTTCTTGAAGAAGTGTCTTGAACGCCGACTTGGTAGTAGGAAATTTTCTAAAAATCTGAAATTTTTTCAGGGGTCCGTTCCCGGTTATAGTTGGTCCTAGAAACTTTTCAGCCCGACCGGTCAAAATTTGGGCGGGGTAGGGGTCAAAATGTGTATTTTGAAAAATGGATTTTCGAGATTGTTGGCAATCTAGGCGTGTGGGGTATCGATTTCCAATAAATGTTGGACGCTGAATCCAATGAAATGGGTCCCGGAACAATTGGCACCCTCTGGATGAGGTTATGGGTCAAAATGGGTACCTATCCACCCATTTTGAATGTGTTTCCACGGTTTCTGGTACCCTAGGCGTGAGGGGTGTCATTTTCCACTAAATTTGGGACTCTGAATCGATTGGAGTGGGTCCAGGACCCGCCACACTCATTGTTTCCCCCATTTTGAAGAAATGCGTTTCCATGCGCCTGTTCCGAGGAATAACCAACCCCTGTGAAGGAATTTGCAGCTTTTTTTCCATTTTCCAGTATTCCTCAAGATGTATATAGTTCTTCCAGGAATTAAACTCCTCAATTAGAACCCGACATGGCGTTCTAGCCGAGTGGCCCAAAACTGTTACTCATAGTTTTCAAAATGTCCGTCCCCACCATGTACTACCTGAACTCACCATGGCAGAGCCTAGCTTTCAGACTATCTCGTCAAGCTAACTGCTTTCCGTTACAGCACTCCAAACTTACTTCTAGTAATTTCTTAACTCATGTGAGCGATTTCTATTTCTTCCACCCTGGGGGATGAAATCAACTGGGAGATAGTGAGGCAATAGATAAAAATGTCAATAGAGCAGACGGAGAAATTCGTAAGCAGCGGAGAGCAGTGCTGAGACTGCTTATTGTATCATCTTTAGTACTATTGTTTTATAGAGTGTAACGGGGCGGCAGATTCCAAGCGCCCCGTCAAGAAACTTCGGCGGCGGGGTACGGATCGACCCCTCTCCCCTCCAAGCGCCTGACCCAGCTGGGCAAAAGGCGTGTCCTCATTGGATTGGTTGGGCGATGGGCGGCGCGAGACACCCAGGGAGGAGTAGGAGGGGAAGGCGACTTGACGAGCGGACTGGGGAAAGGAACATCAGTCAGTCGTGTACGAACTCAAGTGAAACGAGGTTGGCCTGAAACGAGGTTGGCCCCCCCTGCTCGCCATAATCTCGAGAGGACGAGGCGAGGCAGGGGCGGGGCGGAACAACCTGTTTCGGGGCGGAACAACCGGAGCGGAACAACCCCAGCGAAACAACCTGTTTCGGGGCGGAACAACTGAAGCGGAACATCGAAGCGAAACAACCGACGCGAAGCAAATCAACCCCTTGTGAAGCTGGTGTTGTGAACGTGACCTGAGGGAACAAGTGTATCGTGGTTCCTTCAGGGTGAGAACTCGGGAATTGGGAGATCAGCCAATTCCTCTCCCGAAACAGTGGGCCCTTATACGAACTGAAAATCCCCCGTCGGACCCGAGTGTTGATCCGTTCGCGCCCGATTCGACGGCCAATAGTCCAGGTTTCCCACGCACCGCCAGTCGTCGGACCTCCGTCGGAAAGAGTCTCGCCTCCTCCGGCCTGGACGGCGTTCCCCTGACCGAAGCCGAGCAGCGAAGAGAACATCACCCTGTTGTCTCCATCCGAAGGAGTTGGTACACGTAAGTGGCGAAATAACTCTGTTTCGTACCCTCGCAACGCGAAAGTCGAATCTCTAAATCTGGCCCAAGCCCCGACGTTTAGTCACCAGAAAGCTGATCATAGAGTTGTACATTGTAGCCGTATTATTTAGTATTTTGTCTGTCGTAGGAAAAGTAAAAGGAATTAGGGGAGGACATTAACAAATCACTTCCACTCTACCGTTATTCAAACCAAACATTTGAGCCTTCAGCTACCTCGTAAATTCATTTGGCCCTCAGCCCTTCACTTCTGCCTACTCAATAATTAGATTACGTAATAGTCAATATCCTTCTCGGCCGAGACATTCCGTATTTTATATTTCTGTCAATTGCGTTTATTATAAGTCAATATTGAACCCTTGTCTTTTCAATCACGAAACCCCATTCCTCAGAGCTTGGTAAATTCAGGTGTACTTGGCGTCCATGACCGACCATTGCAGACATTCCGGACGGTAAGTGAAAGTCTTTAGTCTCCCACTAATTATTCGCCTAGGTCTATTTTTGGATCCCTAGCCCGTTACGTGAAAACGACGGGTTACATCTTTTGGTGGCAAGCGGTGGGATTTTTCAGAAATCTCGATTTCTGTCGTATCCACAACAAGTGATCTTGACCAGGTGAATATTGGTGAGAAAAAGCTCTGAAGGAATTGGGTCGCGTTCCATAATCTTGAAATTCAAACTGTGCTAGTTGTAGATTCCGAAATCTAAAATTGTAAGAAACAAACAAATCGGCCCGAGTGTGAGGAAGCGAGTGAGGAGCCAATTGACTTCAAATCCGTGTCTAGGATTTTTTCTTTCCAAAAATCGAAATTTAGATACTGGCTCATTTATTTAGTAGCATCACTCTCACTGTAGCCCTCTGTTCCGGGACTGTTCCGGGGCTTGTTCCGGGGCCTTCTGTTCCGAGACTGTTCCGGGACTGTTCCGAGACTTGTCCCGGGGCCTTCTGTTCCGAGACTGTTCCGGGGCCCTCTGTTCCGGGACTACTCCGAGACTTGTCCCGAGGCCTTCTGTTCCGAGACTGTTCCGGGGCCCTCTGTTCCGGGACTGTTCCGAAACTTGTCCCGAGGCCTTCTGTTCCGAGACTGTTCCGGGGCCCTCTGTTCCGGGACTGTTCCGGGACTTGTCCCGAGGCCTTCTGTTCCGAGACTGTTCCGGGGCCCTCTGTTCCGGGACTGTTCCGAAACTTGTCCCGAGGCCTTCTGTTCCGAGACTGTTCCGGGGCCCTCTGTTCCGGGACTGTTCCGAGACTTGTCCCGAGGCCTTCTGTTCCGAGACTGTTCCGGGGCCCTCTGTTCCGGGACTGTTCCGGGACTTGTCCCGAGGCCTTCTGTTCCGAGACTGTTCCGGGGCCCTCTGTTCCGAAACTGTTCCGGAGCCTTCAGCTCCAATTGACACCCCGATTCCAGACCCGTCATAGCTCTTACCAACTGGGAAGTCCTTTCTCGATTTGTGGGGAAATTATCGGTCCTTGGTGCGCAAGAAAGTGATCTATCGGTTCTATAATTTTTTCTTTATTTATTTTTGATATAGTGATCTATCGGTTCTATAATTTTTTCTTTATTTATTTTTTTTTTTTTTTATTTAACAAGTGAATTCGCGACCATGCACCAAAACAGCAGCCCATCAGACGAGGGCGAAGCCATGATGAACCCCAATCTGGAAATAAAATGCACAACACAAGTACTTACCTTGTTTTACTAATGACCGTACCTCATGAGTCGTGACAGGACTCCCTGGGTCCCCCCCCCCTTTTTTTTTTTTTTTCTTTTTCCCTTTGTAATGGCAGCAAAATCTGGGGTTCGTTGTTCAGTTTCTGGCTTTGTGAAAGAGGTTGTCTGCATGACAAATGAGCCGTCGATTGATGGAAAATGTGTGAGTTTGAGTATGAGAGGAGACTAAAGAAAGGGCCGGTTTGTATGTTTCACATCAGAGTAGGGAAGTAGAAGATAAGACCAGCGGAAGACACATCTCGCCCATCGCACCACCTGGGAACACCAGCGCCATCATGCTCTCGACGGGTGGGGACGTCCTGTGCCCGTCTGCACCAAGCAACGACACCCGCCGACAACGTACCGCTGCGAGAGAAAATGCCGGAACCTGCGGCCCACAAACCCTGCCTACCCGAAGCCCTGCTCCCGCGCCGAACACGAGAAGGACCACCACCAACCTGTACCGCTTGTAAGCGATGGCGGTACGAACAAGCATGGATAGCGGCCAAACAACCAGACGCAATGCCCATCGAACCAGTCACCCCCCCCTGGAAGGAAAATTGCCGAGGTAG
The DNA here is from genome assembly GCA_019603395.1 of Cyrtorhinus lividipennis. Taxonomy (NCBI): domain Eukaryota; kingdom Metazoa; phylum Arthropoda; class Insecta; order Hemiptera; family Miridae; genus Cyrtorhinus; species Cyrtorhinus lividipennis. The sequence goes on from CM034005.1 coordinate 296,171, forward strand.
ACCTCGGCCTCCAAAGATCGGAGGAGTGTAACGGGGCGGCAGATTCCAAGCGCCCCGTCAAGAAACTTCGGCGGCGGGGTACGGATCGACCCCTCTCCCCTCCAAGCGCCTGACCCAGCTGGGCAAAAGGCGTGTCCTCATTGGATTGGTTGGGCGATGGGCGGCGCGAGACACCCAGGGAGGAGTAGGAGGGGAAGGCGACTTGACGAGCGGACTGGGGAAAGGAACATCAGTCAGTCGTGTACGAACTCAAGTGAAACGAGGTTGGCCTGAAACGAGGTTGGCCCCCCCTGCTCGCCATAATCTCGAGAGGACGAGGCGAGGCAGGGGCGGGGCGGAACAACCTGTTTCGGGGCGGAACAACCGGAGCGGAACAACCCCAGCGAAACAACCTGTTTCGGGGCGGAACAACTGAAGCGGAACATCGAAGCGAAACAACCGACGCGAAGCAAATCAACCCCTTGTGAAGCTGGTGTTGTGAACGTGACCTGAGGGAACAAGTGTATCGTGGTTCCTTCAGGGTGAGAACTCGGGAATTGGGAGATCAGCCAATTCCTCTCCCGAAACAGTGGGCCCTTATACGAACTGAAAATCCCCCGTCGGACCCGAGTGTTGATCCGTTCGCGCCCGATTCGACGGCCAATAGTCCAGGTTTCCCACGCACCGCCAGTCGTCGGACCTCCGTCGGAAAGAGTCTCGCCTCCTCCGGCCTGGACGGCGTTCCCCTGACCGAAGCCAAGCAGCGAAGAGAACATCACCCTGTTGTCTCCATCCGAAGGAGTTGGTACACGTAAGTGGCGAAATAACTCTGTTTCGTACCCTCGCAACGCGAAAGTCGAATCTCTAAATCTGGCCCAAGCCCCGACGTTTAGTCACCAGAAAGCTGATCATAGAGTTGTACATTGTAGCCGTATTATTTAGTATTTTGTCTGTCGTAGGAAAAGTAAAAGGAATTAGGGGAGGACATTAACAAATCACTTCCACTCTACCGTTATTCAAACCAAACATTTGAGCCTTCAGCTACCTCGTAAATTCATTTGGCCCTCAGCCCTTCACTTCTGCCTACTCAATAATTAGATTACGTAATAGTCAATATCCTTCTCGGCCGAGACATTCCGTATTTTATATTTCTGTCAATTGCGTTTATTATAAGTCAATATTGAACCCTTGTCTTTTCAATCACGAAACCCCATTCCTCAGAGCTTGGTAAATTCAGGTGTACTTGGCGTCCATGACCGACCATTGCAGACATTCCGGACGGTAAGTGAAAGTCTTTAGTCTCCCACTAATTATTCGCCTAGGTCTATTTTTGGATCCCTAGCCCGTTACGTGAAAACGACGGGTTACAAGAGCCAATGATTTCGTGGCAGCTATGAGCCCCTGAACTGATTTATAGCATTTTTACGTAAAATTGGAGGTTTACACATCAATTTGGTGGATGACAGAAATACATTATTTAATTCTGGGAAAGCAATAACAACAAATTAGCGAGTGAAACGTAACATTCAACAAGTAAGAATGAGCATAATGTATGGAAAAGAATGAACAAAGTAAGTTTCTCCCTGCAGCATTTAAAATTATTTAATGTGAAACGACCTATATCCGTCCACCTCCAATTTGAAATGTAAAACCACCAATTTGATGTGTAAAACCTCCAATTTGATGTGTAAAGCCTCCAATTTGGTGTGTAAAACCTCCAATTTGAAATGGAAAACCTCCAATTTGACGTAAAAATGCAATAACACTCGTTCATTCTAGTATAATAAATACATTGTCCTGAGTAATGCTCTGAATCCTTTTTTTTTTTTGTAAATCTATGTCCCAAAAATTCATTTTTAATAAATATAAATTTGTGTATGAATCGATATCAGAGTAAACATCCTCGACAATAGCCTGCATTGATCAGAATAAGGCCCAGCTAGGATGGATTATGTACAATATATGGAACATTGTAGAACATTTTAAATTTAGAATGCCGTAATTTTACTTTTGTATGCTACATCTTAGTGACCCATGATTGATTTCCTTGGACAATCCCACCATTTCTGAGATCAAACATTTTCAGGCGCTTGAATTCGTTTGTGGGACGCTTTGCTGCGTTTTGAGAAACGACTCTGTCAACGACTATTGTCGATCGCAAGAGTTGGAATTGAAATTGACGACTTGCCTCAACAACTACAGCGGTGACCCTTTGATAGAGAAACAGATCGAAACCCTGATCAAGATACACAGAAGGGAACTTCGACCTGATTCGTTTATATCATGCATCAACACGTATTCTGACGAAGAGATGGTGAGTTGAAGCTTTTCTTAATGAAATTGGTAGATTGATGCATATAATTCTCCTTGGAAGAAGTCACAGCATGATGTCAGGACAAAAAACGCTGCAAATTCATACACAGGGTTGTCATTCCCCGAACCAGACGCATGGAGACTCATTTCTTCAACATTGGGAAAATGGAAACTGTGGGAGTGGCGGGTCCCGGACCCATACCAATCGATTGAGGGTCCACAAATTAGTGGAAAATGATACCCCACACGCCTAGGTACCAGAAATCTCGAAAACACATATTCAAAATGGGTAATATATACCCAATTTGACCCATAACTTTTTCCAGTGGGAGCCAATCGTTCTGGGACCCACTTCATTGGATTCAGCGTCCAAGATTTAGTGGAAAATGACACCCTACTCGCCTAGATCGCCAAAAATCTCAAAAGTCCATTTTTCAAAGACCAGGGCGAGGGAAGGCGGAGGTGAGGTGGAGACCAGGGCGAGGGAAGGTGGAGGCGTGGTGGAGACCAGGGCGAGAGAAGGCGGAGGCAAGGTAGAGACCAGGGCGAGAGAAGGCGGAGGTGAGGTGGAGGAGACCAGGACGAGAGAAGGCGGATGCAAGGTGGAGACCAGGGCAAGAGAAGGCGGAGGTGAGGTGGAGGAGACCAGGACGAGAGAAGGCGGACGCAAGGTGGAGACCAGGGCAAGAGAAGGCGGAGGCGAGGTAGAGACCAGGACGAGAGTAGGCGGATGCGAGGTGGAGACCAGGACGAGAGAAGGCGGAGGTGAGGTGGAGGAGACCAGGACGAGAGAAGGCGGACGCAAGGTGGAGACCAGGGCAAGAGAAGGCGGAGGCGAGGTAGAGACCAGGACGAGAGTAGGCGGATGCGAGGTGGAGACCAGGACGAGAGAAGGCGGAGGTGAGGTGGAGACCAGGGCGAGAGAAGGCGGAGGCAAGATAGAGACCAGGGCGAGAGAAGGCGGAGGTGAGGTGGAGACCAGGACGAGAGTAGGCGGACGCAAGGTGGAGACCAGGACGAGAGAAGGCGGCGGCGAGAGAGACCAGGGTGTGGGAAGGCGGAAGCGAGATCGAGACCGGGACGAGAGAAGGCGGAAGCGAGGTGGAGACCAGGACGAGAGAAGGCGGCGGCGAGTTAGAGACCATGGCGTGGGAAGGCGGAAGCGAGGTGGAGACCAGGATAAGAAAAGGCGGTGGCGATGCGGAGACCAGGGCGTGGGAAGGCGAAAGCGAGGTGGAGACCAGGATAAGAAAAGGCGGTGGCGATGCGGACACCAGGGCGTGGGAAGACGGAAGCGAGGTAGAGACCAGGATAAGAAAAGGCGGTGGCGAGGTGGAGACCAGGGCGTGAGAAGGCGGAAGCGAGGTGGAGACCGGGACGAGAGAAGGCGGCGGCGAGAGAGACCAGGGCGTGGGAAGGCGGAGGTGAGGTGGAGGAGACCAGGGCGAGAGAAGGCGGAGGCGTGGTGGAGACCAGGATAAGAAAAGGCGGAGGCGAGGTGGAGGTTGTGATCTAGACGTTATGAAAGGTATACCAAAACGCTGCAAATTCTTACACAGGGGTTGGTTATTCGTAACCAATAGACCAGGCGCATGGAAACTTATTTAAAAACATGGGGGAAATGGGGAAAACGGTGGGTGCGGTGGGTCCCAGACCCATTCCAATCGATTCAGTGTCCATGATTAAGTGGAAAATGATACCCCACACGCCCAGGTACCAGAAATCTCATAAACACATATTTAAAATGGGTAATATATACCCAATTTGACCCATAACTTCTGCCAGTGGGTGCCAGTCGTCCTGGGACCCATTTCATTGGATTCAGCTTCCAAGATTTAGCGGAAAATGATACCCCACACGCCTAGGTTCCAGATGGGTAATATATACCCTATTTGACCCATCACTTCTTCCAGTTGGTGCCAATCGTCGCGTTTGAATTCAGTGTGGTAGGAAGAATCCTATGGCTTCCTCAAGAGGTCAGCCGGCCGGGCGAGCCTCCGCCTTGGCCTCTTAAGAGGTCAGTCGTGTCGAATGGGATCCACACCAGCTAGGGATGACGTAGGGCTGATTGTGGGGGTGGACGAAGATAAGTGAACAGTAGTGACTGCAGTTGATTTGGTCAAGGCCAGTATGGGCGATGACGAAATGTCAGAGAGAGGAGTGAGTGAGTAAACAATGTATATGGGGGGATGAGCTTTGAGCCGGCCGATTTTACCTTCCGATAGTGCTTACAAGGGCTACATCCACGAATTGAGATACTAAAAACTAAGGCTTAGAAACGCACAAAGACCACCAGTAATCTTGACAGTTATGCGGATACTACTACATATTCAAATTCCAAACCAAATTGCGGATTAAACCGCACAGCAAACGGAGCCGAACTGGACTCTGTGCCTTCTCAGGCTGAACTCCCAAAAGAACCGCTGTACAGTTGCCCCAGGTCCTTAGCTGGATTTGAACCAGCAGCCTCGAAACCTCGACCAGAGAAGTCTCGAGCCTTCCAGGCCCTCCAGCCAACGTTGCTTCTTGAGGTTTGGGCACTCTTGGTTTTCTGAAGCAGCATACTCACCAGTTCTCTGACGTCTCTGCACTAATTACGTTGTACCTTGTTGACTCCTGTCCTTGAGTATACGTCAGTGGTGTGGAGCCCGTATTACGCCTGTCACGTGGATCAGGTCTGCGCCCAATTGATTGTCTTTCCGTCGCGGACGTGGCCTTTCTCCATGGGCTCCTGCATGGTCGGATTGACGCGCCAGATCTTCTCAGATGCCTCGATCAGCATCATTTGCGGTGCCTTTCTCCTCCACAAATTATCTGTCGCTTGCCTCGTTTTGAAAATTATCTCGCCGACCCTCCCCTTCTCCTCGACCTGTTCTTTGTTTCCGCCGACTTAGTGAGACTTTCTTGCTAACTGTTTAACTTAAATTTGTGTGTTCGATTGCCACGCATAACGTAATGCATTTGTAATTGGGCTTGTTCCGTACTTTTTGAAATTAAGAAAGTTTGTATCAATAATTTGACCATTTGACCTTGAATTTCAGGACGATCCAGAAGATTTGGACCCCGAAATCGACGAACTTGACCCAGTAACTGGCTCTCCTAACGGAACGGACCTGTTGCGACAGAACTACTGTCTAATATTTAACGTCCCGCGTAAGTCGCTCGTATCAAAGCCGACGCTCTCAATCTAACTATTGTCTCGTATTATTTCCAAAGGTAAAATCCTAAACGTTTTTCTCGCAGGAATCGGCAGGAGCCCTGCCAGACTGAACACGATACCTGCGTCACCGAAAGCAGTTTTACCCGCCTGGGCGCAGTACTCGTAGATCTCTTGCAATTCAATAAATTACACTTTTCAATAAAATCATTGATGACGTCACGTTCAGCTATGTACAACGGCCTAGGTCACGTTAAGGGAGTACATAGAGTTCAGAGAAGTGTGTATCCCAGGCCACGTCGTGGCCATCAAGCCCCTCCATTGTAAATTCGATAAGTTTCTGAATCACCTTTTGGACATTTACATTGCTGACGACGACTCATTTCCACCCACTCTCTAAAGCTTATTTTCCTGTTCCACGGCCAGGACGATAGATAACTGAGGTTTTTCATTCGAAATATAATCGAAAGTTTCATCAAAGTCCTCCTCACATCTTCAAATTTATTGAAGCCCTCAATATCTTATTGACATATTTTAATTATTAAAAGCTTAAGGTGAAGTAATTGAAAACGTCGATGAAAGTAAAACCAAATATACGTACGTAAGTTGGGGTAGTGACACAAGAGCTAAAGAGGATCTGTACGTAGAGGGATTCTCCTTCAAAAACGTTAAATAATTTACATATCTTGGGGCAGAGCTTAATTGCAAAAATAAAGTGTCAACAGAAGTAAAAATCGCTGCAAGTTCTTACACAGGGGTTAGTTATTCCTTGAACCAGGTGCATGGAGACTCATTTCATCAACATGAGGAAAATGGGGGAAACAGTGGGTGTGGCGGGTCCCGGACCCATTCCAATCGATTCAGCGTCCAAAATTTAGTGGAAAATGATATCCCACACGCCTAGGTACCAGAAATCTCAAAAACACATTCGAAATGAGTAGATAGATACCCATTTTGACCCATAACCTCATCCAAAGGGCGCCAATCGTTCCGGGACCCATTTTATTGGATTCAGCGTCACAAATTTAGTTCAATTCAAGGAATAACCACCCAAAATCAGCCGAAATCAGGAATTTCTGAGGCAGCAGATGCTCGCATTGGGCTTGATCACTTGTATCGGTTTCGTCAGAGCTATGTCCTTCAAAATTTCTCCAGGCTTTTTGGGCATGAATCAGTTCGACTCCTGATAGGGTGACTTTAGGTAGCGATAAACGGACTGCAAGATACAGGTAGAGGCACGGACGTTGTCCATCCCCCTGCAACTCGACGAATCCCAAAAATGTATGTCCTTCATACTCAAAGTATATTTATTTAAATACTTTACAATTCACACGATGAAGCCGGAAAACGGTAGAATAATACAAAGTTCCTACTAATCATTATTATCTAAACTCGACACCGTGTTACTGCCATAAGCGGCACAGGTCTCCTGAGATGGTCGTGTAAAATGTGCGATAAATTTTTACACAGGAGACTGTTAACATTTTAGTCGCTGTCAGATCCAGAACGTCTTCCACCTGAAATAACCAAAGGTAAAATCATTAGCCTCTCCGAAGTGATGACGATAATGCGAACAAAACATTTAAAGGAAAATTGTTACAAAAACGACTTACCAGACTCTGCGTCGGAGCCTGATACGGATTTCCTAGTTTCAGGAGAGGGTGATCTGAAAAAAAAAAAAAAGAAAGAAATAAGCGGTAACTTGATTAGTTAACAAATAACAGGACATTTATCGGTCTATTAACTAATTTGTAAATTGACGTGTAATAATGTGTAAATTGTAATTTGTAATTGATTGTATATTTTCATGCAAAAAGTTCGTCCACCATCCACGCCGATTTTGGTAGTAGAAAATTTTCAAACAAATCTGAAATTTGGGCGAAGGGTCCGTTTTTGGCTCTAGTTGGTTCTCGAAACTTTTCAGCCCGATCGGACCAAATTTGGGAGGGGTAGGGGTCAAAATGTGTATTTTGAAAAATGGATTTTCGAGATTTTGGGCGATCTAGGCGAGTGGGGTATCATTTTCCACTAAATTTTGGACGCTGAATCAAATGAAATGGGTTCCAGAACGATCGGCACCCGCTGGAAGAAGTTATGGGTCAAATTGGGTATACATTACCCATTTTGAATATGTGTTTTTGAGATTTCTGGAACCTAGGCGTGTGGGGTATCATTTTCCGCTAAATCTTGGAAACTGAATCCAATGAAGTGGGTCTCAGGTCGATTGGCACCCACTGGAAGAAGTTATGGGTCAAATTGGGTATATATTACCCATTTTGAATATGTGTTTTTGAGATTTCTGGAACCTAGGCGTGTGGGGTATCATTTTCCGCTAAATCTTGGAAACTGAATCCAATGAAGTGGGTCTCAGGTCGATTGGCACCCACTGGAAGAAGTTATGGGTCAAATTGGGTATATATTACCCATTTTGAATATGTGTTTTTGAGATTTCTGGAACCTAGGCGTGTGGGGTATCATTTTCCGCTAAATCTTGGAAACTGAATCCAATGAAGTGGGTCTCAGGTCGATTGGCACCCACTGGAAGAAGTTATGGGTCAAATTGGGTATATATTACCCATTTTGAATATGTGTTTTTGAGATTTCTGGAACCTAGGCGTGTGGGGTATCATTTTCAGCTAAATCTTGGAAGCTGAATCCAATAAAGTGGGTCTCAGGTCGATTGGCACCCACTGGAAGAAGTTATGGGTCAAATTGGGTATATATTACCCATTTTAAATATGTGTTTATGAGATTTCTGGTACCTAGGAGTGTGGGGTATCATTTTCCAATAAATTTTGGACCCCAAATTTTATTGGAATAGGTCTGGGACCCGCCACTCCCACTGTTTCCCCCATTCGAGGAATAACCAACCCGTGTGTAAGAATTTGCAGATTTTTTTAGAACACTTTCACTGATTATAAAGAAACAAAATCCACTATTGTCAATCAATATTGACACAAAATCTACGTTGAACCAGACGCCCTATCCTTGATCTAGGAGTTTGGTGTAAAAGGAAACATGGAGAAGTGGATTATTGGGGACGCAGTCATTGTCTGGGTATGGCCTCTTCATGGTCTACATGAGGAGGATGAACAGAGCAGAGAGCCCTGGATGCCCATATGGTGATGCTGTCTGGGATGACGTCAAGCACACCCACTTTTCGTGCAAGTTTCACGATATAAGTTGTATAATTCTGTCCCAGGAAGTTGATGAACTCACAACAGACAGCCGTGAGTAAAATGCTGCAGAGCAGTGAAAACTGGCGTAGGAAGTTCTACGTAGGAAGAAGAGCGTAGTTGAGAGGCTTCGCGGCCACAGGGTGGACGAATAATCTAACTCAATGGACAGAAGCGTGGCGAGCTGGTCTTCAAACGTAGAGACAGATGAAGAGGATGAGGATGACAATGAAGAGGATGAAGAATGAAGAGCAAAGATGCCCTTCTTAAAACTCCCACAGGGGGGGCTTAGGGATTTTGAGGCTATTAAATGAAGGACTCGGAGGGTGAAGAGTCAAGAACGAAGAGGCCTTAAGCCAAAGAGAAGCCCACCCCGAAGTAATGTCTTAAACAGTACCGGTGTCTGGTGTGGTTCTTGTTTAGTCAGGAAGATCAAAGGGACTACTAAGGGCCGCCCTCCTCCTCCGATGATGGATGAAGCACAAATGGGGCAAACAAAATAAGAATTTAGTTCTCCTCACAGACGCTAGATGTCGAAAATATTCATCACCAGTATGAAAAGAATTCTCTCACAGGGGTTGGTTATTCCTCGAACCAGGCGCATAGAGACCAATATGAAAATAGATTCAGCGTTCTTCACTCTTCTGTGGGCGCCAGTCGTTCCGAGACCCATTTCATTGGATTCAGCGTCACAAATTTAGTTCAATTCAAGGAATAACCACCCAAAATCAGCCGAAATCAGGAATTTCTGAGGCAGATGCTCGCATACTCTTTTGGGCTTCTGTGGGCGCCAGTCGTTCCGAGACCCGTCTCATTGGATTCAGCGTCCAAAATTAGTGGAAAACGATACCCCACACGCCTAGGTACCAGAAATCTCGAAAACACATTCGAAATGGGCAGATAGATACTCATTTTCACCTATAATAATTTCTTCCGGTGGGTGCCAATGGTTTTGGGACCCATTTCATTAGATTCAGCGTCTAATGTTTAGTGGAAAATGATACCTCACTCGCTTAGACCACCAAAAATCTCGAAAATTCATTTTTCAAAGAACACTTTTTGACTCCCCCCCCCCCCCGCTCTTCTTCTCAATTCGGTCCGATTGGGCTGATAAGTTTCTCAGCACAATTCAAGGGCGCCCAAGCAATGTTCAGTTTCATTTTATTTCGAAAAAGCCGATAGTTGGGCTTGGAACGAACCTGCTTCTTGATCCAGATGCGCTCCTACTTCTGCTTTTGCTCTTGGATCGGCTCTTAGATCGACTCCTTCAACAGAAGGAAAAAGAGAGGTTATTGCTTATTGGATTGGGCAGTACCGAACTTGGTTACAGAATTAGAAGGATGAACGTACCTGGAGCGAGATTGCGATTTAGATTTCGATCGTGATCTTGACCGTGACGGCGATCGTGAGCGCGAACCTGACTTAGACCTCGATCTGGAACGCGAGCCGGATCTCGACCTCGAACCAGACTTGGACCTAGAGCCGGATTTGGAGCGAGACCTTGACCGAGACGCTGATTTGGACCTGGAGCCTGATTTGGATCGACTGCGTGAGCGGTCGCTGCCTGACGAAGTGATTCGTCGACGACCGCGAGGGGCGCCACCGTCGTCGCTTCCACTTCCACTGCCGCTTCCCCTGAAACAGACGAATTGGTTAAGGGAAACGCATGATGATTCATCCTACAGGTGTACGGCCAGTACCAAGTCGAACGATGTCCGTTACAGTTACGATGAACGATCAGCAGCTCGTATGTGAAGAATGGCCAGAGATACAACATTGCATTTTTGGATGAAAACGATGCAGAGGGAAGATGTGAATGTTTGGGACACCCATTGTAACGCCCGAATCAGCAGCCTGTTTCCCCTGAGAGTAGGCAACATTCCAATATACTACAAGGATGGTTTTTTCTTTATGAGGGAGGGGAAAGTACTGCCCCTGGGAGCTGCGACCTCCATGGGTCTGCTGTGCCTGTCCGCCCTTACTAATAATACACCTGCGAGATCTCCGCCTCCCTAAGGTAGCGGAGGATCTCATCAAGGGCCATCTGTGCGATGTCAGCTGGGCTGGGTAGCCCTTTACCGAAGATCGAGTGGCTGCAAAAGCTGGACATAGCGCGTGCACAGCTTTCTCCGCCTCCTTGGCACACCAGCAGCAGTTTATTGTCTCTGGTTTGCCCAGCTTGCCCAGGTGGTACCTGAGAGGGCAGTGACCAGTGTACATAGAGGTGAGGATTCTGAGATCCCTCCTGCTCAATGTGAGAAGAATTTTTGCCCTTTTTGAGTTTGGTGAGATAAGGAGCTTGGACTGCCTGAGGCCAGGTTGCCTCTGCCACAATCCGACCTGCTGATTCAGGTAGCATTTGGAGGTCCCAACCCAAGGTTCAGGACCAATAGGAGAGGACGCCGACCCCTGCTTGGCGAGGAGGTCGGCATCCTCGTTCCCTCAAATACCCTGGACTAAAGACACTCCCACTCCAGCCTTGAGGTGAACTTGAAGGCCACAATAGCCTTTAAAGCTGCCAGGATGTCTGAGAGTATGGTGATTGTGTGATTCTATGATTTCTGGAAGGTTACACATTTATAAGAGCAGATGTGTCATAGCGCTACCCTCAACGTTTCTAGCCTCTAACTAATAGTTGTTAAAGCACCACTTCCTGACTGAATACCTTCTTGGAATCCGTCCCTTTTTTGAAAATACGCCTCAGAATATAGTTTTAAATCGCATCCGTTGCGTAGTAGAACTTGTTTTCAGTCCATTTTCAGTTAAATCACTTTTCCTGTTCTCCTCATTTACGTGAGAAGCCTGTTTGAAAAGACCTACCAAATCTGATTGAGTATAACAACAGTTTTTCATGACTCCATGAGAGAATCTATTAGAGAAAAGTGCACTTACCCGCTGGCAATCTTGAGCTTGTCACTGTCGCTGTCAGACTCACTAGTGGAGATGACAGCTTTTGAAATGATTTTCTGCTTTTGTTTGGCTGAGAGCATCTCCTCTTGCTTGTCTTTCTTCTTGATGCGTCCTCCACCTTCCTGTTGAAAGCAGAATAAAATCAATCAATTCAGCAAGACAGTCAGCACTGGTTATCGTGCCTGGGGAATGACCATGGTGGTCAGAACGCCACCTCCACCGAAGAATGCGCCTGGAATTGACAGGTTTGGTCACTACACTCTCCAACCATGTTTCACTGGCCAACAAGGTTCTCCACAAAACCCTTATTCGACCCTAATGGACTTACGTTCTTCCTATATGGGAAACATGCTCAGACTCACTTCAAACGCCTTAATAGCAGTCAAAATACGATCCTACAACACTCCATAGACCGCGCCCTTCCATTCGTCAGAAATGAAACCTTGTACGACTTCTCATTGGAATCGCCAACTTCGACCCGCCAGGCTTGCTCAATTACTTCAACCAACTCGCGGCTGGAGGTTTTGCCCCACTCTCATCCCAGACTGAACTCCGACATGACGCATTTTAACAAAGACTAGTTGAATCGGTTTCGACGGTTAGGTCATCATCAGTAACTAACATGAACAGTTCTCTACTAACAGCAACAAACAGTTGCTTCATTCAGTGGCTCCAGTTCATTACTTTTCGTGGAAATAGACTATCGTCAATACCTCAGTTTTTTATTGAAATGGGTTTCCACAACCTCGTCGAAAATGATCTTATTTGGATCCAGGCATCTCAATTGAATTTACCAGGAGATGGTGAACAGCCAAAAGTAAATATAGGCTTACCTTGCTCTTCCTGGGACGTTTTGATTTGGGTCTGTCACTACCGCCACCGCTGTCGCTGTCACTTGCTCTTCCTTTCGACTTGGTTTGCTTCTTTTTCTTAACTGGAGCACGTTTCCGCTTTTCGCCTTTCTCCCTAGAGAAAACGACGAAGGAACATGTAATTGTGTCCGCAGCCAAGGATATCAGACTTCGTACTCTTGCGCAACTTACTTCTTTTCCCCTGATGGACTGCCAGGGCGATCGACATCGCTTCCTGAGTCCGACAAGATTTCGCCTTCCTTTCTTCTTCGACCTTTTGTCGGCTTTTTCTCCGAAGGCATCTCCCCGAACAACAGAGCGTTCTTCGTCTTCTCTTTGTACTGTTGTCGTTTGACCATCATCTCTTCGTACTCTGCCTTTCGCCGTTCTTCTTGTTTTTTCTGTAAAAACGAACCAAAAAAACATGAAATTTTGTTACCTGATTTGTATCATTAAAACAACAAGATGAGAAACGCTGCAAATTCTCACACACGGGTTGGACATTCCTCGGACCAGGCGCATGGAGACTCATTTCATCAACATGGGGAAAATGGGGGAAACAGTGGGTGTGGTGGGTCCCGAACCCATTCCAATAAAATTTGGGGTCCAAAATTTATTGGAAAATGATACCCCACACTCCTAGGTACCAGAAATCTCTAAAACACATTCAAAATGGGTAGATAGATACCCATTTTGATCCATAAACTCTTACAGTGGGCGCCAATCGTTCTGGGACCCGCTTGATTGGATTCAGCTTCCAAAATTTAGTGGAAAATGATACCCCACAAGCCTAGATTGCCAAAAATTTCGAAAATCCATTTTTCGAAATACACATTTTGACCCCTACCCCGCCCAAATTTGCTCTGCTGAAAGGTTTCGAGGACCAACTAGAGCCGGAAACGGGTCGCTTGTTCAAGGAATAACCAACCAAAAAAGAACACAATGCATACCTGCAATTCCATCTGTTTCAGCCTGAATGCGTTTCTCTCTTCTTCCTGCTTCGCTCGAAGCTCTTTCTCTTCCTTGTCTGTCCTTCTCGCCCTGGCCACATGGTACTGAGCTTGAGACAAGAGATCCTGGCATTGGCGAGCTTCGTCGCCAGCAGCGGTCACGTCATATTTCATACGGTCGCCGTACAAGGAGAGATACTGGAAGTACCTGGCGAAGACAGCAAGGAATGACAAGAAATCACTTGATGTGAATTTCAACAAGTGAAGGCAACAATCACTCAATTACGAATTACGGTGAAAGAGCTGCTTATATTAAAAATATAACCAGCTCAACATGGAATGATGATCCGTCAATAGGTTTCACAACAGCTGAGCGTCAGCAAGGTGGTCTGGATTTTGAGTTGCCTACGACTGAGATTCTAATGGAGAAAGTTGTATGTTCTTGGGATATTTCACCCCAAATGATGTCCAACAGAAGCTTCCCAGTGTTCAAAACAGAAACCATTTTTCTTCACACCATTTTGTCTGCATTGCATGCGCAGTAATCCATCCTAGTAGCTACTCATCTCCACCACCAACAACTATGGCTCTCAACACTAAAGTCCTACTATCAGAGGTACTCACTTCTGAGAAAGAGTCAATTCGTGAACAGCCTGCAGAACGACGTCCAGGGGCGATTTTTCATCCTTGAGAATTTGAGTAGCCAACTTTTGCAAGACGAGAGCGACATTGTAAAGAATGATGGTGTCTTGTGGAGCAACTCGTCTCGCCTGTAAAAAAATTGATCAAAATTCCACAAACAGCTCACGACACAAGCGGATCGTTTTGGTTGGTTATTGCCTTAAGGTCAACCTCTCCCATTCGGCCCTACATTTTTTTCTGGGCGTTTCAAGGTGTCTAGATAAAAAAAGTCAACGACGTTGAATCCAATAAAATGGGTCCCGGAACGATTGGTACCCTCTGGATAAGGTTATGGGTCAAAATGGGTACCTATTTACCCATTTCGAATTTGAGTTCTCGATATTTCTGGTACCTAGGCGTGTGGGGTATCATTCTCCCCACCCCACCTTAAAGATTAAAACCTTTTGTCTAGCAGGCAATTCGGCTTTAGAAAGGGCGTTTGAGCCGATGAGGCCATTTTCACATTAACAAAGAACATCAACTCTCTACTAGACCGTGGGTAAAAGGGTATTTAGGGTATCTTAACACTAGATTTGGGTAATAGATACCCATTTTGACCCATAACCTCTTCCAGTGGGTACCAATCGTTCTGGGACCCTTTCCATTGGGTTCTGCATTCAAAATTTAGTGGAAAATGATACCCCCACACACCTAAATTGCAAGAAATCTCAAATATCCATTTTTCGGAACACACGTTTTGACCCCTATCCCACCCAAATTTGGTCCGATCGGGTTGCAAAGTTTCGAGGACCAACTAGAGCCAAAAACGGGTCCCTCACCAAAATTTCAGATTTTAAAAAAAAATTTCTACCACCTAAGTCGGCGAGGACGGCGGACGGCCTACGGCAGACTGACATTTGCTAATTTTAATCTAGACACCTTGAAACGCCCAGAAAATTTTTTTGGGCCGAATCGTGGAGATCGACTTTTTGCATGAAAACATAAGTTGATTATTCAAGGAATAGCCAACCAAAAACTACCTCCGCAACTCCCCCAAGCCATTGGGCAAGCTTCCAATGCATGGGACGTCTTTGGTAATGTGATGTGATTTGCGATTGAATAAATCTCATGAAAGTGGCAATAATACATACCTTCAGCAAAATATCCTTCGCTTCACGGAGTTTCCCAGCTTTGTAACAAGCTCTGGCTAAATACAGCATCACTTCCACGTTGTGGTACTTGAAGAATTTCCTCAGGCAGTTCTCGTACTAAAAGGAAACGTTATCGCGTTAGTCGTAAGTGGAAATCCACGAATCACGAATTTTGTACGTCGACGGACGAACGAGAATACGAACCATTTGGATAGCGCTGACGAATTGCTTTTGTTCGACGTAAATGTGAGCAATGTTGAGCCACACGTCGCAAAATTCCGCCGTAGCTTCGCGCACTTGTGCGAAAATGTCGCGAGCTTCGTTTACGTATCCTTTGTGCGCCAGAACCGCTCCTGATGAGAATATACAGTCTTATATGAACGCCATTTCCTACATTTCGTTTCATTTACAGCCTATTTCAGGTAATATAGAAGAAGAAAGCCCTCGCGAGATCTCAAGGAAGAGTACAGGGAATGAATAAAGGGGTGAAATAGGCCATCTCCCCTCGATACAGGGAAATAAGGGGCTAATTACGCTGGCTGGACACAAAATTGAGACGAGTAGCATCAGAAAAATTCAACAATTTGATTCATCTAAGGCAGTCTAGCGGCTTTTTGAGAGCTCGGGCCGACTACGAGAGGATCCCTCACAGGAATCAAAAGATGGCCGAACTGAAGATGGCTGGAGGAAAAGCCAGAGGAACAAGAAAAACTGGAGGGAAAGTGAAATTTATACAATAAGACTGTAGGAATATCAGTTTGATGATGGTAGAATCGAATTTCATTATCAATAAAACGCTGCAAATTCGTTCACAGGGGTTGGTTATTCCTCGGAACAGGCGCATGGAAACTTTCTTCAACAAGGGCAAAAAGGAGGAAACAGTGGGTGTGGTGGGTCCCGGACCCATTCCAATCGATTCAGGGTCAAAAATTTAATGGAAAATGATACCCCACACGCCTAGGCTCCAGAAATCTCGAAAAGATGTTCAAAATGGGTAGATATGCACCCATTAGACCCATAACCTCATCCAGAGGGCACCAATCGTTCCGGGAACAATTTCATTGGATTCAGCGTCCAAGATTTGATGTAAAATGATACCCCACACTTCTAGATTGCCAAAAATCTCGAAAATCCATTTTTTGAAATACACATTTTGACCCCTACCCCGCCAAATTTGGTCCAATTGAGCTGAAATGTTTCGAGGACCAACTAGAGCCGTAAATGGGTCGCTGACCAAAATTTAAGATTTTTAGAAATTTTTCTACTACCAAAGTTGGCGTGGACGGCGGACGGTCATATGCTAATTTTGATCTAGACACCTTGAAACGTCCAGAAAAAAATTTTGGGCAGAATCGGAGAGATTGACTTTTTGCATGAAAACATAAGTTGATTATTCAAGGAATAACCAACCAAAAACTTAAATGTACACTGTTTTCTCAATGGAACTTCTTTCTCCTCTGTTTTCCCCTATTATCCCAGTAAAAACGGGTGTTAAGACAGTTGATGGGTTGCATGGAGGGATGGAAATTTTCAACAGAACTCCCCAATGATGTAATACTGATGAGCATCAATCTACAAAAAGCGCTAGAAGCTTTGAGGTGCAGCAGTTGTAGTTTGAGATACCGCAATTATAGTGTATCATTTAAGGTGGCGTTTTTAACTTCCAAATTCGTTTTTCTCGAAAAATGGAAAATTGGTGGTTAGCCCCCTTCATCCCTTGACTCTGTAATTTTACCTATTCCGTTGGTAGCCCAGATGTTGCGAGGATCGTTCCTGAGGACTTTACTGTACAGAGCGATGGCTCTCTCTTGGTGGACTTTCTCCTTTGTTTTGTCTTTGGTCGGCTGATTGAGAGTTTGAAACCAGACGTTCCCCAAAGCTATCTGCGAGTAGGCGTCATTTTGAGTGGACGAACACTGAAAAGAGTTTCGACAATGAGAAAAAGTTAACAAATGGTCACAAAAATGGAGTTTAATGGTGGCACGACAAACCTTGAGGATACGTTCGAATTTCTTCTGCCCTGCTCCCCACTCCTGCTTGGCCAGATGGAGGTTACCAAGGAGCGACCACGCGTCAGGATGGTCGTTGTCAATCCGCATTGCGTCTTTGAACCAATCAGACGCTTCGTAAATTTGACCTTTGTCCCTGGCCATACATCCCAACCTCAGATAACCTGGACGGAATGAACTTGAAAATCACAAGACTCAAAATCTAAACAGATTCACACACAGTTGACTCAACCAACTTACAATCGATGTAGTTAGGGTGCTCTTTGAGGATGTCCTTGTAGAGCTTCTCTGCCTTGTCGAACTGGCACAGAGCTTCGTTGAGTCGAGCGAGATTGTACGATGTGGTCACGGCGATTGAATTGTAGTATTGTGGATCGTGTTGAGCCTCAGCGGTAGATCGAGTGACAGAATCCTCAAAGTTCTTCTTTGCCTCTTCTAAGTTCTCAAGTCTGAATGACGTAATTATTCGATTGTTAGCAAGAGCAGAAAATTCCCAAACTTTGGTTAGTGTGTGAGTGCCTCTTAAAAACTAGGTTTAACTCCAGATAGATCCTCCAGAATCTCCAGATAGGATAGACAGATTCCGGCGGGCTCCCAAACGAGACTCATTGAGCCAGGATTCTTCCCCCTATGTGTAGGGGTGGTTTCGGCCACCTACTTTACAGTGAATCATTTAGTCAGAGTGAAAATTTTATAGATGTTTTTCTATGGTATGTCTCTCAGAGATTGTCTTTCAATGATGTAGCGTCCTAGGGCAATGTCTAGATTGAACGTGTAGTCAACAGTCCCACAGATCTGGTTTAGAAGAGATTTACACACAATTTTCAGACTTTTGAAATGATTTTAGGTGGAATGATGAATGGTCCCTGACTAAAATTTCAGATTTTTAGAAAGTTGTCTACTACCTAAATCGGCCTGGACGGCGGACGAACATTTGCTAATTTTGATCTAAACACTTTGAAATGTCCAGAAAACAATTTTGGGCTGAATCGGAGAGGTTGCTTTTGTGCATTGAAGGAATAACCAACCAAAATTACTGGTATATTCAAATTTATCCTCTGCAATAAGGTCCGTACCTCACGACCAAGCATTACCAATCCTTGATTCTCCCACACATTTCGAAGACTTTCCAATAGACGATGATGCTGACGAAGACCATGATGTGCCCACTCAGGACCCCCTCTACGAACTCCAAGATTGCAACTCGTCCCAACCTTTATCTCAAGGTGATTTGAATGATTTGGTACGAGATTTGAACCTCCCCAAAGATGCAGCGGAGTTACTCGGTTCAAGACTGAAAGCCAGAAAATTGTTGGCAACCACGTTTGCTTGGTACCGACATTGGGAGAAAGACTTGTTGCCATTTTTTGAAGAGGAAGGTGGAGAGATGTACTGTTGTGACATTGCCGGAGTGATGAGGTTCTTCGGAATTTCATTAAAACCAACAGAATGGAGGCTCTTCATGGACTCGTCAAGTAGTTTAAAGGCACAATTATCAATAAAACGCTACAAATTCTTTTACAAGGTTGGTTATCAGGCGCATGGAGACTCATTTCTTCAACATGGGGAAAACTGTGGGTGTGGCGGGTCCCGGACCCATTCCAAACGATTCAGGGTCCAAAATTTAGTGGAAAATGATACCCCACACGCCTGGGTTACAGAAATCTCGCAAAAACTATTCGAAATGGGTAAATAGGCACCCATTTTGACCCATAACCTCTTCCGAGTGGGCGCCAATCGTTATAGGACCCACTTTATTGGATTCAGCCAAACATAACAAGTAGCATATTCGGTTAAAATGAAGGAAACTTACGAAAATGTCGAAATTTCGTTACGAACATAAAATACGACGAGCACAATTGGCTCATATGATAGGTTTATACCTAAGCATTATCTCATCCAGTTTACAAAATAGCGTTTCAAAACCAGAGAAATTGTGAAAAATCTGGATGTCTTACGGGAAAATGGTTTTGATATTCGTGTTCAGCACTGAAAACCCTTCCAAAAGCAGCCATCAATGTAAAAAAAAACGCTCAAAATGTATCAAAATGCAGACCTGTGTTATTAACCGTTTTCGATAATACGGGTCTGATAAAGAGGAGGCCTGCTATACTGGAGTTTTCACAAAAAAAACTTTCAATAATTGAAAACCGACTAAACTTCGTCGTTTTATTTACCGAAAATGAAGACAAGCGACGTTGTTCAAAATTTCAGGAGGAATGTCTGCGTGTACAGTGTCTTTCAAAATATTAGTGGCCGTTCCGTACGCCTGTAGCGAACCTTGCAAGTCCGATTGTTCCAATATTTGCGCCAATTCGATCCAAGCTTCGACGTCATCAGGAAATTGTTCGGTAACCTAAGCAATTACAATGCTTCAGTCTTCTTCTTGCAATGCATCGTCAACAATATGAAAATAGACACGTCAACACGTCAACTTACTCTTCTCAGGTGGTTTTTCGCTATATCGCGTTTCGATTGACTGGTCGAGCTAGCGTACAAGGAACCAAGGATCTTCATGGTTTCGTAATTTCCTGGTTGAGCTTTAAGCACTTTTTCAAAACACTGAGCGGCCTGAGTTAGAAAACCAAAAGTGACGATAAAACGATGCATTATAATAACTGAAAAGAGGATTTTTCGCGTCATCAGATTTGTGAACTTACATTTTCAGAGTCTTCTCGGTAGATGTACATTTGACCGAGACCGAAATGTGGTAGAACGAACATTGGAGGAGCAAATTGGGTGGCTTGGTAGTAATACTGGAACGCTTGGTCATAATCTCCCTGAAGAAAATTAATAAGGTTCATTAGAATCGAATTTGGAGATTGACAGAGAGCAACAACAAACGCAACTCAGGACAAGAGGCCCTGTTTCACCTAAAGTGGGTCTAAACGTCGATCCACACATATCCGTGACGGGACGGCACCGATGCTCTCCGTGTTTCGTAGTTTCCGGTGACATCCGTGATAAATTTGTCTTTGCCATTCACACAGTACCGTACCATAAAGTAGGTAAAGGTCGATCCACACATATCCGTCACGGGACGGCACCAATGCACTCCGTGTTTCTTAGCTTCCGGTGACATCCGTGATAAATTTGTCTTTGCCATTCACACAGTACCGTACCGTACCATGAAGAAGGTAAAACAGAAAATGTTCAACCTCGTTTGACCACAGTGCGTGTCCGCTCGAGTTATCTCAGTTTTCTCTTCACAATGAATTTTAGTACAGAAGACCTCGCAGTAATTGCATTAGTTTTAGACGTAGAAGAAGAACAGAAGAGAAGAAGACACTGGGTTCAGACTAATATTCGGATTCAGATTATACCACAGACGAATTCAGCCATTACCTGCGAATGTGGACAACATAATATTGGCTACCTGTGTTTTACACAATTTTTAACGAAAATAAGAAAGATACGAGAGGCAACGACCACAGTCCAGTCAACCCAGCGGAAATAAATAATTGGTCGATCTCGAACCAATTCGATGAGAAGTTCGTCCTTTATGTTACTAAAATGAGGTAAAACAGAAAATATTTAAATTAAATTGAATTTTAAAAAAATCGAAATACTCTTCGAACAACTCTCTTTGAAACTCTTTTTCACGTCTGTATTTTACCTAAAATATAGGTGAGGACGTATTTTTAGCCTTCACGGTGGCTGCCGGAAGAGAACGGAACGTGTCGGAGAGTCACGTTGCCGGTCTCAACACACACCGTAGTTTTTCATGTAGTTTAGGTAAAATTTCGTCCGCCGATATTTTCTTTCACTGAAGGTCACGGTACGGTACGCCACGTCACGGATATGTGTGGATTGACTTTTAAGTTCTTTGTAAACTAAAGGGAAAACCACGGTGTGTCTTGAAACATGACCGACAACGTGACTCTCCGACACGTTCCGTTCTCTTCCGGCAGCCACCATGAAAACTAAAAAATACGTCCTCACCTATATTTTAGGTAAAATACGGACGTGAAAGAGTTTCATATTTAAATAATTTCTGTTTTTCTGTTTACTCATTATGGTAAGATACGGTACTCTGTGAATGCGAAGAAAAATTTATCACGGATGTCATCGGAAGCTAAGAAACACGGAGAGCATCGGTGCCGTCACTTTATTTGGCTACCTTGTGCGTTGTAGAATTACATACACGACATGCGTAGTATATTACTCTACGAATAACACGGCTTAGTTCTCGTTTAGGCGACAAATTATTTTCCTCGCACACTTTCAACCATTTAACGCTCGAGGAAAGATCACCAGAAACGTCGAAACCAGACATTTTTGTTACGAAACCCATTCAAAGCCCAATTGCGTGCAATTATTTCACAATCCCAACCCATCTCTGCGCACAATGCGTCAAACACGTCTATTTGGAGATAAATTTACAAGATTTTAAGAGTGAGGAGCTTCATTTTCCAAAAAATTATTACGGAAGGAGTTGAATTCGAAGCTGTTGAAACAAATCTATATACCGCTGCATTTCTACTACTGCATAGTACTAAGCAGTCAGTTTTTCATGTAGGAAACTTACTTGAACGTGATAAGCTCTCGCCAGATGGTAACAACTTTCAGCGCGCATAGCTTCGTTTTCCGTATTGTGGAAGGCGTGCAGGGCCAAATGTTGGACTTTAAAATAATCCTGAAACCGGAAACGGCGTCACATATCATCCAGAAATTATTAATTGACTTCTAAACGTGAAAGCAACCGAGAAAAACTCACTTTCTTGAAGAAAAAGTGGTTAGCCAGGTGATTTAGGACCATAGGATTGGAAGCGTCGATCGTGTACGCTTTCGAAAGCATTTGGACTCCAGTTTTGATATCGTCTGGCTGCTGTTTGTTCAGTTTTAGGATGGCCAAGCCCACAAGAGCGCCAACACATTTTGGATCCAGTTCAAGGGCACGTTCAAATGCCAATCTGAAGAGACATTTCAATAATTATGATTTTATTATTCGATCGCTAGTAAGGACAAATGTACAAATACGCTCACCAAGAACACATTTTTTCCTGTCGAAAAGTTACTCGATTTAGGTTGATTAGCCTAAAGATCAAGGTCTTATCCTAAGAGGTGATGGTGCATCAATTAGCTCGATATCTTCCATACCTCTACTTGGAGGTTTTACGGGATGTTTCCCTTTTGGTGTGAAAGAAAGAATTGGGGGAATCTAAGAATCCGTTCTCATGAAGCAACTTACCTGTATCAGTTAAAAAAAAAAAAAACGCTGCGAATTCAGGCAGCAAATTCTTACATAGGAATTGGTTATTCCTTGGATCAGGAACTTGAAGACTCATTCCAACCGATTCAGCGTCCAAAAATTAGTGGAAAACGATACCCCACACGCCTAGGTACCAGAGATCTCGAAAACACATATTCGAAATGGGTATATAGGCACCCATTTTGACCCATAACCTCTTCTGGTCTAGATCAAAATTAGCAAATGTCCGTCCGCCGTCCACTTTGGTAGTAGATATTTTTCTAAAAATCTGAAATTTTGGTCTGCGGTCCGTTCATGGCTCTAGTTGGTCCTCGAAACGTTTCAACCCGATCATACCAAATTTGGGTGGGGTAGGGATCAAAATGTGTATTTCTAAAAATGGATTTTTGACATTTTTGGCAATCTAGGTGTCTATAGCATCATGTTCCAATGAAATGGGGTCGGAAACGATTAGCACCCACCGGAAGAAGTTATGGGTCAAAATGGGTGCCTATATACCCATTTCGAATATGTGTTTTCGAGATCTCTGGTACCTAGGCGTGTGGGGTATCATTTTCCACTAAATTTTGGACCCTGAATTGATTTGAATGGGTCCGGGACCCGCCACACCCACCGTTTCCCCCCATTTTCCACATGTTGAAGAAGTCTCCATGCGCCTGGTCCGTGGACCAACCAACCCGTGTTTAGAATTTGCAGCGTTTTATTATTTCTGACGACCCAATGACGTGGTAAACACTAAAATTTTCAACCACACCTATGACACAAGTCATTTGAGACAAAGGCAGACAGTCTTAAATCTGTGGAAGTTGGGTAGGGAAATTTGTGGCCATAATGCGTCATTAGAACTGGTTTTGGCCCTAACGTGCTGCAGCCACCTCATCCGCTGACTGGAAGCTCAAATAGAGCTGACCAGTCCCTACACAGGACATCCATAGATACCATCTGCCCCCTTTTCTCAAACGAATTCATCTTCAGCTTGAAACCAGAGGTTTCCTGATGTCAATAGGCCCAATCCCAGAACGATGGCGGTATGAAATCATTCAAAATCAACACCGAGGGTTTTATTCTTGTCGTTTTCTGCACCATTCGCCTACCTTGCTTTGTCTTGGTTGCCCAACTTCATGAAACAGTGGCCCATACCCAGCCGCACAGCTGCCGGACAGTTCGGATTTGTCCGAAGAGCCTTCTTATAAAAAGCCAACGCTCCACGGTAATCCTACAAAATACCATTGACTCGGTAAATCGACCAAGAAAAAGCTCAACTGAACACCACCTTCAAAAAAGCTACAAAAACAAACAAACCTTCTTGTTATATGCGATGCAAGCTTTGCCCAAAAGGGACGGAATGTTGTTGGTGGACTGATTAAGTACAAAGTTGAACTGAGCATCGGCTTGTTCCATCTTCTCGCCTTCCAATAAACAGAAATACGCTCGTCCGAGGAGATGGTTCTGAAAAACATCGAATTATGTAAAAAACGTACCAATAAATATGTATGTTCATGGTCAAATATTTGGTTTTGCTGGCGATACTGCCTTGGTTTGCTGGGGTAATGATTACAAAACTCTGGTAGATGATATTAATTCTGATTTATTTTTGGTTAAGCATTGGTTTAGTACTAACAAGTTATGTTTGAATGTGGATAAAACTTCTGTCCTTCGATTTTCAATAGGCAACAGAGGATTTCCTGTACATCCTACTCTAAAATTTCACATCATCCCTGTATGTTTGATTGATTGAAATCGTTTATTTAACCATCAGGGAAAATTAGGGCCATGAGGCAAATGACAAAAGTCAACATTTACATCCTCCTTTAGTCATCTTATTAAATGTAACAGTATGATATGTAACAACTTCTTATTTATGAAATCAAATCAATACTTGAAATACTTCTTGAAATAAATAATTTAACATAAATGGTTCACTTCTCATCTGATCACTTTCTAATCAAGTTTTATATGCCTCTCAACAAAAATCGGTCAAAAATATTCATCTCTTGACGCTAGGTATGACTATCTAATAACATTTTTTTATAAGCTTCCCGAAAGGCCCCAATTTGAAGGTTCAGGTCGAACAAATCTGCGTTTTCGTTGTGTAGCCTCACTCCCTGCACTAAAAACGACCTGCCCAACAGTTCTGTACGATGTCCAGGCACGACCAACACTCTTCCCTTGCTTCTTGTGTCCCGCAGGCCTAGGAACTCCCACCGCTCACTGAGACATCAAGGGCGCCGCGTTTTCAAGATCTTGAACACCAATACTGTCATGTGGAGTCTTCTCCGGTCCCGGATCTTCAGCCATTGTGGTCGGTGATAATGAGGAGTCACGTGATCATCCAGACGCAGGCGTAGGGCAAATCTCAAAGCTGCATTCTGAGCTCTCTGCAGGCGGTCCAGTTCTCCACTGTTGACATCGCTATGAGCTGCTGTGGCGTAATTAAATATGGGCATTATGAGGCTCTGAACCAACTGGAGACGCACATGTTGCGGAAAATCAACTGCGACTCTCCAGAGCTGATAGATGGCCCTGAAAGCAGCGCCACAAGTCGTAGACACCTGCATGTTCCAGGAGACTGTATCCTGCACCATGATCCCTAAGCATCTGAACTGCTCTACGTAGTCGATCGGGACATTCTGGCACATTATTTGTGGAACTCGGCTTCGTGCAATTTTTGCTAACATTTTGAGTGTTCCCGGTAGTTGTAATTACCCTTCTCTCCCATTCAACAATCATTGTAAATATCTGATTGCTAGACAGCGGAAATCATTTCACGTTTTTAAGGAAACTAGTAGTTTTTTGTCCCGGAAACATACAGGGTGACCACGGAAAGTATTTACATTTCGAAAACAGCAAAATGGTGTTAATTTTTTTAACAAAAAACTCAAGGACCTCGCACTCCGCGCGAGAGACATAGTATAGTCGACAGACAATTTCTAACTTTCAGAAATTTCATGTATAAGAATGCAACGTTTCAACGTTGTAAGGGTTTGTTTTCAATTCGATCTATGAATTCACAACGACAGCGACATAACAATGCTACTTGTTATTGAGAAGTAATATTGCTTTGGCGCATGCGCAGTTTTGGCCGTGACGATTTTTTGTTACATTCTACAAACTTTTAGTCGATATCGCTGGATTTTGACGCATGCGCAGTTTCCACCGTGACGATTTTTTGTTACATTTTACTCTTTTTGCCTCGCTTATCGTAGTCTGTCGACTACAAAAATGTATTAACTTTTCTGACATGTTCATTAGGATATGCCATTTAATTTAACTTGCAAAAATAAGGTCAGGAAGGTGACGGCCATCTTCTCTGATGCAGTTTTCAATTCTGTTGAGGAAGCTCTGCCATACTAGCTGTAGTGTCTCCTCGGTGATTAGTGCCACCTCTTCACAAATTGCCTCCTTCAAATCTTCCAAATTACGAGGTTTGCGTTGAAAAACATTCTCTTTCAAATATCCCCACACAAAAAAAAATCGCAGATGTTGAGGTGGGGAGAACGAGGAGGCCAGGGCACATCTCCAAATCTTGAAATGACATGACCTGGAAACAAGCTTTGCAGCAACGTCGAAACTCTTGCTGTGTGTGCAGTATCTCCATCTTGCTGGAACCATATGTTCAGTTGCAAGGTGCGTGCCGTCGAGCTGAACGACCAGGACTCCTAATCATTGCTGTTCTCACTCTGTCTCACTGTTCGTGTAGCGCCTGGTGGTTTCTTCGCCATAATGTTGCCTGTGGTCCGAAAACTTGTAACCCATTTCATAATCGCTGGTCGGGTAGGTGCGGCTCCATGCCGTCCAACGTTAAAATGAAGGCGAAAATCAGCTGAGCCGCTACCACTGAATCATTGTTTCTTACATAAGAATCGTACGTTAACACGCGATGTTGAACAGCCCACGGCTCCATTGCGACCATGGACATGGAATAATGCATTGCGACTGGAATACCTAAATGGCCACAGCTAGGAAGGTGAATGACGGCCCATCCCCCTATGATTTGCCAAGGCCGAGTACAGTCGCATCAAAAATGTAAATACTTTCCCTGGTCACCCTGTATAAGAACCATTTATTTTGGCTTCTCTTATTAAAAAAAGTGCTAACAGTTAAAAATCGTCCCACCTTCATGAGCAGTTCAATGTAAAAAACAACACTCAAATATTTTTAGTTCAATCATGCATACACTTATTTCGTTCTGGGATCAAAAGTGATCATGTTTCTGTTGCATGTAGCTGTCGAAATTTTAGTTCGTCTTTTATAATTTTGCCAAGAGCTAACACTGAATTCTACAAAAGGAATTCTTATGTCAAAGCTCTTAAATTCCTGTTTAAAAAAGGTGTTAATGTTTTTCTTTTTGAAAGTTTGGGTTCTTTTAAGAAAAAATTGAGCTCTAGCTTATAGTTCACAGGCTTTCCGGATGATTTTTCTCATATTTTTCTATTTATATTCCCTATTTTAGAATTTTTTGGTTCAATAGATAGTTGTGTTAATATAATGTATGTTTATTCTTCCATATTGGCACTTAGTTCACCATATCATGCTTTACATTGTTTCTGATTTCCTAACTCTGCTGAAGAGCACAAGTTTTTTAAACTTATTCTTCGGTGAGCAACGGTATTTATTTGAGTTATGTTAAAATGTATGTTTAAATTTATACAATTTTATATTTTTTATTCCCTTTTGATTTGTGGTAAAATTTATGTTGTTGCCAATAAATGAATATTTGATTTGATTAAACCTCAGTTTGACGCCTCACCTGATCGTACATGATGATTTTGTCGGCGGTGTTGTACAAATCAGTCGCTTTGCTGAAGAGTTCTCGTTTTCTATCCTTGTTTTTCTCACGGTTTGCTTGTTGAACGTAGTAAGCAGCCAACATATCCAGTGTACGCATTTGATCTTTTTCGTAGTCTCTGTAGTCAATGTTGGCGTCATTTCGCGAGTCTTCCAACATTTTAAGAAACGTTTCAATCTTTCCTTGTTTATAGTATTCCAACTGTAAATTTAATAAGGATGATTAGAGTAGGATTAAGTTGAGATTTGAATAGATTTCTTGATATGTTTCTTAGCAAGGTAAACTTTTACCGCCAATGCCACCCAGACGTGGAGCTGGGCAGACTCCTGACGCAGGATTGCAAGTACTTCTTCTCCATCGGGTAGTTGGTCGAAGTCAAGCTCAATCACCTACGGAAATCAAAAATAAGATACAATCATCGGCCAGGCATGTCAATATTTAGGTGAATGTGAAGTAAAGTACGCAAATTGGCCCACCGAATGGCCGTCTTTAATAAACATATACCAAATAACCAAACACACTCATGAATCTGGAGAATGGACTCCCTTCAAGTTGGCAGTTGTGTGTATGAATATACACACATATTCATGTACTTCAGTCTTTTTATTTAGCGTATATTCAGCGGCGCAGACACCTGCTATCCCCGGAAAGGGGACGACTGTTTCCAACATCAGCTCTCAGCAAAGGTGCCTTTCGAATATTATACGTCGTAAAAGATTCGAGGACTACCAGAGTACCCCCTTGGTACTTAAACCGAGCTAAAGACCTAGTAGAAGTTGAAGGAAATCCATTGGGAATTCTTGCAAGATATCGACCCATCCAAAAGAACCTTTGTCGCATACTCAGTAGGTATTGGATATTGGATGATTATATCTATTATATGTCCCTTCAATACATTCCGTACACTAGCGATTATTTTGGGCGAAGCTATGGTGCACACTTCAGTGAACCGCTCCATGCTGAGGGTGGTACGACCCAGGTAAGCCAAGGTTACAGACCTGACAGGGTTGAGCCACGGAAAAGGTACTTATGAGCCGGTCCAGGGTGATGTGGCTTCATCATTCCCCAGCGCAGCGGACTTGAGCCAATGGCCTCTTGATGAAGAGCTGGTGGTCAAGCCCACTGCCCTTTGAGGGCTTCTCCGGGAGAAGTTGTACTTAGAGCTACCAACCAGCTGCACTTCCACCTCCCTAAGATTCTTCTCAAGGTTTTCAACAAAAGCGCTCTTCAACTCCTTCAGATTTTCTGCAACAGCCACCATACAGGAACCGCAGTCTGCCTGTTCAAAACAACTCTCCATCTGTAGTGCCCAGTTGTGTCTGCTGTCAATCAGGCTAGGAGAGTGTTCCATTAAGTGGTTGAAACACATCCTGGGGAGTCTCGTCACCCATCCTCATCAGCCTTGTCCACCATCCAAACATACATCAGGCTATTGAGAATTTTAGGTGTAGGAGACCAAGTTCAGTTCGGACCATCCAAGGCCCAACAGGGACTTGAACGCTCTCACCGGAATCCGCTGAAGCACGCCAGCCTGGCAGAATGACCATGTCTCACAGGCATACAGAGCAGTGAAAGCAATCATAGATTTGAAGAGAGCCAGCAACGTCTCTAGTGAGTTGGACCCAGATACTACGTTAATTAAGGAGGAAGAACAAATCGCGCAGGGGCGTAGCTCAAAACTGGAATATCTAGACAGTTCAACTGTTTACCAACTAAGACCAAAAGAGTATTTATCCAAAAACATTAACCAAATGCTCACCTCGTCAGTGTCCCGCAAGGGAATCTCAATAGAATTCGTCATCTCGGCGCACACTTCAAATCACAAAAAATACCCTTTTTAACCTTCACTGAAAATTGTTCATGATCGTCGTCACAAAGGCACAGGATACGTTCCAACAATGAGAATCTGGAAAAATTAATACCAATATAGGTATTCTGTGTGCAGCAGCTACCAGACAAGTCGCTGCAACGCGCAAGCTCAGTAACAACAACGCGAACAAACTTTTGACACGTCTCCTTCTATTTACACTTTGTATTTTCCATTCGATGAAAGACATAAACTAGAAGAGGACGTTTGAATGAACAATTTTGGGTAGCGGTTACCGCTCAGAACGTAGAACCTTACCACCTTTACATAGCACCGCCCAATATCAATAGCGATTAATCGACTTATCGATTATTATGGCCATTTGGGTTTCAGATCAACTATTTGCAGTTCTGAACTAATGAATATCCAATCAATTGTACGAGTATCAAAAAACTCTCTATTTCGTCTGATTAATTAAGCACGATTTATTTCGTCCGTTGGTTTAATCGAGTCGACACTAATCGATTATTAAAATTAATCGTGCATTTTTGTAGCTTGGAACATTGTAGGTTCAACCAGGTATTTCTGCGTAACGGCTCCAGCGGTTACAGCAACAATGGAGTAACCGTTACAAAATGCCGGTAGCCGTTCCGCAAAATTCAAATTGGTTTAAGCTCGCCGCTCAACCAGGGCAAATTTGAAGTATAATCACGTATATTTCCCCACAGGGTAAAATAGTAGCTCTGTCCTTTCCTCCTTCATGTTGTCCATTATCAATTCATTGATTCCGTGGAGCTGAGTAACCTAGTTCAGTTGAGTCGTACCGGGAACGGGTTAATGAAGCTGCTTGGAGCCGTTACTGTTTGAGAACAGCTCCACAGTTACCGAATCAGTGAATTGACCTCCTCAATCTCGTGTTCGGTGAACTGGGTGTTTACTTCGCCGCGTACATTTGGTCAAGTCGTTTTCATACTTTTCATTATATTAACTTCATTTACTTGGATATTAAATCAGCCGAAGAAAATGTCGTAAGTATTCCATGTCGAATTAACAAAAGCCTAATGCGTTGAAGGTCTTCTTTAGCGTTCAACTGTTCTTTTGTGTTTGCCTTCTGAATCAAGTTGTCGGCTCAACCATTGTTTGGATGCTTGTTGGTTCAATTTTGTGCACCTGATCACCAATGATAGTCCAAGTGATAAACTAATAACGAGCACATGCTGTTTTATCTTAGTTATTCAATTATCCCGGCTCAAATCGCCTTTGGTTCAAAATGTCCAACAAAGAGAATGTGAGAAAGTCGTTACAGTTGAGAGTAGCTTATCTCAATCCATTTCTTAAACTTGATAGGTAGATGTCAATCTTGATGGGATTTGGTAAATTTGTTGCAGCGCTGTAACCAAGCCAAAGTCAGAAATGACGAAAGATGAGTTGGCTAAGAGAGAAGAAGAGGAATTCAACACCGGGCCATTGTCGGTGCTCACACAATCCGTCAAAAACAACACACAGGTGAGAAAACTAAGGAATGAGTCACCGTAGTTCAATTGAGTGAATCGAGAGCGCTCACAACTGCAGCTCTTGTACCAATGTGGTAAGAAACTCAAGGATAACCTCCAGGTAGGAGGTGGGTTTTGAAAATACAGGCCTGTGCCGCATCGTGGTCTTGTTGGAAATCATTCAATAACCAGCATAAGAGCCAGCGGTTGCTGTAAGGACTGGCTGCTCTCCTCAGTACGGATCTTTGGTCTCCTCGTGCTAATAATCAAATGGTTAGAACAAGACCAGGCCAGGCAGAGGCCTACAACTGACGGACGGTCGTCGACCATTAAGCATTTTGGCTATTAATTACTCCCTTTCTGCTGCTGGTTGTTGAATAACCACAAGTTCTCACAAGGCTGGGTAGGGAAATGGCCTGAATCCATGTTGAATTGGACCCGAGGACCAATATCCACCTGCAGGTAGCGGTAGTAAATAGAATCGGCTCATATGTGATTACTCACAACTTACAATCCAACTATCTTGCCATTTTCCAGGTCCTCATCAACTGCAGAAATAACAAGAAGCTGCTGGGGAGAGTCAAAGCCTTTGACCGACATTGTAACATGGTCCTTGAAAACGTCAAGGAGATGTGGACAGAACTCCCGCGCACGGGGAAGGGCAAGAAAAAGGTAACATTTTAACCTCCAAAATAGGTAAATAGCTAGAACTTTTGACCCACCCATCCTCCCAGTCAAAAACAGGTATATACTGCGTTAAATTACTCTAATCGTGCTTTTATTAATTGTTTTCAGGCAAAACCCGTCAACAAGGACAGATTCATCTCTAAAATGTTCCTCAGAGGCGACTCCGTCATTCTAGTTCTTCGGAACCCTCTCGCCACCGCTGCCGGAAAATGATTGTGTAGTGGATTATTGTAATGGTGTATGATGTATGTTCCCATGAACATTTCAAGCCCTTCTTATTGGAGAAGAACCCTTTTTTTTTTATTCGTGTGATTAAACTAATACTTTTATAAATTATGCGATTTCATTTGACACAGAATTAACTTCTCGATCTAAAAATCCACTGATTGCATTTACTTATGTGCATCTCGATGCGTATTATCTTCTCAAATCCATCTGATGACAATCTGGTCAACGTGTCCAGTAAACTTTGACAAAATCGCCTCTACTTAAGTCTACATAGGCGCTGAGCCGTGAGATGTTTTCTGGAACCTAGGCGTGTGGGGTATCATTTCCCACTAAATTTTGGACCCTGAATCGATTGGAATGGGTCCGGGACCCGCCACACCCACTGTTTTTCCCATGTTATAGAGATGCCTCCTTATTGAGAGGGGTAAGTATGTGTGCATGAACAGGTTCCTCCTCTTCAACAATCCAGGGCCTTTCACAGCTCAACCAAGCCGCTATGAATAACTTCATTTTTGGTGTAATCTTGCTTTTTTTAAAATCTCTTCTCCAGTTAAAGACTTAACCTCTGGCGCTTTAGGTCCTGCGCTGATGGCCCGGTACGCGCTAAAGTAACCAGCAGGATTCGTCTTGTACACTAGAGGTCCGCGCTCTGGATCTAGTGAAATCAATGTCATGACTGCTGGTTTTTTTTTTTTTTTTTTTTTTTATCAGTATGAGGTCCTATACTCCATCGAACAAAAACCTATCACATCCGAGCGGCCGCATTTTAGCGTTCTGAGTGCATAGTTGGGACAAATCTGCCATCTTGTTGCTCAGAACGTTGATAGATATGTCATATCCATTTTTTTTTTTTTTTTTTTGTCGTAACTTGCCTCATAGCGGCCAAGTTCAACTTGGTAACG
This sequence comes from Cyrtorhinus lividipennis, assembly GCA_019603395.1. Lineage (NCBI taxonomy): Eukaryota > Metazoa > Arthropoda > Insecta > Hemiptera > Miridae > Cyrtorhinus > Cyrtorhinus lividipennis. The sequence continues at coordinate 328,406 of CM034005.1, forward strand.
GCAATCGGCTGTAACAAAGTGAAATGAATCATATTTGCTGATTTTATTTTCCTCTGTAAAGTTTCAAGAAGTCGCAGTCCTACCTTTTAGCCCGTTCATGACGCACCACATGGGAGAAAAAAAATTCATAAAAGAAGAAAAAAATTCCATGGACGCACCCGATGGTACTGGTTATCTTGTACAAGTTCGTCAACGAAGCTGAATCGGCGAGCTTCTCCTGAAAAGCGATAAAATATGGCATTAGAGACCAATGTAACATTGAAGGGACGTCATCACTTGATACCTAAGCGATGGAGGTACTAAAAATGAATGCCATACAGGTACAATTTTCACTTCGAAGGCAACAACTGCGCAATCTTTCCCTTTGATGGAGACCGACGTAGAATTTACGATATTGACAGCTTTGGAGGCGTACTCAACAACAAAAATATCTTATTAATTTCTTTTTCAAAAACTTCCTGACGATCCACTTGGTCTTTTCAATAATTCTTACCAACTTGAAAGAGACGTGCTTTGGAGAAAATACTGAAATGTGACGGTCTAAAGTCGTCGCTCTTGGCTCTTGGTTCGAACTGGAGTATAGAGCGATCATGCTATGATAAATGAAATGGTTCTATTCGATTAAGACTCATACTGCATGCATGTATGAGATTTACTATTTTAATAATTGTATTACCTACTTCGGAAGAATACCAACAAAGCTTGAATCTTCACGTGAAACGCGCTTGCCAACTACAACCTTTACAAAACTTGCAAGGTAAAGGGTCTCTGAATTTCTTTTAAAAAACCTAAATTCACTCAATAAAAGGTATTGCTGAGCCCATTTTAGCCAGATGTGGGCACAGTTATATGAAATTTGACCTACGACAATCATTTAAACCGTCCAAACTGTAAATACCTATTTTGATAAAACCCTGGGTAATCCTAAGATATTACATATTACGTTTATTACGCGGACGCGCAATCTTAGACAGTTATGACCAGCGGCAATGCCGAAGCGAGTTGTTATTGAAATTATAGCTCCCATCAAAATTCAAGAAGGAGGGAGTGTCAGATTTTTGATTGGGTACGTTTGCTTCACTTCCCCGGTCATCATTTACAATACTACCCAGTGTTAACCCCATGACCGAGAAATTCAGCTGACAGCCCGCCATTAATCGCCAGAATTTGAGTCCGAGGTTGCACAGTACACACCAGGAAATTTGGAGAGTGTACCTACGAGCATACCGCAACAAATACCCAAGGTAGTACAACAATCTCTCGAATGGTTGGTCGGAGCTAGGAGCTGACTTCTGCTGATTAATCATGGAACGAATTGCTAAACTTGATATATGATGAAATCATATTCAATTAAAATCAATAATAAAATAAAATAATATAAAATCATTGTCAGTGTAGTAGTAGACTGGTGGAGTGACGTCAGACGGACAATCGATCAGCTTGTGTTTGAGTTCGATAGTTCGAGTGAAATCGATAGTTTGCTGTCTCTGCCGCATATACTACAGTTCAGCCAAACATTATTTCTTTTGGGTGGAAAATTGATGTTTTCAAGACTTGATACGGTGATACCCTGCATAGTAGAGATGGGACATCAAACCAAAAACATCGATGTTGTGAAACATAGCCCATTCAACCATCGATGTTTTTCGATGTCGATGGTTGAAAGCCCTAAACATCAATGTTTGATATACTTTCCTATTTTGGACACATATTCAATTTAAGAAATAATTGAAATTCATCAACATAAAGTTTAATAAAATTAACTGGATGAAGGAACAAGACTGCAGGTTACCTAATTAGTAGGTAGTTTATCCGAGTATCCATGTTTTCAAAATCATATTTTTGTCCTTCAATCAGTACCTGCCCACATGAGCTTTTAAAGAATCAGTCAAACACAACACCAAGTAGTGGCCTCGATAGTAAGAATCGATAGACAAGATAGAGGGTTTGGCATGATTAGGTTGAGAGAGGGTTGATATGCAAGGCCTTTTTTGTTTTCATTAATATTATTTATTCATAATAAATCTGGTGCGCATCATCTATTCTCTAGGTAGGTGAGGCAACATCGATGTTAGGGGATATCGATCACATCGATGGGACGTAACATCGATAGCCGATGTTATCGACCCTTTTCACCATCGATGTTCAACATCGAATATCGAGAGGAAAACATCGATGTTTTGCGAACATTGGACATCGATGTCCCCTCATACTGCATAGTGTCCACCACAGACACAGAAGGTAAACGCATTTAAAAACTCCACCACGGGTCGCTGCGCGGTGTCTATGTCCGTAGAGAAAACACGCTTCTCTTTCAAATTCAAGTTTTCATTTTTGAGAAGGTGCATTTGCACATAAACAAACTAATTATTGATGACAAAACACTTTCAAACCCAATTTTATCGCTGGTGATTTGTATCTTCTTCGCACATTAATCTTCTTACATCGTTCGTTTAGCGAGATGGCCGATGAGGACTTCGATGCTGATGAGTGAGTAGTTTATGTGCTTGCAGCTCCTCGATCATTAATTTACTTACGCCTTTTAATTATTAGTAATGCGACTCTTTGGTCTACTTCACGGTTATACTATCCCCGTACCTAATTCGTTTGAATAGATCGCCTTCTGATCAAAAGAGTTGCTTCTGAGGAGAATCCCTTGTGTTTTCGTTTTTGTGCCGTAGACTGATTATAATGTTGTTATTTGCTTTATTCTTATCTAATAATTTACAGTCTTATGAATAAGTTCGTCAAGCTTATGTGTGAAAAAGGCCATCTGCGTGGTAATTGAGACCTTCCGCGTCACCTATATCAAGCGAAGAAAGCCCCTTCTCGACCCTACTAAATATACTTATGCCAATCTTCCGTTCCTTTACAGTGTCGGAGAAGATTTCGACGATGGCGTCGACGACGATGCTGATATGGAAGATATTGATCAACAAGAAGTGAGTTTCCATCACGAATAATTTGTCTGAAGATTATCCATTTTGTATGTTCAAAGTTTTCACTGCAATCAACACTACGTAAGTATAAGTAAACAATAATTATGGTTGTTCTAGGAGGAAGGAGAAAACATAGAACTCCTTAACGCAGGTGACGCGAGAGCCGGAGGTGTCCAAAAAGCGAACAGAATCACAACCAAATACATGACGAAGTGAGTGCTAAAATTGTTATTTCACGAAGAAATTCCCATAGTCTGTCAAATAGCCAACTAATTGATATTGGTGTCTATTATCAAGTTCAGGGTGGGGCAGTAGTAATCTCTCCGATTCGGGCCAAAATTTTGTTCTGGACGTTTCAAAGTGTCCTAGATCAAAATAAGCAAATGTCCGTCCGCCGTCCACCCGGATTTTGGTAGTAGAAAAATTTCTAAAAATCTTAAATTCGGGTCAGGGGTCCGTTCCCGGCTCTAGTTGGTCCTCGAAACTTTTCAGCCCGATCGGACCAAATTTGGGCGGGGAGGCGTCAAAATGTGTTTCTCAAGAAATGGATTTTTTAGATTTTTGGCGATCTAGGCGTGTGGGGTATCATTTTCCACCAAATTTTAAAATCTGAATCCAATGAAATGGGTTCCGGAACGATTGGCGCCCTCTGGATGAGGTTATGGGTCAAAATGGGTATCTATCTCCCCATTTCGAATGTATATTTCCGTGATTTCTGGTACCTAAGCCGGTGGGGTGTCATTTTCCACTAAATTTTGGACGCTGAATCCAATTGAATGTGTCTTGGGACGATCGGCTCCCTCTGAATGAGGTTATTTGTCAAAATGGGAACCTATCTACCCATTTCGAATGTGTCTTTTCGAGATTTCCGCTACCTAGGCGTGTGGGGTATCATTATCCACTGTTTCCCCCCATTTTAAAGAAATTAGTCCCCATGCGCCTGTTCCGACGAATAACCAACCCTTGTAAAAGAATTTGCGGCGTTTTTCGTATCATGTTTCGAAAATTACATCACCTGGATGGCTGCCTTCACCAGCAATACACTGATGTCGGCGATTTGGGAAACTTACCGACGAGTTCATCTTTCTGGAGCCACAAACAAACAGAATTTCCGCTATTGGGCAGCTAAAAACCCAAGACAAGTCCACTAGAGACCTCAGCACTCCCCCGAAGTGCCAATTTGGCGTCAAATTCCCAATTGGGTATCATTGGGGACGGCGAACAGCAACGGTGATTGCAGCAACCTGTGTTCTAATGCTGATAACTCTTTTTAAACCCAAACGGGAAGGAATAAGTGAAACAACTAATTTGATGGACTCCTGATTTCAACAGGACGAAGCAACAGCGCTTGCAGATCGTGTTTCATTGGACAATCTGATGCAAATGTTCTTGAATGGTCTCTCCCTCTACGGGGTGGCCAGCGCGCTCACCCTTTTTGAGCATTTGTGACTTTTTCCTTGAGGAAAATGCTTCTAAAAATAACCACATAAACTTCCATCGCATTCTGGATAAGCTAGTGATGAGAAACAGGGAGGAAATCAGGACGATACCTACACAAATGTGACGAAAAGCAAAAGAAACTCCCCGAAATCGCCTTCACCAGTGTATTGCTGCTGAAGGTCGCCATCTTGGTGATGTAAAAACTAGATTACTGGGTTCATTTTTCTAAATTGACTAGTTTTCTTTCTGTTTCCTTTCAAACCCCATTCATAACTCTTGCTCCACCCTGTATATACTAGTTATGTCTTCAACTGGATGCCCTTCTTTGATATTTTCAGATACGAACGAGCTAGAGTGTTGGGAACTCGTGCTCTCCAAATAGCCATGTGCGCTCCTGTTATGGTTGAATTGGCTGGAGAAACTGATCCTCTTCAAATCGCCATGAAAGAATTAAAACAACGGAAAATCCCCATCATTATCCGGAGGTAACCAAACTTGGCGTGCCCTGTTTGCTCCACGTAACCAAAGTAGAGTCTGTTGTGAAAATTTATTCTCTTCTGGAACTTTGCAGGTATCTCCCTGACAACAGCTATGAAGACTGGGGCATTGATGAGCTGACTATTACCGACCGATGACGATTACTTCACCGCTTCATCGCCAACCTTGTAAATGTGTATTCACGATAAATATATTAAATTAACATGAATACTCATCGTGACCGTTTAATATACGTTCCACTATCTTCTGACAGAGATACTAACAAAATAAAATATTAGGGTAAAGGATGATCAAGTCTTTTTTTAATGTGACGAATTAAAGGTCATTTTGTACAAAACTGTAGACTCATTACGGCATTTCCACGCCCAAATCGAGAACACCATCCATGGAAGTTCTATGAAAAACGACCAGAGTAAAGATTGTATAACAACGATACAACCCACATTATACCCAGAAGTTATTTGTTTATCTAGTAAGTAATCTCTCGTGATTGTCGCCTCGAGATGATCGATATGAATATCTGAAACCGCTTAGAGTATAGGTACTAAGTCGATTGCGTTCAGTGTGAGTTGATAAAAGTAATTATGATTTGGGTGATTGACGTAGTAGGCAAATTTATGCACAATTAAAATGATAGCTTGAAACTTAGTATTTCAAATTGCTGAAAAAGCAATCTTCTCAGTAATATCTATTTAATAAGGACCTAGACCGTCTAAGAGACAACTATTAATGTCAGTTGTACACTCCATCCTGCTATATGTGCAGAAGTATGGGCTGGAACATATCCTATGACAGCATATTCAAAGTGGCCCTCCCAGAGGAAACTTTCCTGGTTGGATATGCTGATGATGTGGCAGCTGTAATCTTGGCCAATACAATGTAGCAAGCGAAACAGAAGTTGAATGAGACCATGTCCAGAGTGGGAGCATGGATGGATGGACACAGTCTCTTACTAGCCACTGCCAAGACAGAGGTGGTACTATTGACACGAAAACGCATCCTATTGCTCACGAGTGTAGCATTTTCAAATTATTGATCTTGCCAAATGAAAGTGGTAGATGTTCTCCCATTTTCCTGGTTGATTTCTCACCATTGGGAATGGCGTGAATAGCCGATCTCATGTTCATAATTATACTACCCAGTATATCGTGAATATTGAGTTGACACTCAGAGTTTAGGACTAGCCCTCACTACTGATCAGAAAGGCAGTGGTTTCAGCTGATTCGACTTCTACTTGAACGCACGCCATCCTGGGATGCCGCTTCTTGTTCTTGTCTTCTTGGCTCTCATCTGAAATACTACACTTCGCTAAAAACCTGTCTTCTGAATTCATCCTATTTCAAATACTTGGTTTCCTCGCCTCTACTGAAGAAATAACCTGTGTTGAGAACAAAGTAGTTTACCTCAGTATCAAGTAACGTAAACACCAGATTATTGGTTGAGTTACTTCAGTATTCTTGATTTCGTACATACCCAGGTTACCTAGGGGCACTAGGTGGTAGGAATTTGATTTATCAAGAAATACTCGCAAGTAAAATATAATTCTACACCGCTTTATGGCGACTAATTTTTTTTTTTTTAGACTTTTTTACTTCAGAAAAAAAAAGTTTCTCATTAAAACATACTTCTCCATGCTGCCTTTATTTACCAAAAGGAAACAACAAAACACAAAATAAGCAATACATGAAAGTAGAACTAAACTGCCAAAAGATCATCGTGTTACCATTAACAAAATGTGCACAATTGGACTTTCAAAATCAACAAGAAATCTCAGAATGTTCTGCTATCAGCATCCTCCATTGGTCGCTCTGCTGTGGTTGATGTTGGAACTAGTAGCCTTTGTGACCCCGGAAACGTGTCCTATTGTCAAGCTGGAACGGAAACACTTTCTACATCACAAAAAAGATTCAAGGGTAATGTATAAAAATAGTTGATAAAATTAGTCTAATGATTTTTCTTCTCGCTAACGTAAGAGATACGAAAATCCCTCAGGGAGGGCAGGTAATTTTAGACCAGGGCTCTGCTGCATAATTAACTAATAATAGTGGGGGTAGTGTCAAAGAATTGTGGGCGACTACCTAATTGTTGGCACTTCCTCGGACTAAGCGACCCATTTTAATATAAGAAAACATGAGGGTCGCCTGCAAGAAGTTTCCAAGATGATAATTTAATGAGAACAGAGGTAGGAGTTTAGGGTTTTAACCGATTTCCGGGATGAAACATCGGAACCAAACAACAATCGATTTTCAACATCGACAGTCCAATCGAAGTTATTAATTTTTCTAACATTGTAGAATAGATACCTACCTACTCATGCTCACTCTTCAAACTTTTAAAAATGGTTTTTGGGTGCTTGGGCATCATTTTACACTAAATTTTGGACGCTGAATCGATTAGGTTGAGTCTGGGACACTCCAAGCTTACCCTTTTCCCCCACTCCTGCTCCAAGGAGTAACCGACCCTTGTGAAAGTATTTGTATTTGATCTAGACATGAAACGCCAAACGCCCACTAATCGGAATTAAATACTAAATAGTTAAATACTTAAATAGTTGCCATTATAGAACAACTCTAATATCAATATTAATAACGTTATCCATTTCACTAATATTACTGCTATGTTTAGCTTTTGCAACCGAAATTACAAGTTATTGAAAAATTTAGTAAATCTCTAGTATACAGGGAGCGGTGATAACGGGGGCACAGATATCGAGAGCACACAATCGATTGTTATTGATAACGTCATATGAGCCATGTTTTCACGGCCTTTTCTTCAAAAATATTAACAATACCAAATAATATGAAATAATGAAATCATAATCAAATAAAATAAATCATAAAATAAAACAATAGTCAGTGTGGTTGACTGAAGGAGTGACGTCAGACGGACAATCGATCAGCTTGTTGTTCGAGTTCGATAGTTCGAGCGAAATCGATAGTTTGTTATCTCTGCCCCATATAAGTATGTACTGGAGTTCAGCCAAAAGTTTAGTAATATTAAGTATTAGTTAATAAAATATTATGCAACAGGCCAAGGGGTGGAGCTATTGGAAGTAGATTTAACATCGTTGCCCTCACCATTGATCGTTTACACTCCATGAATAGATTCCGAAGGGCTTGGCACTGCATGGGAACCGACCCGTCGTCAAGCAGGAGGCACTCACGAGGCGTTTTCCTGTACTGAAATCAACTTGCAATGAAGAAAGGAAATAAAAAGCCATAGTCACGAGTGAACCTCCACTTTACCAGTGTTGGGTTATTGAAATTTCATGGGGTTACCTTTTTTACGCAGTCGCTTTGCAACAAACAAGTTTTCAAATCCGCTCGAACTCCAGCACAAGGGCCTTGGTCTTGAAGGATGTTTCCCTTCGAATCGAGGGAAACCTTTTTCTCAGGAACACCAACCGTCATCTCAAAGCTTGAAACGAAAGCTTTGTGTCAACAGTATGACGTTAACGAATTAGAATCAGCGGTGTTACTGCGCGAAGCCCATCAATTTCTCTCAGATTTAAAGCAACTACCGATAGGTTTTTTTTTTTTTTTTCATAAAACTAACATGCGACAAAACAACACAGTTGAAAATTAGACCATGGAAATGAAAGAGATTCCGTGATTATACTATCATGTTATCAAATTTATCAATGTTAACAAAGTAAGGGATACACATCGATTTCGATGTTTTATTCATCGATGTATTGAAACCAATGTTTAGTCAACATCGATGTTTTGAATTCGATGTTATAACATAATCGCACCCGTCGAGGAATACAGTCACATCGCGAAAAAGACCAGACGGGTTCAAGGTTATGACATGGAATCTTTTATTTCATGGTTATGACTGGAGTGAAGGATGTTACAGTATTCAGCGAATGCAGCAGGCGAAACTGTAACTACCGCCGTCTGGCGGCCAACTACTGGACTGCGCTTGGTGCTCTATTCTACGAACAAATTGGACGCTTTTCCTAGTTGAATGCAGTCACAAACAGAAAAATGCATTTTTTGGGATGTGACAGTCTTCCACGACGGGTGCGGTTATATTAGAACCACACACTGTCCTTCTAGGTTCTAGTTCACAGAATTTAATAGTACAAACTAGGGATGGGAAAAACCTACCGGTTTTAACCGGAAACCGGTTTTTTGCTCTCGGTTAATCGGTTATTTTAGGTTTTTTTTTTACACAAAACTGAACAAAAAGAGAACATTTTAATGAAATTTCTTAATCTAAACGGCAGTCGTTGCCCTCCGGTGAGGGATTTTTAATAACCATTGGCAACACTGTTCCGTAACTCAATTCCAAATTTCCAATAGCCTTCTGCTGGTTCTGCTTCTACAGTTCTCTTTATCTGTTATCAGTTTCTCACTTTCTCAGTTCTCTTTCTACTTTCTCTACAAAAATGTCTCAATCGGTTGTGTGGAAGTATTTTACAAAGTGTGGTAACGCCGGGACTGAAGCCCAGTGCTCTATTTGCCTTAAAATGGTAAAAACAGGTGGAGGCACTAGCAACATGCGGCAACACCTTAAAAACATTGCTTAAAATTGTCTGAAACGTATTCTAGCAAATTTTGGGCTCATTTGGAGGCTTATTTCAAAAAGTCGTTTTCGAGGGTATCACCATACTTCCATTTTCATGGAAGTAAAAAACCTGTTTAAAAAAAAAACGGTTTTTAGAAAAACCGGTTATTTTAAGTTATTTAAACCACCAGGTTAAACAGGAGGTGGAAAAAACCGGTTTAACCGAAAACCTGTTTTTTTCCTGAAAACCGCCATCCCTAGTACAAATGGAGAACTAGTGCTGCCAATGCAACAACAACAATTTTCTCTTTTTTTCCAGGTGCTTGGATTTAATGTGCCTCTTCACTGCCAGGCAGCGACTCCTACCATGGACCATGGAATAAGTATTACTTATATAATAAGGAATATATATCTATAAGGAATACTTATTCCATGACCATGGACTGGAAACATATGATATTGATCGATATGAGTAAAGTATCGAATAACTCTTTCGATACTATGTACTTTTGGTAAGGATACCACAGATTTGAGTATAAGTACTGGTATCGATACTATGGCCTGTATCGAAAGAATTACAAATATAGAATCAGATTATAATAATTGTAATACAATATTACAATTATTGTTACATACAATTATTGTTCTGTTGTTGTTCGAATAAAAAAAAAAGTATTTCAACAACTCCTTTGCTACCACCAACAAAACCAGATTCGTCTTTCTCAAATTCAAATCCAGGCTGCCCATCATAGCCCGTTCAGGCCTCCAACAAACTGGGAATATTTTGATCAAAACAAGGAACATACCATTATCTACAGGTGTGATCTTCCTCTTGGTGTTTCTGGATGGAAATGGAAGAATAGAACTGTAGTGTTTCTGCCATTTTGAAGTACTTTCTCCAAAATACAGTACTTTCTGTGTAAATTAACAGCCTTTTCGAAGTGAAGGAAAGTTTGCCATTCTTAATACCACTTTACAATACCTCCAAAATTTTACTCCCAGTCTACCTTAACCTGATCTTCTCGATTTTTTAAAAATTTTTTGGTTGGTTATTCCTTGAATAATTCTCTTCGACTCGTTGCAATTTTTTTTCTGGACGTATCAAGGTGTCTAGATCAAGAATGTAAAATGTCCGTCCGGCATCCCCGCCGTTTTTGGAAGAAGGAAATTTCCTAAAAAACTGAAATTTTGGTCAGGGGTCCGTTCTTGACTCTAGTTGGTCCTCGAAACATTTCAACCCGGTCGGACCAAATTTGGGAGGGGTAGGGGTCAAAATGTGTATTTTGAAAAAATGGATTTCGAGATTTTTGACGATCTAGGCGTGTGGGGTATTATTTTACACTAAATTTCGGACCCTGAATCAATTGGAATGGGTTCAGGACTCACCACACCTACCGTTTTCCCTATTTTCCGAGGAATAACCAACCCTTGTGAAAGAATTTGCAGCGTTTATTGTTAGTATTTCTTGTGAGTACTCTACGATACTTTTTAATCGATACTTGAGTAGTATCGAATATCCGAATTAAGTACCAATATGAGTACTGGTATCGATACTTTGGAAGTATCGTATGTCCCTAACCTTCCTCATGGTTATCAATTATCATAACGTCACCGTGTCTTTAGTGGTTGCTTCTTGCTTCATCCCCACAGTTGATAAGAATGCCCGTGTGCGCCTGTGTTGTAGCGCTGTTGCTAGCAAGTAGTGATTGAAGTCGAATTTCTTCAACAGGAGGGTCAAGTGGAGAAGTTTATGCGATTTGGTGAATAGACTGATTGGATAATCTCCCTTCCCAGGGAACCTGCTTCAATTACTTATAAATAAATGAGAATATTTTCCAGCTGCGTTACAGGTACATACGCAGAATACCTCCAAATACGTACATGTAACTCGATTAGAGCCCTTCATTGACCTGACTGGCCGCAAGACTTATGGATGATCCTGTTGTTGCTGAGGTGAGTACTTATTGAGTGTAAATTTGTTTTCAACACCGTGCTAAAGTAAAGCAGCAATAAAATTTCATGTACGAGGAATGACACAGCTGCTGATTGTCATGCATTTACTGATTCCAGCTGTCTGCGATCAAAAGGAAATCGCAGAGTAAAGCAGAAGCCTTGTCCATATTGAATAGGGAGCTCACCGCCTGCAAGCGAGAACGAGACCATTATAGACAGCTGCTGGAGGCCAAATACATTCCCTCTTTTTCTTTAGATAAGGTAGGTAATCCTCACTATATACATGTTAGGTGTTTTCTTCACAGAAAAGTTTGACGAGTCGGAAGGTGGCACTCGTGCGGTACTTGCTGGGTACTCAGTGGCTCGTCTAGGAGGCGAGCTCTTGGCTCAACATTTGCAGTTCGTCCAATGCTTACCTCATGTAAAGAGACATAAGGCCATTTGGCAAGTACTCGCCTCCTTTGAAGTAAGTAGAAACCCGGCGCAGGACGTTGTTTTCCTAATAATGAAGGAGCACCGTGTTACCCCCCACACTATCAGGAAATAGGCAAGTAATTACCCTAAGAAGCATATATCTGAAATGTGCGTGTGCCTAGCCGAAGTACCGGGTTGCTAGGTACTTGGGAAGACATGTCACCGCTAGAGATAGCTGAGGGCTTATTATTGCGCTCACATTTTGGTTGGACATTCCTTGAATACATGAAAACAGGAATTTTCATGCAAATAGTCAATCTCTCCGATTCGGCCCAAAATTTTTTTCTGGACGTTTCAAGGTGTCTAGATCAATATTAGCAAATGGTCGTCCGCCGTCCACGTCGACTTTGGTAGTGGAAAATTTTCTAAAAATCCAAAATTTGGGTCAGTGGTCAAAATGTGTATTTTGAAAAATGGATTTTCGATATTTTTGGCGATCTAGACGTGTAGAGTATAATTTTCTACTAAATTTTGGACGCTAAATTTAATGAAATGGGTCCCAGAACGATTGGCGCCATCTAGATGAGGTTATGGGCCTAAATGGGTGGCTATCTACCCATTTCGAATGTGGTTTTGAAATTTCGATACCTAGGCGTGTGGGGTATCATTTTCCACTCAATTTTGGACCCTGAATCGATCGGAATTGGTCCGGGGCCCGTCACACCGATTGTTTCCCCCATTTTCCCCATGTTGAAGAAATGAGTCTCAGTTCTAGTTGATGTTTTTTAAAGCCCCATGAGTTGATGCTACATGCACAGATCTTCTTTCACAAGTTCCTAGTCGATTCCCCCCAATGGGATACATTTTTGATAACAGGTGAATTTTACTCGTATTTTATAATTGGGTTCCAAGATGCCCAAAATTTTTGTAGAATGCCTATCAAAGAGGAATGTTTGCCCGAGTTTTGATAAATATCACTAGGAGTACGAGGAGTAAAGTAGAGTCGGCAAAGCCTCCGTTATTGAGTGATGATTGATAATGAGTGATAGTGATAGGAGGTCAAAAACAGGGAGACCCATTCGACATTCAGGATACAAAAAACAACGTTTTAATTTTGAAAAAAATTTAATCTGTTTATTTTATGCATTTTCTATTAGTATTTGCTGAATTTTATCGTATTTATCTTGAATTTGGTTGAATTATTTTGAAACTGATATAAATTATCAAAATATTTTCAGGCTGAGCAATAGCACTGTTATAATATCGTTTCAGATTTATCTGACGTTTGGAAGTATCTACATATAAATTAGCAAATGTCCGTCCGGCGTCCACGCCTTTTTGGGTAGTTGAACTTTTCTAAAATTCTAAATTTTGCTCAGAGACCCGTTTCTGGTTTTAGTTGGTCCACGAAACTTTTCAACTCGATCGGACCAAATTTGGGCGGAATAGGGGTCAAAATGTGTTTTTCGGAAAATGGATATACGATATTTTTGGCTATCTAGGCGTGTGGGGTATCATTTTCCACTAGATTTTAGATTCTGAATCAATTGGAATTGATCCGGGACCCATCACACCCACTGTTTCCCCCATTTTCCCCATGCGCCTGGTCCGAGGAATAACCAACCCGTGTGAAAGAATTTGCAACGTTTTAATTTCGGTTCTCATTTCACTCTTAAGGGAATCGATGACTCTCGTTTCAACGGTTCGTCGCCTGCTAACCAAAATGACAGAAACCGCTTGAGTGAGATTGATGACCTCCAGAGGAAATTGACGGCCGCTAACATTGAAATAAAAGTATGTTTGTCCTTTTGAACCTTTGATACCAGCCGCGCCTTAATATTATTCTTTAAACTCATCTCTGACCTAGCATCTGCGTGGTGAATATGGCCGAGAGCGTGGAGTATCTGGTCATAAAAGTGAAGAGATGATTGAAGAAATTGAGGAAATGCGGGAAAAAATGCGAGTCATGAGCGCGGATCTACAGGCTGTCCTAGACGAAAAGGAAGAACTCGCCATTGAAAGAGATGCGTACAGGTTCAAAGTCCATCGTCTCAACCACGAGCTGCAAACATTGCTGAAAACAGACTCAAATATCGACGTGGACGCTCTCGTCATGGAAAATACGTAAGTGGTGCCTACACTACGATTGGTAGCTGAAGAGACGCTGCTAATTGTATCACATTAGTGATGTAGGTAAATTTTCATATTCTCAGCCCAATTAAAAAACAATTTAGATTGATTCACTAATTGCAAAAGGAACCAATGAAACTATGTCGTCACAGTTTCCTTCTTGAATTACATGATGCCAAAGTGCTGGCGATTTTATTGCTAAAAATTGATTCCTCCTGTATCATGGAGTAGGTATAGAATCCAAATCTGCCATGTTCCTGTGTTGCCTGTGCCAGATAGAGACTCCGTGAAAATGTGAATAAATAAATAAAATACTTTCGCTTGCATTACAGTAAGTATTGTAACCATCTGAATCATCTATTCGGCTGAAAATCGTTAGCTCGTCTGAATTTCAGCCTGATCTTATTATTTTTGAAGGATAGTTTTTATCATTTTGGTTGGTTATTCCTTGAATAATCAACCTATGTTTTCATGCAAAAGGTAAACCTCTCCGATTTGGCCCAAAATTTTTTTCTGGACGTTACAGGGTGTCTAGATAAAAATTAGCAAATGTTAGTCCGCCGTCCGCGCCGAATTTTGTAGTAAACAATTTTGTAAAAATCTGAAATTTTAGTCAGGGACCCGTTTCTGGCTTCAGTTGGTCCTCGAAACTTTTCAGCACGATGGGACCATATTTGGGCGGGGTAGGGGTCCAAATGTGTATTTCGAAAAATGGATTATCGAGATTTTTGGCAATCTAGGCGTGTGGGGTATAATTTTCCGCTAAATTGTGGACGTTGAATCCAAATAAATGGGTCCCGGAACGATTGGCACCCTCTGGATGAGGTAATGGGTCAAAATGGGTGCCTATCTACCAATTTCGCATGAGTTGTTTCATGGTTTCTGGTACCTAGGCTTGAGGGGTATCATTTTCAACTAAATTTTGGACGCTGAAGCTATTGGAATGGGTCCGGGACCCGCCACACCCACTGTTTCCCCCTGTTGAAGAAATGAGTCTCCATGCGCCTGGTCCGAGGAATAACCAACCCGTGTGTAAGAATTTGCAGCGTTTTCAATTAAAAACCGATTATTTGTGGACCACGATCGGCCTAAAGGCCTGTAGTGAATACCTTCGCGTTTTATCCTTCCAAATTACCTACTCTGTTCTTTCTTCTGACTTCCAGATATCTGAAGGAGCGCTTTGAACATATAGTTGCTGAAAAAGAAATGCTTCAACAAAGCTTAACAAAGTATAAAGTAAGTATTCGTCATCTGTTCAACAATCTTATGGAGCTTTCATGGTCGTTTAAATCATCCTCTGTGATTTCAGTCCATGCTCGAGAGAGGCAGAATAAGAGGAAATGTGAGATTGGGTACCAACACGTCCTGCGGTGGGTTGGTCGTTACTCATCGTCAAGGTAAATATGGTAGATAGATACCCATTTTGACCCAAAACGTCTTCCGGTGCGTGCCGAACGTTTTGGGACCGTTTTCATTAGATTCAGCGTTCAAAATTTAGTGAAAATTGATACCCTACACACCTAGATCGTCAAAAATATCGAAAATCCGTTTTTCGAAGTACACATTTTGACCCCTACCTCGCTCAAATTTGTTCCCATCGGGCTGAAACGTTTCAAGGACCAACTAGAGCCGGGAACGGACCCCGTTTCAAGGTGTCTAGATCAAAATTAGCAAATGTCCGTCCACCAGGAGTTTTCCTTCTTCCCGTTCTTCGCCTTGCGGCTTTACCGGGGCTTTGCTTACCGCCTGATGGTTGCGCTCACACTCCTGCCGTGCGTTTCGACATTGCTATTCAGCAGTGCCCGGGATGGACCTCGCGGAGGTAGCACGGTTGGGGCCAGGAGGGGCGTCTTGGTCTGTGGGCCAGCCTTTTGCAGCCATGACTCGATGGGCAAATATTTTGGTGCCTTCAGCATTGCCTCTTGATTGGAAAGCTGCCTGCCATGGATTTTATTCTGATGCAGCCTGGCCCAGTACTGCTAGCCAGTCTTTTTGCCTTTTTTTGGGCATCGAAGGTAAGCATGGTCAGCCGTCTCAAGCTCGCCACACTCGCAGAGGGAGGAAGGCTTCAATCTCATGCCATGGAGCTTGGCATTAATGTCGCCATGGCCAGTGGCAAACTGTGAGATGTATTGGTCCACATTCACATAGCCGTGACAGGCGCACTCGAACATTCGGCCAGACTTTGTAGGTGTGCCGCCCATTGGGGGATGCATCCCATCGCTCCTGCCTAGGCTCCATTCTGTGATTTCGGCCTCAGTCGTGCATCATGCTCTCAATGTCCGTCCGCCATCCACACCGATTTTGGTAGTAGAAAATTTTCTAAAAATCTGAAATTTGGGTCAGGGGTCCGTTTTTGGCTCTAGTTGGTCCTCAAAACATTTCAATCCGATCGGACTAAATTTGGGCAGGGTAGGGGTCAAAATGTGTATTTCGAAAAATGGATTTTTCAAATTGTTGTCGATCTAGGCGTGTGGGGTATTATTTTCCACTAAATTATGAACGCTGAATCCAATCAAGTGGGTCCAGGAACGCTTGGCGCCCTCTGGAAGAGTTTATGGGTCAAAATGGGAGCCTATCTACCAATTTCGATTGTGTTTTGGAGATTTCTGGTACCTAGGCGTGTGGGGTATCATTTTCCACTAAATTTTGGACCCAAAATCGATTAGAATGGGACCCACCACACCCTCTGTTTTCCCCATGTTGAAGAAATGAGTCTCCATGCGCCTGGTCCGAGGAATAACCAACCCGTGTGTAAGAATTTGCAGCGTTTTTTCTTTTGAAGTTGAAGCTCATTGCCTTAATGCAGCTCTATCTGACAATATCTTTGATGCCTCCTAGGTATTATTGATCAGATATCCTACATTCGGCCCTACAGAATTGTCTTCGGTAAACTGCCATATACGAATTGTTTGCTTTGTGATTCTCACTTCTTCCCCTTTTATCAGTTCAAGAACTTTTGGAGAATGACACATCCATTTGGAAGTCTCCTCTAAACGCCGAGGCCACTCTTGCTGACTTGAGGTCTCTGTCAATAGCGCTTTTGGAGGCTCTTGAGGACAAATCGCTGGCTCTCACCCATCAGAGAAAGGCCAACAAGTTGGTGACTCTTCTTAGTACTGTTCCGCCACATTTTGTGGAGTACCAAGAGTAGTTTGATGTGAAAAATGTCATAATACTTTGCGCGTTTTGCAGAATATTGGCTCAACGAGTGCAAACTCTTGAAAGCCGCTTGAGTGAAGAAACTCCTGTTTATCCTTCTCAACTTCTCGTCAAAGGCCTGGAAAATACGGATGGTAACCCGGTCATGGACAGATCCATCATTGCAGAGTACAAAGGTAATCATTTTGTTTTAATGCTGAAACAAATTGTTCCAAAGTTGTTAGAATATCCAATAGATAGTATGAATAAGTATTATTTTTTCTTTCAGATTACATGGAAAAAACAAAGAAGCAAACCAACCCCCCAGAAATTACTCCTGAATCAAGTAATGAACCACCTTATACCACAATACGCAACGTACCTACTGCCAACCCCACCTTTCTCCAAGATTGATAATTTTCTGTGGTTTCTGCAGATATGCCTTACAAGGAAGACAATGAAGACAGCTTACCTGCGCAGCTCCAAAAGCTTGTCCTTCAAGCAATGGCGGAAATAAGTGAAGCTCGCGAAGTTGTAGGTTAACATGTAAGATTCCACCAGATCGTGCGAATATCTCGGAAAATAGTACTAGTCGCTATGTTTTTGGTCTCGATCTCAGTTATATGTATCTACTACCTACTGCTAGTCAAAAAAGTGGATTTATCAAGAAGTACATAGTATTTGAGAAAGTACTTCATCGTTATTACCATTTCTTTCTGGGATGAAGATGAATTTCTCAACCTAGTTCATTGCTAAGAATGACAGATTCACATTAGTTAGGATGTTTTCAGAGCGCGTTTTGCCGTTCAACTTGTTTTCCAAATTTCGAGTATACCGCACTATCAAAAATTAGTGTGCAAACCAGCGTCAAGGTCCAAGAAGGTCCAGAATCACCACAAGTAAATACGTTATTTGCAACAGTTCTTATTGTATTAAACTCTTCAAAATTGCTGTATTGAATTGAACGCTCCAAAATTAAACTCTTGAGACATTATTTTTTGGTCAGTAAGACAGACGTCATACTAGCATCTAGCTCAGTCTTACTAACTTAATTCACAGTCTTACCAAAATTGGACTAGGTAGGCACAGTCAAAATAATGCTTAAGTAGTTATTGTACACAGCTTCTCGTAGACTAACTGTATAAAATTACAATTCCGTTGCAAAACTTCCTGATCTTTAAAAGGAAGGAAAATCTCAAAAAATCAACCAATCTCAAACTGGTTTTTGACAAATCTCAAACTGGTTTTGAGACCAATCTCTAACTGGTTTTGAAACCGATCTCGAAACCTTTTCTAAAATTTTCTAAAAATCTGAAATTTGGGTCAGGGGTCTGTTCCCGGCCTAGGACGGTCCTCCAAACTTTTCAGCCCGATCGGACCAAATTTGGGCGGGGTAGGGGTCAAAATGCGTTTTTTGAAAAATGGATTTTCGAGATTTTGGGCGATCTAGGCGAGTGGGGTATCATTTTCCCCAAAATTTGGACGCTGAATCAAATGAAATGGGTCTCAGAACGATTGGCACCCACTAGAAGAAGTTATGGGTCAAATTGGGTATATATTACTCATTTTGAATATGTGTTTTCGAGATTTCTGGTACCTAGACGTGTGGGGTATCATCTTCCACTAAATCTTGGACGCTGAATCCAATGAAGTGGGTCCCGGAACGATTGGCACCCTCTGGAAGAAGTTATGGGTCAAATTGGGTATATATTACCCATTTTGAATATGCGTTTTCGAGATTTCCGGTACCTGGGCGTGTGGGGTATCATTTTCTACTAAATTCTGGATCCTGAATCGATTGGAATAGGTCTGGGACCCGCCGCATCCACTGTTTTCCCATTTCCCCCATGTTGAAGAAATGAGTCTCCATGCGCCTGGTCCGAGGAATAACCAACCCCTGTGTAAGAATCTATCCTCTGTTTCTCACAGCTTTAGGTACCTAAGTGGTGGACTTGTCTTGTACTTTGTTACGTAGACCATGTATAAAACCCCATAAAATTCTCATTGTACGGAGATGAAGCGACTTGAAGGTAAAATAAATAAATTTTACTATTTGAAAACACAAACCAATTTTATTAGACTCCTGTTTTTGTAGACTGAAAATAAAGGAAAATAATTTTCGGATTCTCCCAGATATTGATACAGTTTCAGGCGGTTTACCTCCGCGATGCAAAGTCTTTTGAAATCTTCTTCTTCTTTGTGCCTAGGGTGCTTCCTTTCTTGGCAGCTTTAAGGACGTTCTTGAGATTGCCGATTGCCTTCATCCGTTTTCTCTTGTTGAGGGCGTCCTTTCGGAGTGGTAGATACGCGAATGGGTCGGGTTTCCCTTTTCTTTTAATATCGCCTCTTCCCGTCTTCGACCTGTACTCCTCGCCAGCCTGCGAAAAAGGATTGGTGGATTTTTTCTTGGTCGCTGAAAGCGATCGGTGAATACCCTTGCCGCCAGCTTGATACTTCGATTGGCGAACGGTTGCAGTGGAGGATTCACTTCGAGCGCGTTTCTTGACATCAGATTTATCAGCTGACGTCAACCAGTCGTCGTCGGAGTACTCATCTGAATCTGAATCCTGACTGGGAATGTCCACACCAGGAAGAACCGACTTTTTCTTCTTCTTGTTCGGTGGATTGTCTTCGCTGTCTCCGTCGTCATCGAGAATTATGAGGCGACCGTCAGAAGAAGCCTTAAACGGAGGATTTGCTTTGCTCGTGGATGGCTGGTTGGTCTGAGCCTGAAGGTGAGGCTTGGTACCTGAAATGTTCCTGGCAGCGACTCGACTATCAGTGAAATCAACAATGTCGTCATTGCCTTCAGTAATCCAAGTTTTGTTCTTTTTGGATTTCCTCTTCTCAAAGTCTACCTCTTCAGCTGCTTCCAAATCGTCATCAGACTCAGCTAAAATTTCCTCAATGGTCTTGTGACGGTTTGCAACAGAGAAAGTTGTGTATCCAGTTTGTCCTGTGACTTGCGACGCCCTCTCAGAAGCTCTTTTCCTCTGCTTACGCCCGTGTATTTTTGCCAAATTCTTCGTTCGGATCAGAAGCAACTCATCCTCTTGAGGAATCAAAGGCAACACAATATCCGCTCCGTACCACCTAATGAAACGTGCTAATATGTCTCTAGTCCGGTTCCTATTAGGCTTTTTACAGTCTTCGTTCATAGAGCTGAAAATGTTGATCAGTTTTGGGACATATGGCCCAATCTTGTCTCTCCCTTGAGACGTCACGAAAACCTTAATGAAGGCCATGGCGGCAGAAACGACTTCCCTATTTGACGACATAGTGAGAACTCCGACATTGTGTACAATTTTCTGCTCAATCTCCAACGGAATTTTTTCTTTACAGTGGTATACCAGAGATGCTAATGCAAGGATAGAGCATGAAATGAGAGCTGGAGAGCCCATCAAGCCAGCCTGCAGTAGAAAAATCAAATTTTCGACATTTGGTTTTTCAAACAGAGTTGCTAACATTTTGTGAGCTATGTTCCTCGTTTTGCTGTTGATATCCTTCAAGGAAAGGACCGTTTCTGGCAACACAGATTCAATCAAAGCTGGATTCTTAGATTTGACCAGGAGGCTATGAATACATTTCAATCTGGCTCCTCTACTGCTGGGATTTACTGAAGCAAACGATTCAAGAATGATATTTTCAATCTGATCGAAATGCTCATTCACAAATTGTTGACATGGCTCTGATTGAGCAGTACACAATGCCTCCAGTAGTTTGTAATGCTTCTTTTGGAACTCAGATTGGCTCAATTGTGAAGCCACCATTTGGTACAAAATTCGGATATTCTCTATTGGCTGGTGAGGAATTAAAGCCCTCAACAAGTCCAATGAGCACTCTTTCAAGAATTTGTCACTCCCTTCAGCTTTGGTCAGAGCACGTTGAAAGAGGTCTGCACATAGTTCAGGTTGAGCTAGCTTTAAATAGACTTTGATTGTTTCAAGGGAGGCCAACCTGATTCCTTCTTCATCACTTTGGCTGACTTTTGTTGTGTAAATGTTGAAAAGGATTGGCAAGAAATTTTTAGAAAATCTGGCCAACGTAGCTTTGTCTTCATCACGATTGTTGTTGACAGAGAAATTTATCAGAAGCCTCAATGTTGACAACACGATTGGACGAAGTTCACTTTGTGCGCTCAAGACTCCTCCAAGAGCTTTAGCGATGCTTGGGAAGGTGATGGTTATGTCTTTTGGTTCGTTAGCGAAAGATGGCAACAAGGCCCAAATTTGTGATTGGAGGAGGTCAAAGCTGAGTGCTTTGATTTGATTGTTCATTCCTTTGTACTTCTCCGCTTCATGCTTGCAAGCAGTGGTTAATGGGAGGAAATGGTCGATGAAACACTTCAATGAGGAAGATTTGACATTTTCCTTGAGAAGAGGAAGCATCCAACTTCTTTTAAAGTCCTGAGCAAGATCGTTGATGAGCAGAGGGAGAGCATCAATGATGACTTCAGGGCCTAGACTTCTTATGGCTGATCCAACAGCGTTATCAATTTCATTGGGGAATACTGTTTGATTGGATTCCCTCAATTCTGCCAAGGTTTTGACCAATGGGAGCAACTGGGCTCGGTAGGAGTCACCTAGGGCTTTAAAGAGGGCCGTAATCAAGTGCAGAACAAGATTCATAGACTTGAAATACTGGTATGACAACATTGAGTGGTGAATATCAATTATTTCAGTAATTTGAGGATAACTGGTGGTCAGAGAGGACTTTGCAACAAGTGAAAGACACTCGGACGAGACTGATTGCAGCGCCAATGTGACTGCAGTCGATGTATCCAATCTATCAGTGAGATAGAAATCAGTCAAGGTCTTGTAAAGCCTGGGAAGATTGAGGATGCACAAACGAAGGTCGCTTTTGGCCAAATTTATGTGAGCATTCTGCATCAACGTGATCCATGCTTGAATGGGCTGGGAATCCGTAGGTGGAGGTTGATAATCGTACAATGCATTCGCCAATTTGGCCGCAAGTTGCGGTGACAGCTGATCTGGAGTTGCCGTGGCAAACAAACCGTTGAGTGCTTGCATGCTGCAAGAATTTATCAATGCATTGTTCAGAGTCATGATTTTGAGAATAGCCTCGCAGCAAGACTTAAGATGCTTTTTGGGAAACGCATGAATGATGTCTTTCAGCAACAATAATATGTGTAGAGTTGTGGTGACACCTCCAGAAGAGGAGACAGCCTCAACAAGCTGTGTGCAGTACAAAGCTATTTCTGCAAGTCCGGCATGATTCATCTTGCTCTGCCGAACAATCGCTGTAATACTGTGCTGGGCTGCTTTACGTATTTTAGGCTTGGAGAAGGTTATAAAAGCAAGTATAGCTCTGAGGACTTGAATCGTGGAAGAATCATCCCAGCTATGAGAATCTTGGGCTCTTAGAAGGACAGACAAGCAACCTATGACTGACCGCAATAATTGAACTCTTTCTGTGGATGAATATTTGGGGAGCAAATTCATCAAAATTGAGGTCGACTCCGAAAATTTAGTTTGCAGAACAGCTTTGGGTACAGATTTGATGCCCATGGCCAGAAGATTGACGATAGCGGTGATTTGGTCGTCGTTGTATTCGCCATTCATCAAAGCTGTCAGCAACGCCCCAAAGTACTCAGTGGAACTTTCAGTGCCTCCGTTCTGTTTGATGACTTCCGTCACGGCTGCTAGAACAGCCAACATGTCCTTCTGCAGAGCGGAATCTGCTCGAAATCGGGTGATCAAGCCTGAGAACGACTGGTTTGAACAAGCACTCCAATTGCTGGCATATGTATCGAATGTTTTACAGCTTGTCGTCGTACCACCGAACGACACTTGATCGTCTTCCATTTGATCATCCAAAGGGCCACTACCACTACTTTGGTTGAAAATTTCAATCGCTTTCAAAGTCAATTCGGACTCTTTAGCAGGCATTCCAAGTGACGGCTGGAAGAACCGAGATTTAGCGCTCTCTCTAAATTTGTGGGTGGTTGGATTCGAATCTGAGCTGTGGCCTTTACTCCATTTTTTGGATTTATTAGCCCCCTTGGCTCTGGTACGAAACTTGGTCA
This sequence comes from Cyrtorhinus lividipennis, assembly GCA_019603395.1. Taxonomy (NCBI): domain Eukaryota; kingdom Metazoa; phylum Arthropoda; class Insecta; order Hemiptera; family Miridae; genus Cyrtorhinus; species Cyrtorhinus lividipennis. Next base: position 351,479 of record CM034005.1, read on the forward strand.
TTCTGATTCGAAAAGAGTTAGACAGAGAATGATCTTACCACACTTTCGGCTTCTTGATTCACACGTGGTTATTTATTGAACTGTTCACCCAGACTGAGAAGTAATGAGCCCAGCAAACTTCAAAGTCCATAAGCCCAAAGAAAATTGGCGAAGACAGGTACCAATACGCAGAATGTGTGGACTGTAAAAAATTAATCACATTACAGACATCACACAACACGTGATAAAGACCAACATACAAAGGCTAATCTATAGATCAGTGCACGCACCCCGGAAAATCGATATCTCGAACTTGGAAGATTCGAGATTGTTGTGATTGCTTCCATTAGTTTGTTCTTCTCCGTTACAATTTCATATTTATATTTTTACTATATTTTTAAAAAATTTTATTTCGCTTTTCTTCATCTTTGATGATTGAGTTCATGGAACGACGCGTATATTCAGAAAATTGCGGGAATCTCTATCATGTGGGCATGGCCATGAAGCGATATATCGATCATAACGCTATAACGATTATCGGTGGTGCGCGCACTGATGTCCAGATCGGCCAAAGCATGCCTCACAAAGTGATAAGGATGATTGTAAGTTTGAGTTGTTTCTGTCTCCCATTTACTTCCACCATGGCATCCCACAAACTTACAAAAACCAGCAAGCACAATTAAAGTTTAAAACCGCTGCGTAGTAATTCATCGTTGACTTTAAGATAAATAAAGTATTATTGTATTAAGAAAGAATTAAAAAGAAAACTGGTGAGTTTTTTCTTGACACCCTCGCCATCTCATAACCGAAGAAGAATCAGACGTATCGCAAGAAGAAGACGAAATAGGGTTGATCATCGATGGTCGATGTTTGCCAAACATCGATGGTGAGCCTCGATGTTCGATGTTTTTGCCATCGATGGAGAAGGTTCGATGTTTACCCACTATCGATGGTTGTAGGCGATGTTGGAAAAACAAACTACCTACTTTAGTTATTTGAACAGATTTTGGTTGCAGCTTAGAAATATAGATTCTCTTTCTCTCTAAAAGCTGAACATTATGATAATCTTCTTATCCCTATCTAGTCCATTTTGTACGATGATTTTGGGTCGCCACCTACCTACCAATATAACAGTCCTCAGCATAGCTGTACTGCAAGTTTTCATCATGAGCATGACCTCGCTATGCAGCGTTGTCATTGCTGCCAACCCAGGCTTTAAAGCTTAAAAAGGTGGGCCAAACTGCCATCATTTCTTGTTCTTCTTATCCTCATCCGTTTCATCTTTCGTCTTCCAACAACAGAGTTTGTCTGTGTTTGACAAAAATAATGCCAAAAATAAGCAAACATTGGGTGCACTACCAAATCGCCATTGGCCACTTGATAACAGTAGGGTCTTCAGTCCCATGCGAATGTCTCTTCTCAAAGGCGGAGCACATGGAATAAGTATTACTAAGTATAAGTAATACATAAGTAATACTTATTCCATGGGCGGAGCAGATAATGTCGAAAACAACATTTTTACAACATTTTTATGGCTAAATGGTGGTACCTACATTTTACTGATTTTGTAGTTTGCTAACATTGGGTTGTTAAGACTGTTAGATCATAGTACAACCTACCGATTGTAAGATTGTATTATAATTATACTTTTTGTCGGAATTTCAATCTTCCACAATGATCTTGAGGTCGCTTCGCACTGCCAGTAGTACCTACGTCTGCCGCTGCATTGACAAGCGCTAGCAGCCTGATCCTTTTCTCGTCGGTTCGATGGAATAAGTATATTCCATGGTCTTCTCCTCAGTACAAGTACGAGTACGCTTATGTATATGGCGTCTGTTGTTGTTCGCGAGTTCGCGCGTAGTGTTCGTTTTGTGGAAAGACGCCCAGTGCAAATCGGTATAAAGCTATTCTGTTTTGTTTGAGATCTGACTTCATTGGAAGGTATGTAAATATATTGTGTCATCCGATCTTTTGGTTTCACTCATAAAAGCCCGGATTCCGATATGCATGCAATTTCTTGTTGGGGGAAGCTGGCCCCACAAACTGTACGTGGTTGGATTTGGTAGTTCCACTGTGAACGTGTTGTTTAGTCCGAGCGGACTAAAACACGGAATTATCCTCCTTGGAAAAACACCGACGACTTCTCCTGGAAACAGATTGGATCTGTTAAGCGCGTAGCTGTTGCAATCGACCGGCAATATTGCTCTTCTACGGTCTGGACAGAGGAGAAGGTATGATAAAGCGAATGATCCCGTAAAGCTCGAGTTGGGTTGGCAGACGTATTTTGAGAATACGTAGAATCCAGAACTGCCGGTAAAGTCACTCAATCAAGAGAGAAGGTGTAGGATGGATAAGTGGACAATTGTAGTTTCTCCAAGCGCAAAATACGAGTTATATCAGCCGGGCTCGTATTTTGGTACGACTCTTATCGGTTTCTAGAGCCGACTAGGAGGGATTGAGTGCAAGCTACCAACGGAACAGAGCGTTGTAGCAAAGCGCAGAAACATTTGGCGATCCTGTCGCCAGTTTCTGGATGGCTTGGAATTTATTCTGTTATTCAATCAAGAGAAAAACACCCAGTCGACTTGATCTTTCACTAGGTAGCGGCGGTGGAGCAGAGAGTTAGAAGCTAGTTTGATGAATGGACAGAGAACTGGAATAGGCGATCTACTAATCTGAGCACAGCAGATCTGTAAAACCATCGGGAATAGCTAGATTAGTGTACCATAGCTATTATTCCATAGAGTAGTTTAATATAGTAGTTAATAATCCGTAAAGTACTGTAGTAATAAAATTGTACTATAGAGGGTTTGTACAGCTGCGGTCAGTCGGGTTTCTTGTTTTATTATTGTCTTATCATCAAATTGGACTGGACCTCTTTGCTCTAGAAGTTTGATATCTGGTGAAAGTTCGAGGAATTAATGTGAGAATAAATTCAAACGCAGATTATAACCAAGGAATCGCAATAAACGACTTAATTGGCTGATTAGTCGAGGACTTGGGAGGTTGGAAAAAATATACAACCTATAATCTGGATGTCTACGACTGGTTGGCGCTTCTCCATAGGACTGTGCAAAAGCACTAAAAACAGCTGTGGAACGGAAGGAGAGCGCGTGAAGGATTGTTAGCGCGTTCTGTATGTTTCCTGCGAAACATGAACGGTTTGAAATCGATGTGTTTCATGTCAAAGCACGATCGAAAATCCTTGATATCAGTGTAGACAAGGTTGCGTACCTTTCCGTGTCGTTTTTCGGACTGTAGTCGATCGACCGGATAAAATCGAGCGAATCCTAACCACACACACCACGTACAGTTACAGGTTACCAAACTAGGTAGACCTTGTGAAATTGGAAAAATTTGAAAATAAATCGGACAGCGCGGTGATTCATTTATTGAACTAATCAAACAGAAAAAAAAAATAAATAAAAGGAAAAGGCACTTAAGGCGGGTGAAGAACAAAATGCGCACTTGCGAGACTTGCGGTGAACTTCACCGGTTTATCTTGGTAAATTAACGAATTTTGATTGTGGTTATTGGCTGGATAGCTAGTATTTTCTAGTTTGAGTAGTTGGCATGAGGCGAGCCACCCCTGAGATTTGAGGAATCTTTCAGCTTGAGTCTTAGGGAGATTTGGCTGTTGTGTCAATGTTTCTGATTGAAAATGACTAGCAAGCGTAGGCCAGGTTTCCAAAATAAATTTCATAATGAAGGATTGGTTTAGTGGGAAGAGATCGACAGTCACCTTGGGTGCTGGAATGTTTTTTTTTTATTCTTCTCAATAGTTACTGGAAATACGTGCGCAGATTTTTTTTCATTACAGAGCCGTAGTCCTAAATGGCGCCGCTCTGGGACAGTAATTTACGCAGGGCACTAGGTATCTTCCGAGTGGAGTGCCCATTCCAGCTGGTAGTGGTCCCAATAGTGTCAAGAATCGTTCACTTGATACTGAAAAATTATCTGGAAAATACGTACATGATAAATGAATCACTGGGACACTAAAACAAAAATGCGCTGACACTGGGTTTTCACCGGCTTTTACTTGTGTCAGGAAGAGCAGAAGGTTAAAACTTTGTGTGTGAAGTCCTTCTGGAAGTGTTTAATCTGTGGGGATGAGTGAACCGCCATGTAGATTAACACACAAAATCCCTTGTATGTGGGAAATTGAGTCTGTTGAGTATTGGAACTGTGAGGAATTATAGACTCACTTGATACTTGGAGGTCCTTGTATTGGACACAGACTCAACAGATTGCTTGTCGCATTTATTGCGTAGCAGATATTGGTTGATTGCTGTATCAACAAATTGCAGCGTGGTATTTGGCGCTGGACATGTCTGAGGTAGTCCGGTAATTGAGAGTAAGCTAGTTCCTTTTTGGGTGGATTTTCCTTGGAGAAATTAATCGCTCAGACATGGTATTATCAATTGGAGCTTCAAGTAGCGCGTTCTCTTGTGAAGAGTTAACGGAATAAACTTGAAGGAAGCAATAGTTGACAGATTGAACTAGAGTCAACGTTAACGAGATTCCGGGATTGGTGGTTTGAGACCTGCACACCAACACATGCGACGGAATACTTGAAAATAAGGAAACAGCGTCTGTTTTCTGGTTTGGCCCAATAGACTCTCTCACTTTGCCCACACGACTGGATGGTTTAGAAACATGACAAGCGCTTGTAAAAGGAAATAAGTCATAGACTCCAGGATAATTATCAGTCTTGTCTCTTCTTAGGAAGATGTGGGGGGGAGGTGGAGAGGAAGGTTGTAGTTGAAGTAGCCAAACACGACAAGGAGATAAGAGCTCGGTTGGAGAAGGTGATCCTAGAGAAGAACAAACGGATATGAACGGAAGTTTGGAAAGTCTTGGAGGAAGCTGTCCCAAGGATTCAAGCCTTGGCATCTTAGCTCAACGAGGGAATTGTTGATGAGGAAGCGCTTGTGGACACACACGACTCCACAGCTAGCAACAAACTCTGTCTAGATTCTTCTGAGAGACAGACCAATGGCATAGCTGATAAAGCTAATAGAACTTGCAAGCTGAAGCTTGCTTGAGGCAGAATCAATTGGTAGGAGGTCATTCGCTGTCTGGAAGTGCAGGGTTATGCTGGATTTCATCAGCAGTGACTGCGGCTTCCTGTTGACAGGTGCACAAGGACCAGTTTCTAAGTATTCAGAAAAAGCGCTATTCCAATTGAAATGCAGAGGTTTGTCATACCTGGTGTCAAATGTATGTGAGTCACTACAGAATGCAATAAAGAATGAATGTGAACCTGCAGAAGCATTGTGCATAATTGACAATATAGGATTCCAGAATTGCTTCAATGAACTCTACAAGGGCATCCGAAGGTGTCCATGGGCTGAGCTGACACAGTCAATGATCAGACAAGGCCTATTAAATGCAATTGCTGAGGCTTGTCTTAGGATCTGTGAGGACGCTTTGATGGAGGGGAGTTCTTCATGAACTAAGCACACAATCTTTGACCTGATGACCATATTTTTTGACAAAACAGGAAGAGAACAGCCGACGTCGACAGGCTGAAAATAGTGCTCTCGTTTTACTCATGACAAGAGTAGGAAGAAGAAGAAGGAGGTCTACTTGTTGGAAAATGACTGTTTGCTCAAAGGCTAAGCGCTTCAATCTTGTCTGACGCAAGTGTAGTCTACAAGGGTAAATATATATAAAAACAGTTATCCAAATGGAGATGGAGGAGAGCAGTGCTTCAACTGCCAGAGCTTTGAGGTCAGAATGAACAGAGAAGATCAAGAATAAAAATGCCTTGGTCTAGTTAAACTCCACGCGCGACAGGGGTACTGTGTTATAGGCCAAAACCCTGCAGTCGGTTAACCGAGGTAGAGGACGGAGGTCTGAAAAGGACGCCAGCTCAAAAATTGACTGGTGAGTGTTGTTGCCTGGTGCCCACACCCTAGCTTAGGACTGGTTGGTATAAAGGCAAGTGCATCATCATCAGTGCTGAAAAGGGAAAGCGCGTGCTAATTTTGCATGGATGTCAGAAGCAACTGACTCTTACAGTGTACAGGAAAAGGAAAGCGCATGCCATTCAGCACGGATGTCAGGAGCAACTGATTTTTCCAGTGAACAGGAATGGTTGGAGGACAAAGCAGATCCAACAGCGTTGTTCACTTGACCCTCCATAATGTTACTTGATGTTGATGGCTGGGGAATTCTTTGATGAACTCAAGAAGAAAATCCACCATGTGGTGGAAAATATGTTCTGTCAGAAAAACAAATAATGAAACATGCTCCATTTACATTTGACAGCAAGATCATCAACCTGAGATCAAGGGAAATTTGACGGGAAATTTCGGTGGCTATGTTTTTGCGCTTACAGTTGGAAAACTAACTGAGAAGGAACTGGAGCAAATGCTTCAAATAGCTCGTGAATGTACTGTTGTGGCAAAGTGCCAGAGGCTAGAGGAGACTCAAGCGAGTCTTGCAACAACACAAAAGCAGGTCCATCAGGATCTGGAAGTAAACGCAGCGCAGGTTATAATTACTTAGAGGGGAGTTGACCTGTGAAAAGGGTTAGAACAATGATTAAGGATTCAGTGAGTCTGAGAGATAATAAAGGACAATTGTGGCAATACAGACTCTTAATCATGCCTCTAAGGGATACCTGGAAAAAGCGGGAGTGTTCTCAAAATTGATGAATGTGGTATTTGGCTCAGAAATACTTTATTGCCTGGATTGTTAAGTAGCTAAAGCATTGAGGAAACCATGTATGGTGAGACAGCGCGCAGAAATACCATTTCAGCGGTTAAATTGAGATCTCATGGGTCCTCTCAAGCCATTGGCCTTGTTGTGGCTTGAGGTAATTAGAATGAGATACACGGACGCGGTTCTGATGAATTATGAATAACGTTTTTAATGCGAACAAGGTGACTGAACAATATTAAACGAGGAGACACTAACAAAATGGCGTTGTCCCATTGGCGAACCTAAGCTCCAAACTGTTCTCTATAACTGTTCTTCACTACAGGCCTTGAGATCCCAAGCTAAAAGCATTGTTACATTCAGACGACGGCACGCAATATGCTTTGCATATGAGATTTCTGGAAAGATTAATGTCTACACAGCTTTGTTGTCATGTCTGGCAGAAATCTGGCGGTAAGCAAGCGCGGATACAAAAGTAGTCAAAATCAGAAACGAGACGGTGGTCTTGAATGTAAAACAGAGGAATAGAGATCCTTGTTTCACCTGGAAAAATAATGATTCTGACTGGCTTGTAAGCCATACCTACACACTTCAATTAAGTGGAAATGCTGAGATTAAACTTGAAGCTAGCGCAGAATAATCAGGGTAAACCTATTTCTTCTGGAATTCCTGCTCAGTTCTAATCATTTGCCATGCGTCATCATGTGTACATACATAACAGAAGTGAGGGTTGGAACACCTTTTGAAACATCATTTGGGAGAGAGCTACTTTGAAATTTGTCAAATGCTACAGCTGTGAGTTATATTTTGGACACACAGACAGGTTTAAAGTTTGCTCCTAGAGTAAACTTTGGTAAGGTCCAAAATCGTAGACTTTGCAGAAGACAGGACTCACAGTGATCACAAGAGAGGTGCTTTAGCTGGGAAACCACCATTTTCTGATCAGGAATTCTGGTCAAGGAACGAGCTGATCTGGAAATTGAACCAGGAACAAGTGAAGCACTGAAGGAGCGCTCTGTGAGGAAAGAAAGTTCTGGTGACAGCAAATCTATGTCTATTCTGGGAGTGAGGCAGAATATTGCTGGTTCCAACCAAAGGAGGTTAGTGCTGACTCATAAGGATAATGACTTAAAATTATATTGTAACCCGTCGTTTTCACCTAACGGGCTAGGGATCCAGAAATAGACCTAGGCGAATAAATTAGTGGGAGACTAAAGACTTTCACTTACCGTCCGGAATGTCGGAGATGGTCGGTCATAGACGCCAAGTACACCTGAATTTACCAAGCTCTGAGGAATGGGGTTTCGTGATTGAAAGACAAGAGTTCAATATTGGCTTATAATAACGCAATTGTTAGAAATATGAAATATGGAATGTCTCGGCCGAGAAGGATACTGACTATGACTTAATCTAATTAGTGAGTAGGTAGAAGTGAAGGGCTGAAGGCCGAATGAATTTACGAAGTAGCTGAAGGCTCAGGAGTGTTTGATTTGGAATAACGGAAAAATACAAGTGATTTACTAATGTCCTCCCCTAATTCCTGTTACCTTTCCTACGACAGACAAAATACTAATTACTACGGTTACAATGTTCAATTCTCTGATCAGCTTTCTGGTGACTACACGTCAGGGCTTGGGCCAGATTTAAAGAGTCGACTTTCGCGTTGCTAGGGTACGAGACAGAGTTATTTCGCCACTTACGTGCACCAACTCCTTCGGATGGAGACAACAGGGTGATGTGCTCTTCACTGCTCGGCTTCGGTCAGGGGAACGCCGTCCAGGCCGGAGGAGGCGAGGCTCTTTCCGACGGAGGTCCGACGACTGGCGGTGCGTGGAAAACCTGGACTATTGGCCGTCGAATCGGGCGCGAACGGATCAACACTCGGGTTCGACGGGGGATTTTCAGTTCGTATAAGGGTCCACTGTTACGGGATAGGAATTGGCTGATCTCCCAATTCCCGAGTTCTCACCCTGAAGGAACCACGATACACTCGTTCCTTCAGGTCACTTTCACAACACCGGGTTCACAAGGGGTTGACTTGCTACGCGTCGGTTGTTCCGCTTCGATGTTCCGGTTCACTTCGCTTCGATGTCCCGGTTCACTTCACTCCGTTCCGCGAACGGGGATTCCAACTTTCCTTCTCTTGAGTTCGGATACGACTGCTTGATGTTCCTTCTCCCAGTCCGCTCGTCAAGTCGCCTTCCCCTTCTACTCCTCCCTGGGTGTCTTGCGCCGCCCATCGCCTACCCAATCCAATGAGGACACGCCTTCCGCCCAGCTGGGGTTAGGCGCTTGGAGGGGAGAGGGTCGTTCCGTCCCCCGCCGCCGAAGTTTCTTGACGGGGCGCTTGGAATCTGCCGCCCCGTTACAATATAAGGGGCAGAAGCAAATGTGATGCGATTGTAAATAGAAGGAAATTGGATCGTGATCCATGAACATATTTACAGGCTACGAAAAGTAAAGACTCAGACTTATTACTGAAGGAAATTGATATAGAGTTTGAGACTATAGAGCATCTGAAAACGTGAAAGACTGCATCTAGACAAATGCGCCAAGAGACACAAGGATTATGTAGACAAGGTGGATACGTCTGAATAAGTTTGATGGAACATGACTTGTAGTCAGGGAATTTGCTGACAGCAATGATTACAATTTGTCAGAAATTAGCACGCCAGTTGCAATCATTTGCAATTAACATGCTCAGTAGGTTGCAGTTGAACTACATCTGGGAAGAATGGGACACAGTTGCCTGAATCATGTGCTACTTGAAGAAAACCATCACACATGGTTTGTTGTTCAGCTATCACAGAGGAGGCCTTGATTGCTTTGTGGATGCTTTTCTTGGCATGTCAGCCAAGGGAGAGTATTCTACAACCGGCTTTATGATCAAGATATATGGAAATGCTCTGATGTGGCGTAACAAGCGACAGAATCTATTGCCATATCCCCTACAGAATGTGAGTTTGTGGCAATGAGCACAGCGTGTAGAGACTTGGTCTTTGCGGAATTTGTGCTGGATGATTCTAGTGGCCCATTGTGCAAACTTTGATTGAGGATTCCAAATCAGTAATTTGGTTAGTGAAGAGGATGACTCTACGACTCTAGAACATATAGTGTGACTGTCCTTTCTTCAGGAGAAGAACGTGAAGATTAAATGGATATCAATGGAAGAGCAGCAGGCTGATGATCTCACTAAGGCGCTGCCAAAATCTAAATTTGAAAATGCAGGAATTTGTAGCTTCATAAGTGTGGACAGGATTAATGGATACCTACATTTATGTAATGCTCTTGTTCTAGATAAACGTGCTGAGCAGCGCTGGAGACAGGAAAGCTCACGAAAAGGGTTACCAAGTGCAGACAATTCTGGAATGAGGTGACCAAGCGCAGAAATACTTCTGGTGTGGTTTGGCTTGAGCCAATGTTGATAAGATTGGTTTGTGCTGATCTTTGGCCAGTTAGGTCTGTGCTAAACTTGTAAAGTTGGCTTGTGCCAATCCCAGGTAATGCAGATGTCTCAGTCTGAGCTGAGAGCGCAGTGGAGGTCTTTATTTGAAAAAAAAAGAAGAAAGCAAGTACAATCATGAAGACAATGGTGGCTGGACTGGTGGTGCATTCGCATTTATGTTTCATCGGTATGAAGAAAGTGACTTTTGTGCTAGTGTGCTTAGCTCCAAGATCATCGTGAAATCTTGGAGGGGAGTGTCGGAATTTCAATCTTCCACAATGATCTTGAGGTCGCTTCGCACTGCCAGTAGTACCTACGTCTGCCGCTGCATTGACAAGCGCTAGCAGCCTGATCCTTTTCTCGTCGGTTCGATGGAATAAGTATATTCCATGGTCTTCTCCTCAGTACAAGTACGAGTACGCTTATGTATATGGCGTCTGTTGTTGTTCGCGAGTTCGCGCGTAGTGTTCGTTTTGTGGAAAGACGCCCAGTGCAAATCGGTATAAAGCTATTCTGTTTTGTTTGAGATCTGACTTCATTGGAAGGTATGTAAATATATTGTGTCATCCGATCTTTTGGTTTCACTCATAAAAGCCCGGATTCCGATACTTTTAATAATAATTTATATATTAATATTTTGTTAGTAAGATTGTAGAATTGAAAGATTTTATCAAAATAAATTGTTCTACTTTTCACGCAGTGATTGCTTTTTAATTCTCATGAAAAAAACTCGAAAACATTGATGGTTACAAGCCGATGTTTTTTGACTATCGATGTTTCGTCTTGAACATCGATGTTTTCCTTTCGATGATCAACGAAACCAAGCGTTTTGGGTGAATGTTCCCCTACGAGTAAACGCTACTTCTACTTCTCCAGAGCTTTCATTTCGTATAGGTGAATCTTCTTTGTTCGAACTGGAAGGTTCATCTCTAGTTTGTAATTTATTGTCGATAATTGCTGGATTTTTAAATTAGTAACGAACGATGGCAGTCAGGAGCGCGTCGCATGCTGGAAGCTGGTACTCTGATTCTGGTAAGGACGACATAATACTTGATAATTTTAATTATATATTACAACCTCGATGGACTCGAAAAATAATTTCTTTTTCAGCTTCAAGTTGTATTGGTCAGCGAATTTTCACCATGAAATGAGCAAAAAGTGGTTTATTGTATACACTTTAAGCTAATGCGAGATTTTTAAACTAAATTTTATCAATATTGCTAGTACGAGAACTGCTTATTCATTTTGTAATTTATTATTCATACTCACCCACTTTCCTCAACAATTTCCTCCTCTTTGGAAATGTCCTTAGCAATGCCGTCAATATTAGCGGCTCGTACCAATTACGGATATATTATAAGAAGTACGGTAATACTTGTAGGGTTCGCTTATAAATAGTATTCAGCTTGTGTATCACGCGAATGATGGAAATGGTTGAAAAAATGAGCTTACATCCAAAGTCGATCATACATTTCTTTTTCGTGAAAATAAGAGACTATTTCTAACCATATTATTCTGCAATTGGTGCGAGTGACGTATCATGGGGAAAACCCGTTCAAATGAATTCAATCTTATATAAAAACGCTGCAAATTCTTACACAGGGGTTGGTTATTCCTCGAACCAGGCGCATGGAGACTCATTTCTTCAACAGGGGGTGTGGTGGTTCCCGGACCCATTCCAATCGATTCAGAGTCCAAAATTTAGTGGAAAATGATACCCCACACGCCTAGGTACCGAAAATCTCGAAAACACACATTCAAAATGGGTAAATAGGTACCCATTTTGACCCATAACCTCATCCTGAGGGTACCAATCGTTCCGGGGCCCTTTTCATTGGATTCAGCGTAAAGAATTTAGTGGAAAATGACACCCCATATCTTTGATTTCAGGAATACTGAATAAACTTCTGAATATCATTATTTTGATATCACGGATATTTGGGTTTTGGTTCATGATTCATTGAGTACGCTAAATTCTGGACGCTGAATCCAATGAGACGGGTCTGGCAACAATTGGTGCCCTCAGGATGAGGTTATGGGTCAAAATGGGTACCTATTTACCCATTTTGAATGTGTGTTTCCCAGATTTCCGGTACCTAGGCGAGTGGGGTATCATTTTCCCCATGTTGAAGAAATGAGTCTCCATGCGCCTGGTTCGAGGAATAACCAACTAAAAGCACCTCAAGATTTCCACAGGTTCAATTGCTTAATCATTAAAATATCTGTTTTCCTCTTTCTTTCTAGCCAAGGAGCTGAACAAGCAGCTTGAAAACTGGCTCAACGCTGCTGAATTATCCCACGGACCTGCCCGAGCAATCATTGCCCCGTAAGTCCTTTCACTGGCTTTTAATCACCTTGATTATATAATTCATTCAATAACGCACTTCAGTATTACATTTTTCTTTGTGTTTCAGGCATGCTGGCTACCAGTACTGCGGCGCCTGCAGCGCTTTCGCGTACCGCCAAATTAGTCCAGTTTGTGTGTAGGTGGAGCTTCTTTTCAAAAACGTGTGTCTAAAGCTCGTATATTCCTACAAATCTTGATCATTTTGGTTTTGCTTACGCTTTTAGAAAACGCGTATTCATTCTTGGCCCTTCCCATAACGTGAGGCTCGCTGGGTGCGCCCTTTCCAGCGCGGCCAAGTACCGTACGCCTTTTTATGATCTCGTCATCGACACGCAAAGTACGTTTTATACCAAAATTACCGGTTTTTGGTTGGTTATTCCTTAAAAATTGCAATCTCTCCGATTCGCCCAAATTTTTTTTCTGGACGTTTCAAGGTGTCTAGATCAAAATTAGCAAATGTCCGTCCGCCGTCCACGCCGATTTTGGTAGTAGAAAAATTTCTAAAAATCTGAAATTTCGGTAAGGGGCCCGTTTCTGGCACTATTTGGTCCTTGAAACTTTTCAGCTTGAATTTGGGCGGGGTAGGGGTCAAAATGTGAATACCGAGAAATGGATTTTGAGATTTTTTGCAATCTAGGCGTGTGGGGTATCATTTTCCACTAAATTTTGGACCCTGAACCGATTGGAATGGGTCCAGGACGTGCCACACCCTTTTTTTCTTCCATTTTCCCCATGTTTCCATGCGCCTGGTTCGAGGAATAACCAACCCGTGTGTAAGAATTTGCATTGTTTTTCCCGGCATTTTACCAACAGCTTGTGGTCACTTTGTTGTTATATATTTTTTTATTGATTTAATTCTGTGTTCTGATACATTAGTTTACAATGAGCTTGATGCAACTGGCCAGTTTGAGAGAATGGACATGAATGTTGATGAAGAGGAACACAGCCTCGAGATGCACCTCCCGTACATTGCTAAAGTGATGGCCGAGTGAGTCGCCAATTTTTTTTTATATTGTACAGTAGTCCTGCAACGTTTTTATTATATTTAACATGTACTTATACTTAGTGCTCTTTTTCAGTTACAAAGATAATTTGACCATCGTTCCTATCCTGGTTGGCTCTCTCAGTTTCGATCGGGAAGCGGCTTACGGGCGACTTTTTTCAAAATATTTAGCCGATCCCCAAAATCTTTTTGTAGTATCGTCAGATTTTTGCCATTGGGGCCAAAGATTTCGTTACATTCACTACGACAGCGCTCAGGGAGAAATCCACGAGTCTATTATGAAATTGGACCACGAAGTGAGTTGTAGTGTTAAGATGTAGGGAGCTGAATGAGGACCAGAATCGTATTCAACTGCTGTCGATATCGATGAACTGATCACGAATCAGATGGCGATGTTCAAATCACGACCTGTGTAAAACTGAACTCAAATTTGGTTGTCCAGCGTTGTTATTCTGGGACCGGTCCCATATGCTATCTACAAGCCTTCCACTGTTTCGGTACGCTATCTACGTACCTGCCGCTGTTTCGGTATGCTATCTACGTCAAATTCCATATCTACGTTTTAAAAAAATGCTTGAAATAGATTATCTCAACATAATTTTGTCGTCGTCGTGGGTAGGGTCGTCTCATTGAGTCAGGGAGGTTTCCTTCATGTCATCGAAGAAAGAATTGAATGGATCTTCAGGATGCATGGACCGCCACCATTCCTCAATTTCCGCTCCAACAGTTGGCCTGCTCCATTCATCTTGATGCCATAGCGGGATTTGACGATTCTCCAAAGACCTTCGATGGTCTGGGTGTGGGCTCCAGTCTGAGGATCGACAAAATTCTGGGAGTGGTTGACTGTCGAATGAACGTAGCCTTCCCTGTCCAGCTTGCTGTAGGCTTTACATCCATCTGAGACGATTTTGGATCCTGATGCGATTTCTCGCTTTATAATGGGGAGCAGGGTCGCACTATCTCGTTTATCAACGACGAATAATCGCCATTCCAGCACACCTTTTCCCCGGTAACAAAGGCCAAATACCCAGGGTCCTTGGACCCGAGACCCATAGTTTCTATTATTGGGTGCAGATGAAGATTCGCCCACACTGTCATCATCTTCATCAGCGCAGTCAGGTCGACGATCACTCGCAAACACCCGGCATCTGTTTTACTTTATTTTGCCCTGAAATAGGGATTCGTCAATTTGGACTTCGACACCTGGGCCTCCCATTTTCTCGTTTCGCAAACATCTCAACGCATACGTCCCTCCCCTTTTGTCCAGCTTATAGATAGCATACCAAAACACCGGAACCCAGGTACACCGGTAGATACCTGTGACGGTGTACTTAGCATACGGGACCGGTACCAATATTCTCTTGATTTACCTAATTCGCCTTGAAAACGTGGAAAACGTTTTCCAATTAAATGCTCATTTTCTATACTGGAATATATTTCAGGGCATGGACATTATCGAAACACTTAATCCGCCAGCGTTTGCGGATTACCTCAAGAAGTTTGGGAATACGATTTGCGGTCGGCATCCCATTGGCTTGCTGTTACAGGTGAATGACTGGTGATACTACTTGAGCATCTATTGGTTGGTTATTCCTTGTTAGCTCAAAATTAGCAAATGTCCGTACGCCGTCCATGCCGAATGTAGTAGTAGAAAATTGTCTACAAATCTGAAATTTGGTTCAGGGGCCCCTTCATGGCTCTAGTTGGTCCTCGAAACTTATCAATCCGATGGGACCAAATTTGGGCGGGGCATGGGACAAAAGTGAATTTCGAAAAATGGATTTTTGAGATTTTTTTGTAATTTAGGTGTGTCGGGTATCATTTTTCACTAAATTCTGGCTCTGAATCCAATGAAAAGGGTCCCAGAACGATTGGCACCCACTGGAATAGGTTATGGGTCTAAATGGCTATCTGTTACCCATTTAGAATATGTGTTTACGAGATTTCTGGTACCTAGGCGTGTGGGATATCATTTTCCACTAACTTTTGGATGCTGAATCCAATGAGACGGGTCTCGGAACGACCGAGAACGTGCCCTCTGGATGAGTATGGGTCATAATGGGTGCATATTTACCCATTTTGAATGTGTGTTCTCCAGATTTCTGGTACCTAGGCGTGTGGGGTATCATTTTCCACCAAATTTTGGACCCTGAATTGATTGGAATAGGTCCGGGACCCGCCACACCCACTGTTTCCTCCATGTTGAAGAAATGAATCATCATGCGCCTGGTTCGAGGAATAATCAACCCATGTGTAGGAATTTGCAGCGTTTTTTGTATTCCTTATCAGTTTAACCCAATTTTATAATTTTTCTTGACACTTTTCAGGCTGCTCAACATTTGGTAAAAAGCGGTCAGCACAAAATATCGTTGAAATTCCTCAAATACGCTCAATCCAGCCGGTGCCGCAACATGAACGACTCAAGCGTCAGCTATGCTTCCGCTTCGTTGATATTCGAATGAAATTGACCACACATTTTTCTGAAGAGTTGCAGAATTCGTAAGGGCCGCAATATGAATGACGTCAGCTAAGCTTCCGCTTCATTGATACTCGTATGAGGTCGACAACATTTTTGGAGAGTTGCAAAATTTATGTTACTACAAGTATACTACAGCCGTCGTCGTCGATGGGTCCTAAATATTGAATTAAGTATTTATGCACGGTCTAGTGGTCGATAATTTTTCCACATTTTCATATAGTTTTTTCGCAGTGTGATTTCCATGTTCCATGGCTGATAGGCTATAATATCAAATTGTTGTCTCAAATTATTTGTGAGCCTTACAAGCCAAATATTACATGAGAGGATTCCAACTGCCGATTTGCTTGTGGTTTTTCACTCCGAGTGTCATCCACCCCTTGTAAAGCATGAACAACTGCCACCCGATCCCTTAGTCCTGCAGATAAGTGCCACTCCTGATAAAACTCAAGACAGTCTTAAACAGAAGTACCCCTGGTGATGAAATAGCACTTGAAGATGTCATTCCCACTCATTGCATGTGTAAAACTACCCTAATTGGCCCGTTACAATTGTCTTATGCAGTTAACATTAAAAACGCCCTCCCAGTTTCTGTTATAAATGAATAATTTGTTGTGAGGCTGCAGTTTCGCTGAAATAAAATTGACAATAATTGATCATAGAAATTTGTTTTCATACATTTCAATCACTTTCTGTATCCTTTTTATAAGTCAGTACTCCGACGTTCCTTGGAAATAGTTAGGCGTGAATTTCAACAGTTTGGACAGATTATATATTTATATCGTTGCCTTAGTGAGATCGACTTCCACGATGACGTATATTTTTGTTAGTCGTCCGAGGTAGTTGGTCTAACTGGGGCTTCTCCCCAAGGAAATGATGTTCTCCAGGACGGGTGGCAGTTGGGCTAAGCCATGAGTTGATCTCAGAGTTTACGTAGCCTTATTGATAAACTACAACGTTACAATACTGTGCAAAAAGGAGCCGAGCCAAACTTTGGACCTTGTGGGGATTCTCGAAGCCAAATGGACCTGGACCGAATACTGGCTCTGCCGTGTATGGCTTATCCCGGGTCCAAACTCCTTCAGTTCTATGTCAGACTTCAACCCTGCAACAATGGTCCTCAGAATAGGAAGCGATAGTGGCCACTAGAAATGTGCAGTTCGCGAGCGAACTAGTTCAAATAAACTGCTCCAGAGTGTGAACTATTCACATCAGTCGGTCGTTCAGGCGAACTACAGTTCAGTTCGGCTTGGCTCGGTAGTCTGAACTAGCTGGCGTTCGTCACCAGTAAAATAGTCAATAGGCGCCCAAAATCAAAATAGTTCGTCCATTTGGTTGAGAAGTTGTGAAAATACTACTAATCTGGATGCAATGGCTGAGAGAGGGTTGATCTCGTGCATAAGTAAATGGATTTACTAGGGATGGTAAATGGTAAAAAGGCACCTAGAGGAGGGGTTATGGGGGGCCCCAAGCGCGGAAGCCTAGTGGCTTGTTGTGCTTCTCTAGGTGTTCCATTCTTTAGTCCACAAACAGCCCTAGTCCCCTGATGAGGGTTGTCAGGTTGTGGACTAACTTATTGCAGGATAGGGTTCTCATTGGGGTTTGTGTCCCAAAGAGGGTGTATCTGCGGGATGTGAGTGTTGGGCACTCAAAGATTATGTGTGTTGCAGTTTCGTCTGCTTCCTCACAGAATCTGCATAGAGTTGTTGGTTGTGTTACCCCTATGCGGTTCAGATGAAAACGCAGAGAAGCGAAGCCGGTTAGCCAACTATCGCTCTTAGGTTGCCGCGTTTAAGTCTGAGTAGGTCCTTGGTGAGTGATAAATGGGGTTTTGTTACCATACGCTTACTGTGGACATGTCCCTCAATATTCCGCCATCTGTCGGTGTGTTTCTTGTGCGTCCACTCCTTGATGGCAGCTCTGAAGGAGCTTTTGGGCAAACCTACAGCCGGCTCTGGGCCCACAAAGGGGGTTCTAGAGCCCCTCCTGGCCAGCTCATCGGCTTTTTCGTTGCCGTTTTACTAGGGATACTGGAATAGCGAAGTCAACCATAGACCACGTATTTCTCCGCAGCCATGTAGGCCTGAAGCCGGTATCGACTATTTGGTCAAAATGTCAGCGATCACTACAGTACCATTTTGCAAGCCGACGTCAATAAAGCCTGGTCGGGGGGCAACAGGGAGTCAAAAGTTATCGAAAAAATAGACTATTCCCGCTTAGGAACCTCTCTAGAGCAAGAAACAAGGATGAAAGTCTTCCAGGCAGCAAATATAAATGAGGCATCAGGCCATCATTGACATCATCGGCAGGCTTCATTCCAGGACACCTTCAACAATCACATTCAGGAAGCGCGAAAGCAAGAGAAACTTCCTTACAGTAAGGTAAGATTAAAGCCATGGATGACCGCAGGTATCCTCACGGCTATCAGGATTACCTGGTGGAAAATCTAGATAGAACTGGGTTTTTATATGAGAACCAATTCGGTTTTTGGAAGGGAAGGAGTACGGATGACGCAATTGAGCAGCAAACGTGAGCGATCTGTAATTTGCTGGACTCCGGGAAAAAGGTGATAGGAATATATATGGATCTTGCCAGAGCGTTTGATACGGTCTCGCATATAAAGCTAATCAAGGCAATTGAAGAAACTGGTATCAGCAGAGGATTTGTGAAGTGGTCGGCCAGCTATTTGGAAGTTTTAGACAGGGTGAGGGAGTGCCCTTTAGTGCACATGCCCTCTGACTTTATCAAGAGGAAATCTCTAACCGGAAGGAGATTCGACGTGGTCATCCCAGGGAGAGGAGCTTGGACCCAGGGACCCCCGGGGGTGCTACCAGGAGATCTGGTATGGTACACGGATGGGTCCAAGATGGGGAACGGATCCGGCTTGGGGGTGTATGGCCAGAAAGGGAGCTCTCGCTCTCCCTTGGTAGCTGGGTCACAGTATACCAGGCTGAGCTGCTTGCAATAGAGAAATGTGCTGAACATGAGGAGGGCCTACTGCGGTAGGCGGATCCACATCTTCTCTGACAGCCAAGCAGCACTCCAGGCCTTAATGGAATCGAGCTCTGACTCGAGGCTGGTGCTTGAGTGCTGGGAAGCCCTCCAACTACTGAGTGGAAGTGCTGATGCTCTGGCTAGGCGTAGGTCGGGGACTGTCTTTACGGGACCTGAACCATGCCTAGGAATCTCCCGCACCCTACTATCGGGGTGGGTGGCAAACACCAAGGCGCTGGGAGCGGACGCTGCAGCAAGAACACGGTCATATCATGATCACTGGTCCCAACAAAGGAAGGGCCACGAGATGCCTCAACCTTAACAGAGCTTCCCTGAGACTCACCGTTGGCTTATTTACAGGACACGGGGACTTCAGGAGGCATCTCTGCAGGATTGGGGTGCGCAATGGTACCCCTGACTGCAGATTCTGTGGCGAAGACGAGGAGACAACGCCTTACATCGTCTTCAATTGTCCTGCCCTGGAACACAGGCGTTTCAGAACCTTCGGGGACTTCCTCAACCAGGAGAACCTGGTCGGAGCTCTGCTGGATCTAGTCGGGAACACGGAGCTTCGGCCAAGATGAGCTCCAGGGGTTAGCACAATGGGCCACTAGGTCTAAGTGCGGGGGGTGGACACTGCAGTGGACGTCCCCTTTACCCCTGTGTAACTGATCTAATCTAATCTAAGCTATTTGGAAAGGAGAAGCCAAACCGTCAGAATTGGGAAGTAGATAAGCGGGACCGTAGCTTTGGGATTCCTCAAGGAACGTGTCTGGGTCCAGTTTACTTCATCCTGTGTATCAATAAGCTGCTTAAAGCTAGAGAGGAGGGTGAATTGATATCGTTTGAGGATGACACTTCTTCAATCGTATCGGCAGATGGATGACTGGAGAGCAGCGAGGAATCATCAATTTTTCTGTTACCCTGCAACCTCCTACACAACATAAGCAGGACTACATACAATACCTCATATTAACAAAATTTTTCCTTTTCCGGGATAGATCCAGTATCGTCTTCTTTCTTTGATTTCCAGTGCTAGAAGAACTACCCTTTGAAATCGACTGAAGACAATAACCTTCTTCGCCGATTTTGGATAAAATGGCGTAGGTGGGACGAGGGGAAAGCATCCTGCATTGCAGAGCCTTTAATATTAAGATGATTCATTTTTTTTTACTGTTCATACATTTTGATAATAACGAGTAGGTATAGTCCAACACTACACAGGACAGTCAGCGTTTATAAATCCCCCCTCCCCCCAAATAGTATAGTTTCATCAAGTATCATTTCAGGCAATAACGAAAAAAAAAAATCGATAATATTCAATAAGAAAAGTTAAGAGATAGATCACAATACTTTCAAAGACATGAAGAACTAGTACCAAATAACTTCATAAATATAGAAGCCATATTCTTTGTCGTGGCGTTAATATACATTTGAAAGCTTCTTAAGTACAACAAATTACAACAAATTCTGTCCAAGGGAAAAAAATTATTACAAAGCTATTAGCCAACGTAGAACCAATATTGTTACATGTACAAAAAATATGACCGGCGCTGCTTAAATACAAATCATCGACTATCTCCTAGATTTTATACCGTATAAGTATGACACATACATCGTACTTATCATTGATAATTGTATATTTACAAACTACGAAATTTTGTACTTTTAAGTCGAATTCTTCAAATTGGGGGAAAAAGGTTGGAGTGGGAAGAGAAATTTTGAGGTAGGTACTCGTGGAAAATGATGAAGAGTTGATTTTGGGTACAGAATATATCAGATGGCAGTGTTGGACAAGTTCGTCCAAACAATTTTCTGAAATTTTCAAAAAAACATAAAGCCAAGATAAATACGTTGAAAATATTTTAGACTCCACGCATAAATGAGATGATTGAAATGATGATAGTGTGAACTGAAATCAGAAGCTACGTTTAAGACCATGGGAGTGGAGAAAATTGATATTTTCAGAAATGAAATATTCAACCAGCAAAATAAGTTTCATACATTGGGAAACATTTTTTTGAAAAAATACGAAAATTCTTGGGTGCCGCAGAAATTTCGAGGGTTGAGGTAACCCACCCGCGTAGTAATTTGGAATTTCTATCAAACTAGAGCATGGGTAACATAAGCATGGATAAAATGAGTGTCTGAGTGCCGTTTCTCCTAACGTACAGAGTTCCAAGGTATAATTACATTGAAGATTGATTGCTGATCCAATTACTTCCCTTTTTCAATCGAAACTGTCTATCATGGCATGTGGAATCAGCAGGCTTTTCTATTTAAAATTATATTGAAAGCAATGAGAATTGAAAAAATTCATTTCTTTTACAGTTGTTAGATTGACCATTTCCTCATATATGGTGGTTAGGGTTTTGGTTGGTTATTCCTTGAATAATCAACCTATATAATCAATAATCAATCTCTCCGATTTGTCCCAAAAATTTTTTTCTGGACGTTTCAAGGTGTCTAGATCAAAATTAGCAAATGTCCGTCCGCAGAAAAATTTATAAAAATCTGAAATTTTGGTCAGGGACCTGTTTTTGGCAGTTGGTCCTCAAAACTTTCCAGCTCGATCGGACCAAATTTGGGCGGGGTTGGGGTCAAAATGTGTACTTCGAAAAATGGATTTTCGAAATTTTTGGTGATCTATGCGTAAGAGGGTATCATTTTTCAACGAATTTTGGACGCTGAATCCAATGAAGTGGGTCCCAGAACGATTGACACCCACTGGAAGAGTTTATGGGTCAAAATGGGAGCCTATCTACCCATTTCGATTGTGTTTTGGAGATTTCTGGTACCTAGGCGTGTGGGGTATCATTTTCCACTAAATTTTGGACCCAGAATCGATTAGAATGGGACCCACCACACCCTCTGTTGTCCCCATGTTGAAGAAATGAGTCTCCATGCGCCTGGTCCGAGGAATAACCAACCCCTATGAAAGAATTTGCAGCGTTTTTCAAAAAGGTCGCAGTTTCATCCACCGTTCAGATCCTTTAATCCGACATTTCGCCAGGACCAGGCCTGGCATCATCAGGGCACATATTGTCAACCTTATCAGTAAGATTGAGGTGTATGGCGGAACATAGGTCAGATGTCAAAATGATCTGGCTCAATCACTAAGCCCTAGTCTTATATCTGGGCGAGTCACTGGAACGTATGCATAAGGACTTATAATCTAGCATTACGTTCCTGTGATCTCGCTCAGATAAAAGGTTTTGCTCAACTTCGAGTGATACGTGGTAAGTAGCCAATCCTAGGGATGTTTTGAATATAAAGTTGTAGAGAATTAAATTTCCTTCACTATATCGCTGTCGAGATAACACAGACATGGAATCTCCCCTCAACCTTTCCACCCATTCGAAGAGTGAGGACTTCTGTGCTAACTTTCCAAACACTTGAAAAAGGCTTTGAAGTGATCAGTTGTGTCGTTTCCTTGCACTCTTCAGTCATTCTCACATGGCAGGACTTGGGGACAATGCCAAAGCGAGTTTGGGTCGAGATTTCAATGGCTTTGGACCCCGGGAGCAGAGGTGTAGCAAACGAGACAAGTTTTGGAATCGCACGCGTTTGTTTTCCAGGTAAGACCTTATAGTTTGAAACATTGCAGCATGCTCGTCACACAAACGGCGTTCTCTTTTTTCAGCTCACGAGCCCTGAGCATTCCAGTTGTATAAAATTACAACAGGGTTCTCCCACCATGCTCTTGAGGTACTACCAAGGCTGAAGGTCTCGCGAAGAATCAGGACTTCCTCCTCATTGGAACTACCTATTGAATTTGACTGCAACAAATAAACCTTCTAACTTAATACTGGGGAGAACTCTCACCAAGTCGTCATGAGGCGGAGTCATGACTTATGACTGTGACAAAAGCCATCAGGCCAATTCAGCAATTTCCTTTTCATGATGACAATTTTTCAACTTTTATAATAGACAAGTCCTGCAATACGTGGCTGCAAATAAAAGTGTGTTTTCATAGGAAATCGATTCTAAAACACACTTCAACCTTTCACTTCAATTAAAACTAAAAACCAGAAACAGAACCAGAAACCAGAAAAGAGAGGCAAAATAAGAAATGTTCTAAGCCCCTTTCGAAGTCTTAAAACACATTTAAGTGCATACTGACGTCATTCACAGAACGGTTTTTATAATCAGATTGAAAAAATCTTGAGAAATGTCAAGAAATCTGCAATAGAATTGATTCTGCAGAGCCATAATTCAGTTTCGGAGAGTTCAATTTCGTAAGAACAACTACAATAGGTAATAAATTAGTCGCATTTTGTACCATTTTTTATAAATAATAAATTAATTAAAAAAAAGAAAGAAAGACAACCCCTTTTAAATAAATGGATCTGCATCTGAGAATCGCAGGGTACGGTTTCAACTAACCTTTTTGTAATAGTACTAAGTACTGTGAGGATGTTCTCTATAACAAACACTGAGAATTCAATTTTGTATTTTCTTCAAATTGCTTCGGTGCGATTCTAATATTTCTTAAATAATGAAACATTTGACTTCCAACCACCAAAACTGAACTCTCTGAAAACACTTACAATTACTACAACTACGCACCTCCCAACATCCTCTACTGACCAACAGATTTGATTACTTCTATCATAATACAGACTTTAAATACTTGTTTAAATACTTTAAAGAATACCTAGCTCATCAGATGAGACTCCCGTACAGACTCAAATCGATATTTAATGGTTTGGTAGATTAAAATGGTCCGAAGTGCAGTGACGTCTTCCCTCAAACTGCCTTTTAGCGAAACGAATTAAAAAGGACTTTCGGCAAAGAAAATCAAAACTTTTTCAATACAATTTTTCAACTCCAAGAAGAACTAATTCAGTTCTTTACAAAATATCGGCTCACAAATTATGATCATAAAAATCGAAGTACCTATATCACAGTTTAAATTCATTCCTGAAAATAATATCTTGTCAAGTATGGAAGGGAAAGTCATATGGAATTTTCAAATAAGAAAGGAAAATTCAAACATAAAGACAATAATGCCGACTCGACTCAGATGAGTACTTAATAGTTCAGTCAGAATTAGAAGAGGGTCGTGAGAGGATTTGAGTTATTTCACGTTTTCAATATAATTTATCGGTTACTAGGTATCAATCGAAATGTTATAAATAAACGCCTACATAGTTTTAGAGGGAACCGTGGAAAAGAAAACGAGTAACAAATTTAGAGAAGTTCACAAAAGATAATAAATACCGCACCGAATGTTCAAATGCACCATTCAAATAAAATGTGGGCACGTTAGCGTTACCTAAATATTTGAAAATAACGGCGATATTACAACATTATCTGTGATATATCATGGACAATCGAAGGGAGTTTGAAAGTTCTTAAAATAAACCAAGGACACCAAAAGTCAAAACTGGGCGCATTCCTTCCGCGTGGGCGAGTTACATTCCAAAACACAACAAAATGTTCGTGATTTACGACGTGAAGTGTATCCGGAGAAATGTGGATCTTGGTTGGCACGACTGTTTGAAAATACGATACGACGAAGTTGGAGGCAGTCGACGAAATACTATGCAGCATTAACTGAACTGCCTGGAGATCCTGAGAAAGAAAATTTTCATAAGATGAGTTGTTCTATACAGACTATACATAAGTCAGTGGACATCAAGAACGTTAGTAAGTTCCGTTGGATTTTACGAAATAAATCAGAATGAGGATTGCTCCTGGTCTTGGGACCCGAAGACCAATCTGGGCCAGGAGACATGCCCAGAGAACAGACCGCTGAGGGAAACCATATCCGCGATGGTGCGTCGGTCAGCAGGGCTGGGGAGGCAATACTGCGCACGGAGTGCGCCGTAGTCAATGCCGTCTCGAGGTATGCCTGACTTGAAGGCAAGGTAACGGAGGAACACCCTGCGCACCCGATCAATTAGGTCGATGTGGCAGCCATAAAACGGGCTCCAGACGACTGAGGCGTACTCGAGGCATGGCTGAACAATGGCACCATACAATGTGATGAGGGCTGGGAGTGAATTACCTAGTATTCCGCTTGATAAACCCAGAGACCGCATAGCTCGAGAGTTGACCTGCAACACGTGCTCATTGAAAGTGAGCTGCGGATCCAGATATACCCCAAGATCATGGATGAGTGACGGACGCGCAAGTTGAGATCCATTGATGCTGTAGACATGGTATATAGGAGATAACGATTGATGAAAGGTGGATACCATGCACTTGCTAGGGTTCAGGAGGAGGCCGACAGAGGACAGAGAGTTAGTGATGAAAGCGTCCGGGCGTGATTGGAGAGTGAGGCAATCAGTGATACATTGGATGTGAGAGAAGATCTTGAAATCGTCGGCATAAACGAGGACCTGCCCGTCCCCGAGGCTAGCGCGGACATGATCAATAGTGAGTATAAAGAGGAGAAGGCCCAGGAGTGAGCCTTGAGGAACATCAGAGGTGGCCATAAAAGGCTCAGAGACTGTGCCACCGACACGCACAGACGAAGTTCGATCCTCGAGATAGCTTTTTGTCCATGAAAGCAGAGTACCAAAAAGGCCAACTGACTCCAATGCCTCCAAGATAGCATGGTGCGGGAGCGTGTCAAAAGCCTTGAAAAAGTCTGTCCCCACCACATCGACCTGGCAACCGTCCGCAATTACAGCCGGAACAAATGCTTCTGTTGGCGCCAAATCCTGTCCAAAGTTCGTTGGCTCGGTTTCCAACGAGGAAAGTTCCTTCAAGACAGGTTCAGGCACTCGTTTCCCCAGAGTTTGAATGAGGAGTCGCAAGGGTGGCTTTAGGCACACGCGACACAGGCAGTCACCTGGGGCCCTCATCTACAATATAGCGGGGTGCACACCGGAGAAACGCGTTTCGTAAAACCGATTTCATGAAACGTAAAACAAAAGTTGCTCGCAACAGACTGATAAGATTACGCAGGGTTGTGCACACTGCGTTTCATGAAACTCCAGTTTCATTGATTGTGAAACTCGAATAATCGGTTTCCTCTAGGTGTAGTCTCACGTTTCACGTCGCCGAGAATCTTTCAAAACTTCCAAACTTTCAAATTGACCGAAAATTGAATTGTTTATTGACTTTGGAATTGGGCGCTACTTCTGGAACACCCTGTATTATCAATTTAGGCGTTGACATGGAGAAGGTGTTAAGTCACAAGAGACCAAAAAAAATTTTTTCACTGAAAAGGTAGCCAGATTTAAGGCCAATGGCATGGTAAAGAAGTTATGTCGATAGCTCAAATACAGTAGTTTAGTTGGGAGAGCTCTCCAAAGATGGCATTCGAGCTAACTCCTAGTCAGTCCGTCGGCGCAGGAACAGTGATAAGTGACGGTCATGCGGTAGGACTTGTGCGTTCACGTTGGAAACACTGGACAGAGCTACATGTGCTTGTGGCACGAGGGCATTGCTGGGAGAGGTGGAAATGAGGTGTCATCGTGTCTCTTGAAGGACATAACATCGACTGGATTCACACACAAAAAATCACTTCAAATTCGGTGTGACAACTGCGCAGGACAAAACAAGAAGCGAATGGTCCTCATGACTTTGATTTGGGTAGTTGCTATGAACTACTTCGAGAAGGTTGACTTGCCGTACATGCCATGTGATCGAGACTAAGTGATCATCGAGAAGAGGAAGAAAGTATGCAAAACTATGGTGCCAGGAGAAGCGCGGACATGATTAGAGATGCAAAGTCAACTCAACCGTTCCAAGTTGTTAACATGGGCCCTACTGATTTCAAAGACATAGCTAGATGCAGTGACACATTCCTGAATAGGGTTGAAGATCAGCACGGTATCCTGGATTCAGATATCAAGAGCTGAATTCCCGAAGAAAGGCCAATCCATTCAAAATATTGTTAGGATGGAACCTTTTCCAGAGCTTTAGAGCAGGCCGACTATTGCTGACGCCAAAGAAAAGGACTTGCTAGCCATGCTAGACTTCATGGACTCGAAATATCGCAGTTTTTATGAAAATATTTGCTCCTAAATTCGACATTTTTAACATTAGATCCTGTATATATATATATATATATATATTTTTTTTTTTTTTTTTTTTTTTTTTTTTTTTTTTTTTTTTTTTTAAGTTTTTGGATACTTAGGTGTAGTTTGTTCAATAAATATTGATGTAAAAAGTGGAAAAATTGTTTTTTGGCTCTCCTGTAAAATTTGGGTTTTTTGACTTATCACCTTTTCCATGTGAATGTACTGATTCATCACTGCCAAATGGCCAATCAACTTACCGTGGATGCTATATAAAGCGATGAGGTGGTGGTGGTGGTGGGGGGTACGCACGGCGGTGGCGGGGGAGACTGAGCTCCGTGTGAGCAGCCCCGTCGCCCAAATCCAACCCCATCTGCGATCCCTCGGAGTCGCTACTCTCGCCTAGGGCACTGGTCGCCATGGCAACATCAGGCATAACCTGCGACAGCTGCCCTTCATTTCGCTCCAATGTTCCCCACTGAAAAATTATATTGGCGTAAGACTGAGATTTACCACCGATGAAATAATGTTGGTCTCTCGCCAACCTATGAGACGGCAAGGTTAGAAAACCAAACGATTGGATATACCTACAGAAAATATAATTAAAACACAGGGGTTGGTTATTCCTCGGATCAGGCGCATGGAGACTCATTTCTTCAACATGGGGGAAATGGGGAAACAGTGGGTGCGGCGGGTCCCAGACCTATTCCAATCGATTCAGGATCCAGAATTTAGTAGAAAATGATACCCCACACGCCCAGGTACCGGAAATCTCGAAAACGCATATTCAAAATGGGTAATATATACCCAATTTGACCCATAACTTCTTCCAGAGGGTGCCGATCGTTTTGGGACCCATTTCATTGGATTCAGCGTCCAAAATTTAGTGGAAAATGATACCCCACTCGCCTAAATCGCCCAAAATCTCGAAAATCCATTTTTCAAAAAACACATTTTGACCCCTACCCCGCCCAAATTTGGTCCGATCGGGCTGAAAAGCTTGGAGGACCGTCCTAGGCCGGGAACAGACCCCTGACCCAAATTTCAGATTTTTAGAAAATTTTCTACTACCAAAAACGGCGTGGACGGCGGACGGCGTACGGCGGACGGACATTGACCTTTTTTGATCAGGACATCATGAAACGTCCAGAAAAAAATTTTGAGCCGAATCGGAGAGGTTGACCATTTGCATGAAAACATAGGTTGATTATTCAAGGAATAACCAACCAAAATGGATGCTTATTCATATCAATTCACGGCATTTTTCTGGACCCTTACTTCAGCAGAAAAAAATCAACAAGGAGAATTTCAAAAAATCGTTCAAAGAGGAAAAATGTTCGGTAAAGCTCATCAAAAACGCTGCAAATTCTTTCACAGGGTTGGTTATTGCTCGGACCAGGCGCATGGAGATTCATTTCTTCAACATGGGGAAAATAGAAACAGTGGGTGTGGTGGGTCCCGGACCAATTCCAATCGATTCAGCATCCGAAATTTAGTGGAAAATGATACCCCACCACGCCTAGGTACAAGAAATCTCCAAAACACATTCGAAATGGGTAGGTAGGCACCCATTTTGACCCACAGCCTCATCCAGAGGGCACCAATCGTTCCGGGACCCGTCTCATTGGATTCAGCGTCCAAAATTTAGTGGGAAATCATACCCCATACGCCTAGGTACCAGAAATCTGGAAAACACATATACAAAATGGGTGAATAGGCTGAGGGCCTGCCTTATGGCCCAAATCCTCCTTGATCGTAAAATAAATAAATTCAATTAATCTCTCCCAGGCACAACTTGGCAGTGTCCAACTGAATAAAAACAAGTGGTTCCATCCCAAGTCGGGTAAGCATTCAGAACCGCTCAAACTGTAATCACAGTCAGGTGACAACTTCTACCATTTTCCACGAGCAGGATGGGCAATTCATCTCTTTTATATTGTCCTTCTGATGAATTTTATAAGACTCAACGGTCCGCTTTGCGAGAGCCTAGCCAAATGTGAGAAATCTTCCAGTCCTCAAGATGTGTTATGACTTCGGTGGTGTATTTTGAAGATTGAGGTCCCTCGTTTATAGCTATCCTGGACCCAAGTAGAAGCCTTAATAAAATGTATTCCCGTTCGGAAGTGCCCGGTGCACCGAGATTTAGAAAAGGTCCAAGTTTTGGTTGGTTATTCCTTGAATAACCTATGTTTTCATGCAAACAGTCAATCATTCCGATTCGGCCCAATATTTTTTCTGGACGTTTCAAGGTGTCTAGATCAAAATTAGCACATGTCCGTCCTGATATACCTGCGCTAGACTGTTCCTGAGGCCATGTGGCCCATTACAGTCTATCCCAGTCGTGTTTTCCCTTTTTCTTTTCTTTGCGCTAGATCATCTGGGAGCCCCGCTCTATGGCTCCATGGCTTCCCCGTATACCAGGCACCCCACCCTCTTCCGGCGTCCGCCTGCCTGTGGCAGCCCAGGGTGGATCTCGTGGAGGTGCCGGGTTTTCCAAGGGGTCTTTTAGTTCAATCTTTTGCTCTGCTAGGCCTCCGTACTAACGCGCCTCTTCTTGTGCTTGCGGTCTTCCATCATTGGCATGTAATGAGCTTTAGGGTGGGGGTGGCTGTGGAGCTGTTGGGACTTAGTGCTTAATGTGGTGGTGGCGGCACTTACTCGCCACATTACTGGGCTTCACTGAACGTACAGGCATTTTGTAGGGGTACCTAAATAGAAAAACACCCCACCTGTGTCCTCCACTCCAGTTTATTCTTCACCCTTTTCTTTGTGCTCCACAGTCCTGCGAAGGAGTCCTTTGCTAAAACGCTGTAGGTAGGGCGAGTACTAGGATATTCCTCCCCTGCCTGGATAAAAACCTAAATTTAACTATGCCTAGCCTAAAAGAAAAATTATCACAGGCGCATATCACATTTTATTTTAAAGACTAGGGGGGGGGGAAGAGAGTACTTGTTATTCCTCTTTCCCCAAAGGCTTAGGTCTAGACCAACCCTGAGCACACCCACCACCTGGCCGGTAGGGAGGGGGATAAATCCCCGCCAGCCAGCCGAGCCCACCCTTCCTAAAGTGGCCCTCCTGGTTCCCGTCTTGTAGGGTTTCCCGTACTGCAGGGTGTTACTAACCCAGAAGAGCCGACAGCCCAGGGAAAAAAAAAAAAAAAAAAAAAAAATAATAATAATAATAATAATAATAATAATAAATAAATAAATAAATAAAATTAAAATCAATAAATAAGGTCCCTGCACCAGGCACAGAAATAACCAAACCTAACCAATATGCTGCCTCCCCAGAGACTGGCAGGGTCCCCCAACCAGCGACACAAACACTTACTAATACTAATATCACGTCGCTTAACCTATACACATCCAGTCACATATATTCACATTCACCCAGATGAATAAATATAGAGGCAAACATACTGGGGAGAGGAGAGTACTGGTATAATTTCCTCCCTCTCCCTTCTAAAAGAACCTATCCTATGAATAAAACCTACGTAAAAACTTTTAGTAGTAAGTAGTCTAGTAGAAAATTTTATAAAAATCTGACATTTTGGTCAGGGACCCGTTTTTGGCTGTAGTTGGTCCTCAAAACTTTTCAGCCCGATCGGACCAAATTTGGGCGGGACAGGGGTCAAAATGTGTTTTTTGAAAAATGGATTTTCGAGATTCTTGCTGATTAAGGCGTGTAGGGTATAATTTTTTCACGAAATTTTGGACGCTGAATCCAATGAGACGGATCCCAGAACGATTGGTACCCACCGAAAGAAGTTATGGGTCAAAATGGGTACCCATCCACCCATTTCAAATGTGTTTTCGAGATTTCAGGTACCTAGGCGCGTGGAGTATCATTTTCCACTAAATTTTGGACCCTGAATCGATTGGAATGGGTCCGGGACCCGCCACATCCAGTTTTCCACATTTTCCCCATGATGAAATGAAGAAATGATTCTCCATGCGCCTGGTCCGAGGAATAACCAACCAACCCCTGTGTAAGAATTTGCAGCATTTTTGAACATGAATGCACCCAACATGCGGTTCCACTTGGTCAGGCTGCGATTGAAACTAGAAATATAGAAACTGGCATATTGCTCTCAGCTTACCTGAGGTCGGTACGGAGACATCAGCAGGTCTCCCTCGGGCACGACAGCAGGCAATATGTTGTCATGATGTCGTGGGAACGTCATTGCCCGTGCGTTGCTCATTTGGTGAGCCGGCGGCGCGCGGAGGCTCGTTCCGTTCGAGCTGAGACCACCTACGTTACCCAGCGCTCCTCCTGGTCCAGAATGCACGGTAGGTTTCCTACCCTCCCCCAGCACGTCTTCATCTTCTTCCATGTGGTAGCAAGAGGCACTCTGGAAACAAGGATATTTTTAGGATATTTCAGGATTCAGCAGTACCTCGCAATACGATCTAAATCCGTTCCTGGACCGGGATCGTATCGTGAAAAAATGGTATAATGAACAATGTAATCTAATGTCGTTTAATTTAAACTTAAATTTGAGGAGATACATTGTACGACTTAAAACCGTACAATTTGAAGTCGTACGCTCAGACCCGACAACAGCGAGGAGACGACACCCTTGGGAAACTCGAAACCCAGACATCCGCCGCAAATCACCAGCAAAGCATTTTCTCACGGGCCGTGAGAAAACTCGAGCGCTGAGAAATCCGCAACATTTCGGAATTTGAGGCGCTCGCAAAAGCTCCACGTGTCCGGCGAGTCAGCAGATGGGAAGACACCGCCCATCGAGTGATTGGATATTTCAAGATCCCACCACTGCTTACTTCACCGAATAAAATCCTCTTTCGAACCCCCTCCAAGAGTCTGGAGCAATTTTGGGGACGCCTAGAACCAAACGATTGGCTGAGGGGTGGGCTCAAAGGAAAACTTGCGCAAACTTTGGGCCCAGGAGAAAACACGAGAAATCGAGGAAAAACGATTCTATGTCCAGCAGGTGAAGTGTGTACTTTGAGAGCCAACAGACCTCTAGAATCGCGAGCCGGACCGCAGGAGTTCAAGTCCGGCCCGGAACACACCCTCTCCGACCTTCCAAAAGAACAGTCGAGGTAGGAAAGATCAATCTGGTTGAGCAGATAGGTAGGAATTCATTTTGTTATTTTATAGATCCTAATTGTCTCAATTTCGTAGAATATTAATTACCTACTCAAAAAACAGTTGTTCTTTTTCTCCTTCCTTGCAAGTTCAAAGGTTGCGTCTAGGCATTGGGTGGACAAACAGATTCCTGGCAGTGATGTCCGCTTAGAGGCTAAAACTGGCAGGAATATAACTCTTACATACATCATCGTCTTTACTTTTTTTTCTACTATTCTTACAAGAAACACTCGCTTCTTCACTTTCTGGGGCAATTCTCTTCCAAAAATATCTACGTAAAGAAGCCTGTTTCATGCAAATGGTCAACCTCTCCGATTCGGCTCAAATTTTTTGTCTAGATAAAAAAACCAAAATGTCCGTCCGCTGTACGCCGTCCGCCGTTTTTGGTAGTAGAAAATTGTCTATAAATCTGAAATTTCGGTAAGGAATCCGTTTCTAGCTCTAGTTGGTCCTTGAAACTTTTCAGCTTGATCGAACCAAATTTGGGCGGGGCAGGGGTCAAAATGAGTATTTTGAAAAATGGATTTTCGATATTTTTGGCGATCTAAGCGAGTGAAGTATTATTTTCCAATAAATTATGGCAAATAAATTTTTACGCTGAAACCAATAGGACGGGTCCCAGAACGATTGGCGCCCACCGGAAGAAGTTATGGGTCAAAATGGGTATCTATCTACCCAGTTTGAATGTGTTTTTGAGATTTCTGCTACCTAGGCGTGTAGGGTATCATTTTCCGCCAAATTTTAGATGCTGAATCCAATGAAATGGGTCCCAGAACGATTTGATCCCTCTGGATGAGGTTATGGGTCAATATGGATACTTATTTACCCATTTCGAAAGTGTTTTCGAGATTTCTGGTACCTGGGCGTGTGGGGTATCATTTTCCACTAAATTTTGGACGCTGAATCGATTGAAATGGATCCGGGACCGGCCGCACCGACTGTTTCCCCCATGTTGAAAATTTGTCTCCATGCGCT
Organism: Cyrtorhinus lividipennis; assembly: GCA_019603395.1. Lineage (NCBI taxonomy): Eukaryota > Metazoa > Arthropoda > Insecta > Hemiptera > Miridae > Cyrtorhinus > Cyrtorhinus lividipennis. Next base: position 384,452 of record CM034005.1, read on the forward strand.
GGGTCCGAGGAATAACCAACCCGTATGAAAGAATTTGCAGCGTTTTCAACTAATTCAGCATGTTAGATTAGTTTCCCCTCAAAGACACATTCAGAGCGAAAAATTACCTCCAGGAGATGTGCGACGGCATCAGGTAAATTGAATTCTCGAACAACTCTCAGACGAAGTTGGCGATTGATTTCGTGTCGAGATGACAGAGGTAATGCGATTGCTCTTTGGCAGCTCGGCGACGAACGAAGTTTCTGCTCCCTTTTCAACATAGCGCTCATTGTGCTTGAGTCTGGAACTGAAAAGTAAAAATTAGGTAAAATTAGGCCATGGTCGTATTTGATAACTCATCAAGGACAACCGGGATTAGAAACTATAAGAAGAAACTAGAAATGTACCTGGTAAGGCTTGTGCGATTATGTCTATGCCAGGGGTGGACCGAGGTTTCTCATCCACCATGTAAAGCGTATCAGGGATGTCAGGAATATACCTGCAGAACCAAAAAAAATGACTTCAATTGCTATAGATTTTGTATAATATAAAACCCGCGCTGCTCGACACTTACCTTGCTCTGCGAAGCCGCAACAATTCGCCTTCGCCGACGAGTTGGTCTTCGACTTGAGCTTTGATTTCCTCGTAGTATGGCATAAAAAGACGAGGCCTCACAAACAAACCGGTATTGGTAGACCTCACCTGTATGACAGACTCGGAATGAGCAATTTGTAAATGATAGGAAACGCTAAACGTTACCCTGAAATGAGAAAATTAGTTCAGACGAGGTTTGTTTGAGACGAAGCTGTAGGAAAAGTTGATTTGTACAATCTCATAGTTTCATAATCTACGGCATATTTAAATTTTGAACTTAGGCAATTTTTTTAACGAACTAGAAAAGATTAAAAAACCGATAATGTAAAAGGGAAATAAATAAGTTCACGCTCTCTCCCACGGTATGATAGAACTTCAAAATGCCAAAAAAATTCTTGGAAGTAAGATAACTTGAATAAGATGCCTGTAACAAGAAAACTTCAAGCTGCTCATTTTTTCAAACCAATCGGACCAAAGTTGGGTGGGGTAGGGGTCTTAATGTGAATTTTGAAAAATGGGTTATTGAGATTTTTTGCAATTTAGGTGTGTGGGGTATCATTTTCCACTAAATTCTGGACGCTGAATCCAGTGAAATGGGTTTCAGAACGATTGGCGCCCACTGGAATAGGTTATGGGTCAAAATGGCTATTTATTACCCATTTTGAAAATGTTTTCGAGATTTGTGGTACCTAGGCGTGTGGGTTGTGATTTTCCACTAACTTTTGGACGCTGAATCCAATGAAATAGGTCTCGGAACGATTGGTGCCCTCTGGATGAGGCTATGGGTCAAAATGGGTGCTTATTTACCCATTTTGTATATGTTTTCCAGATTTCTGGTACCCGCCACACCCACTGTTTCTCCCATTTTCCCCATGTTGAGGAAATGAATCTCTATGCGCCTGGTCCGAGATATAACCAACGCGTGTGTAAGAATTTGCAGCGTTTTTATGGTTAGAATTTCAGAAACTCAATGTACAATACAGCTGTAGAACTAACTTCTTGAATTTGGTGGTACCCATCGGTGGACGCCTTGTATATATGTAGGGCTCGAACCCATAAAAAAATTCTATCAGGCACTTTTAGTCAGAAATCAACAGTTGAGTGTATTCCCGGGAGGAAATCGAAATTTGAATGGGATACCCTGTATTTGTTGATGTCAGGTTATTTTCAAAAGGGTGAGGGGGGGGGGGGATGAGCATCATCAGAAAAGAAGTATAAAGGAGAAATACTTCTATCTCAGCGCCTAAAATAAGTATGTCAAGTTCAAACACACTAATCTCTTCAGCTGTGTTGTAATGCGTATGATTGTAGATTTGTCTTCAATGGTATTTTCATAGGAGGATGACCAAGATTTCATTACTGAACAATGATGGACGAATTACCCAAGCGTTTAGTCTGTCGCCGCGGTCTGAACCGATCATGTGGCTGGGAGGAGACGATACCAAGCCCCGACGAATCGCTTGGGTCAGAGTTTCCGAACAAGTGGGAATCACATGGTCCATTCTGACGAGGGGTAGCAGTTCGGAAAGAATTTCTCGCAGTTCCACGTCGCTGAGGTCCCGTTTTTTAACACCTTTTCGAGTCACAGAGTGAGCGGTTTGGCTGACGACGTTTGGCTCTGAGTGTAGAAACGAAATACGAATAAGTATTCAACAATTCATCGAATTTTCACGATTTTACGAGTCTGAGTCGACTACACACCTCGATCTTCCATTCGCTTGACCAGCTGGTGTTCGCCCCATTTCAGTACGGCCTGTAGAATCTCGAGTTCGGACGCTTGGAGAAAATCGGACGCCAGAGCGTCGGCGAGATCAGTCTTATCGAGTTGATGGAGCACTGAAGAGTGAGCGACGGACGTGAACTCCTCCCGGAGCATGTGTCTTGCCTGCCGCAGCACCCAGGAAGAGCCGTGAGGTTGACTGCCCCATCTCAGAACAACTACAAAACAACACGCGTATTTAATATGCAAATATTTTTCAGATTTTAAAATAAAATGAAATATGAATGTAAAAAATGTTTTTATTTGAAGTAATGCTAGCCTTAAAGAATAATATTCAGGATCTAAATTTCAATTTTGACGGAAAAAGGACAAATGAAGTTGCCTAGGTTCCTGGAGTGATGCGAGTGAGGGAAATCGAGGGCATTCGCAGTCCCTGCGAATCTCAATGATCAGTTCCACATGTATGTCCCTCGGCAGGGGTGGCTTTAGGCACAGGCGACACAGACAGTCGCCCCCAACAGATAAGGGATCCATCTATGACAAGCCTGTAAGTAAATCTAATGGGAAGATGCCATCAAAAACGCATCCCGAGAAAGCAGGTAGGAAGGCGGCCAAGACTAGCGTATGAGTCAATGAGTGCCCAAAAATTCCGCTGGGTGTGGAATAGTTTGTCGGCTTCTGAGGTCTTCGGAGATAAGAAAACATTTAGGATGAGTCACAATCAGGTTTCGACAGGCTTCCCCAACCCAAGCGCACCCTGTCCTCTGCCTCTCCCCAGGCAAATTGGGGGAAAGGAAAGGGATTGGTCTTATCGGCCAATTTCGGCGATTTGCGGATGTCAAAGGGCCCCCATGCTAGGCGTCGCATGGGGCCAAAAAAATCCTAAAGCCACCCCTGTTCTCGGTTTTCCAACTTATGTATCGCCCGCTCTACGTCAGCAATAATAGACACGCGATAACGTGTTTCTACATCCTTTTAACCATTGTTCCATCTCTAAATCGCCCATTTTGCCACCCCTTAGACGTTAGCTGAACGCAGACTTCACACACCATTTCTACATACATCCGATCACTAAGTAGATTGTTCTGAACAGTTGCTGAGATCGCTTGACCAATTCGAATTCGAATGGCGGACGGATCAAGGCTAACATACAACTGAATATAAGAATTTGGTTAATTTCATTTCATCGTGTCTCTCATTGAGAAAAACATACTTGGCAAGTTTTCAATAGTGAGCCACTCCAAAATGGCGTCTTCACATCCCTGGGATACGATGTCCAACTCAAGGAATCTTCCAATTTGATACAACTCCATCGCCTCCTCTAACGTACTTGGCCTCGCTCGGCCAGTAACAGTCAACGCTTCAACCTGAAAATTTAACGGGGAAAGAATGGATAATGTGAATGAAGGACGTATTTGAAGGTTCAACTCAAAATCAAATTCACACCTACCTCTCCCAGGCTTCCAGAGCTGCTCCCACAACCACTTCCTCGTAGGATGAGGGACAAATCAACGGTATCAAGATAGATGGCGTTCAATAGAACCCTCGCGTAACGTTTAGGTATCACAGTCTCGTCCAAGACGATTCTAAAAAAAAAAAAGTTAATCAGGTTAAAACAATATTCTCAGTTCGCCAGGAGGAATCCAATTTCGCAAATCGCGAATTTACCTTGTGGGTATATGGAGAGCTCTTTCTGTATGTTCCTCGCCCGATCTGCTCCTCCGTTGAATTAGATTCCGGAAGAAGGGAGACCGAGCGCTGAGTATAGCTTTATGGCAAGGAAGTTCCAGTTTGGGACGAAATCCATATTCAGAACTACCAGAATCTGGACGATGGTAATCCGAACCTGCTTCGGATGTAAATACAAGAGCGGCGTCGGCGTAATCACCTATTGAAAATAAAGTGGTTAGTCCCGAATACGATGTCCAGAATACGTGGAGACTTGGTATGGTGGGAGTGATAATTTCAGGACGATTGGCCGAAAAATTGTGAATTTTGTGGTCACATCTGGGTCATTTTTCAACCAAACTTGTTGTAGTTCACGAACCTGTCTCGAGAAGATATCGGAGGTCAGCCTCTAAGGGGCTCGGATGCCCAAATTCTTCTCCAAGCTGATGCAGAAGAGCCACGTCAACTTTGGGTCCTCCCCCTTTCAGGTCTCCCGTGTAGAGGTAGCGCAAGAGAGCAGAAAACATTTCCACGTCGACACCCGCGGTTCTGAGTTCCAAACATATCCTCGCTCCATACCTGGTAGAATTACATCATTCATGAAGTAATTTATGTTCAAAACTGGTCAAAATTTGAAACCGTACAATATCCTTAGACATACCCAGGACATCCAGAGAGCAGATCCCGGAAGTAGGGACATCTTGCCGACAGGATTGCACGATGGACGGGGAAACACGCTCCACGGAAAATGAGGTCCACGTCCGTGCAGTATTTAAAATCGTATAGGGTCGACAAATCTTGCTTGTAAGTGGCAGCAGGAGGGCGAGCCAGCTCAGCCTGCACGGACAAATCCTTCAGTGCAGCAAGGGCTTCGTATTCTTCGAGCAAAGCAGCGATTTCCAGCCCACTCCAATCGTTAACGACCTCTCGAATCACTCGGCCGTGGTCGCAGGCTTTGGATGATCTCCGTCTTCTCATCAATTTCCTCCTCAATGTAGCGAATCCTGTCACTTTAAGTTTCTTCCTCTCCCTGTAAACACGAATTCGATGCACTCGACCAATTTTGCACAATCTCTTGGTAGCCAAATGGTTCAAATCATACGCAAACACAACCTATTCAAGCAACGTGCTATAATGAAATTGTAACACATGTCGTTGATAGAGCTTGAATTAGTTACCTCACGGGCGGGATCGCAAATGGATCCGTCGTGTTAGATGGGGAAGAGCTATCAGTGAGACCAGGAGGCGTCGAAGCTCCAGCTCCCATAGTGTCCGTCATACGAGCATCCCAACATCCAGCAGCAACGCACGGCAAGAGGGCACCAACTACGTTCATAACCCTCTAACCTCACCTGTAACACAACAAGAATTCGAATGTGGGTTTCCGAGATTTCTGATACCTAGGCGTGTAGGGTGTCATTTTCCACTAAATTTTGGACCCTGAATTCAACGAAATGGGTCCCGGAACCATTGGCGCCCTCTGGATCAGGTTATGGGTTAAAATGGGTACCTATCTACCCATTTGGAATGTGTGTTTTCGAGATTTCTGGTACCTAGGCGTGTGGGGGATCATTTTCCACTAAATTTTAGACCCTGAATTGATTGGAATGAGTCCGGGACCCGCCACACCCACTGTTTTCCCCATGTTGAAGAAATGAGTCTCCCCATGCGCCTGGTCTGACGAATAACCAACCCCTGTGTAGGAATTTGCAGCGCTCAACCGATTCAGAGAGCACTCAGAGTTGCGCACCCCAACGTTGTCAAATAGTGGATGAAGGTAAACTCTTAATGTGTGGCACATGAATTTAAATTGTTTTCTAACGCTGATTGCCGTCTCTTGATTTTACTTATTTTATTATTTTTATTAATATTTTTGGAATATCTGGCATGGATAGTTAGTGGGAGAAAACTATTTAATCCAGAAGAGATGGGAGAGCTCGAAGATGATGTATCCGTTGACAGCTGGATGATGAAGAGGATATTGACTGGAATATTTATGATGAAGGAGATTTGTCTTCAGACATTGGTGATGATCTTTTACAGCTGAAGAACAGTTGGAGTCAGCAATAGAAATCAATGAGCCGTCAACATCACACTCGATTTTCCTGAAGAAAGCCTCTGATGTAGTCAGAAGCGCAAGAAAACAAAGCCCAACCACAAAGCCAATGTAGTGAAGAGTCTTGCATCTTCCTCCTGATTCTTGCTCACTCCAAGGAGAGGAGGACCAAGATGGTCAAGCGTTCATTTGGAGAACAAATCCTGTCTCCTACTCTGGGGAATCAGCTTCAAAAATGTTGATCACATGTGTGTCTGGACCGTGCAGTGTTGCCATACATGCTATGGAACCAGTTCAGTGTTTTAACCTGTTTATCACTGACAGGATGCTTCAAGATGTGATGAGGTATACCTAGCAAAAAAGGACAGCCTTTTACCGACAAGTGTGGCAGCATGGACTGTGGAGTGTTGCAAGAAAACAATGCCCAACAACAAAGCCAATGTAGTGAAGAGTCTTGCATCTTCCTCCTGATTCTTGCTCACTCCAAGGAAAGTAGGACCAAATTGTTCAAGCGTTCATTTGGAGAACAAATCCTGCCTCCTACTCTGGGAAAACAGCTTCAAAAATGTTGTGCCTGGACCGTGAGGCCATAGATGCTATGGGACCAGTTCAGTGTTTTTACCTGTCCATCACTGACAGGATGCTTCAAGATGTGATGAGGTATACCAATGAAGCTATGACGATTTACCGGGCCAATTTGCGAATCAAACCTTAGTGATTTGGAGTCTGTAGATGAATTGAAGGCGTTACTTGGACTATTCGCCTACTCAGCAGCATAAAAAGGCAGCCTTTTATCGATAAGTATGCTCATTCTGGTTCACACTCCGGCGATCATTATCCTACAACACTTTCTGGTTCGTTGCCTTCGTTTTGAAAGTAGAACAACGCGCGCAGAACGTCTCCAAAATGGCAAACTAGCCTCAATTGCAGATCTTTGGAATTCCTTCCTGAAAAATTGTCGTCTGCCATACAAACCGGGATCGTATCTCACAGACGAGCAGCTTAAGACATTTTGGGAACATGTTTGACAATTGGTTTACAAGTGTGCCCCTTGTCTCCAAGCTGCTGAAGGAAGATGACGGATATGTGACAATTCAGATGAATAAGTCAGAGCTGCCTCCTGAACTAGTGAACTTCAACTACAAGAAAAGAAAATTTGGAACTTTGATATTTCCCTTCCTCAATATCATGACTGCCATGTCGGACAAGCCATAAGCTAACAAGCTCATTTGTTTGGTATCTTCCTACCATGCAAGGCACACACCAATGGAAATTTACACTGAAGATGTAATTATGTAAGAACTAAGGATTTCCTAAATTGCTTTACCTACGAGATGCCAATTTTATTTATGGCAGTTCGGAAATGTATATGCTTTCTATAGGACCGAAAAATAGTCAAATTATACACAGCCACAGCATCCTCCTTACCTCATTTATTTCAAATTTGGTAGTGCAATGAACACATGGGGATACATGCTGGTAGTTTAGAGTGAAAATTATTCCATTTCAGTATTAGCCATCCACCGGAGTCATGTTAGCATTCTAGAGATTAACGCTTGCGTTCTTTCAAAATATTACAATAAAACGCCCAATCTCCACCAACCACCAAACATACTTAAAATCCTCATAAATTATTATTATTCTCACACTTCTGACCAAGAGATTTTGAATAAGCTGTGGAAGTTCAAAAACCCCAGTTTCTACTGCAAATTCCCGTTTTGAGGGTTTTTGAGAAATCGTGTGTGTAGAAGCACACAAAGATTCCAGATGAAGTTCAGCTGTTCCATACATGGTTGAAGGGCTCAAATGTGATAGAATATTATAAATTGACAGATCGAAACTTCGACAACCTGATGATGTAAGATAGAGAACGTTCCCCATTATACAGGCTCGCAGACCCCTCAATACCACAACTGTTTATCAACAGAGAAAAAAGGTTTCACTTTGAATAGATAATTTTGACGTTTATCAAAACTGAACCACCTACCTGGACTGGAAAGATTGAGATTGAACATTTTCTTGCCAACTCGGACGAGACCGAATCACGAATTTTGTAAACACCCAAAATGGACGACAGCCATATTCACCAGCTTGGTCGAAAAACACTCGTTGTTTCGAAGATTAGTCGAAACATAGTTGACATAATATACAAAAAAAAAAGAGAAAAAACCCACTCCGAACGAGCGATGGAGAGTAATTTTGCAATTTGAAATGAAGCTTGGACGAGATCGTTTTTCTACCATTTGACACAACACCCCACCTCGGAACTAGGAGGGTATGGAGGGAGCGCGGTGGAGGCGAACACAGCTCCCCAAGTCACTGCCTTCATGATCACACACTTATCGTATTCGCGCTCATTTTGGTTTAAAATCCCCGACCCATTCCAATCGATTTCCGATTCCAATACACGCCTAGGTACCAAAGATTTCGATAACAGACATTCGAAATTAGTAGATAAGTACCCATATTGACTCATAACCTCATCCAGAGGGCACCAATCGTTTTGGGATTCATTTAATTGGATTCAGTGTCCAGAATTTAGTGGAAAATGATACCCCACACACCTAGATTGCAAAAAATCTCAACAATCCATCTTTCGAAATACACATTGTGACTCCTACCCCACCCAAATATGGTCCGATCAGGTTGAAAAGTTTCAAGGACCAACTAGAGCCATAAACGGACCCTTGACCAAAATTTCAGATTTTTAGAAAATTTTCTACTACCGAAAACGGCGCGGACAATGAACGGTGTACGGCGGACGGCGAACAAACATTGACCTTTTTTGATCTGGAAACCATGAAACGTCCAGAAAAAAAATTTGAGCCGAATCGGAGAGGTTGACCATTTTCATGAAAACATAGGTTGATTATTCAAGGAATAACCAACCAAAAGTAGGTAGTATGTTTTTCAACACCGCCTCCAACCATCGATAGTGAGAAAACATCAAGCCTTCGCCATCGATAACAAAAACATCGAACATCGAGACTTACCATCGATAATTGGCAAACATCGACCATCGATGATCAATCCTAATCCATATTAGGGATGGGGCATCGAAACAAAAACATCGATGTCGTAAAACATAGCCCATTCAACCATCGGTGTTTTTCGATGTCGATGGTTGAAAGCCCGAAACATCGATGTTTACTTCGATGTTTGATATACCTATTTTCCTACACCTACTACTATTTTCCTACCTTTCCTATTTTCGGACATTTTCAATTTAAAAAATAATTGAAATTCATCAACAGCGCTATTTACAATAAAGTTTAATAAAATTAACTAGATGAAGGAACAACACTGCAGGTTACCTAATTAGTAGGTAGTTTATCCTAGAATCCATGTTTCCAAAATCACATTTTTGTCCTTCAATCAGTACCTACCTACATGAGCTTTTAAAGAATCAGTCAAACACAACACAGCACAGGACATTGAGGAAGGAGGTTACAGGTGGTTTTTCCAAGTAGTGGCTTCGATAGTAACAATCGATAGACAAGGGAGAGGGTTTGGCATGATTAGGCTGAGGGAGGGTTGAAGAAGCAAGGCCTTTTTTGTTTTCATTAATATTATTTATTCATAATAAATCTGGTGCGCATCATCTATTCTCTAGGTGAGACAACATCGATGTTAGGTGAGGTAACATCAATAGTATCGATTACATCGATGGGGTGTAACATCGATAGCCGATGTTATCTACCCTTCTCACCATCGATGTTCAACATCGAATATCGAGCGGAAAACATCGATGTTTTGCAAACATCGGACATCGATGTCCTATCCCTAATCATAACAAACACACACAAGCATGAATAAATATTTTTCTTTCACGAATCCACAAAGATGCACAGAAACCCATGAAGACTGGCGAATTCAATCCATTCTCTTCAATCAACTCAACATTTAAGTGACCCCCGTGACAGCGGACAGACATTTAGAAGATGTAAGTCGCGTTTTGTGTTAAAGGCTGGTTTCAGTCCGGCATTTGCATTAAATACAGTAAACTGGAGGTAACATTCTTTTCATTGGAACGATCGTACAGTTGCGGACTTATAATTTTTTTTTTCTGAAGTACAAAGAAACATTTGAGAAGAACAATGGGGATTCGCGGTTTGGAATCATACTTGGAGCGCTTTGACGGATCTTCCTGTTATCCTGTCGACATCAGAGAGACCATAGAAAGAGCCAGGTAACTAGACGTTTTCCGTCGCCCTTGTAGAGTGGTCGCGAAGAGTTCAACGAAATTTTCTTACATTGGTTTCAAGATCTACGTATGGAGGAATACATTAGTTTTGTTTCAGATCCAAAGGCCTCAACTTGACTATAGTCTTCGATGCCATGTCCTGCCTGAAGTTTATTTACGGAGATCTTCCTTGGATACCAGGCGGACAGGTCAAGGAGTTCGTAGAAAACGTAAAAAATTTCGCTCAAAGTTTCCTCTCCCTTGGAGCTAAGTTGGTGTTTTTCTTCGACGGCCCACCTGCCGAAGTTAAAATCGGGGAGTGGAAAAGACGAAGGCTTGAAACCATAGACAGAGTTCACGAGCTTATGGACAAACTTGACGCTGGAATTCAAGCTTCGATCCTGGAAGATGGTAGGTCTGATTGGTATGTCCTTCCACCTGGAATCGGATCGATGTGTGGGATAGTTCTCCAACAAATTGGCTGCACGGTAAGCCCGATAGCTTATAGCGTTGATGACCAAACAGTAATTATTGAAACCTTGATCTCTCCCACTTTGTGTGTGAAAACAAATTTACATCAAAAGTTATGCTTTCACATTTAGGATACAAAAAAATTCTCGTCTTACTTATCAATCCTTTGCGTTCAAGGTTATTAGGTCTATTGGAGACTGTGATGTGGAGATCGCTCGCTACGCCTATCAAAATCAATGCCTCGCCATCTTTGGTCAAGACACTGACTTTGTCATATACCCTGGAGCTAGGCACTACTGGTCGGTAAAACACTTCAATATTCAAAACATGACCACTTTGGAGTACAGTGGGAGTATGCTGGCCGCTTCTCTGAATCTTAAATTTGAACAGATGCCTTTACTCGCGTCCCTGTTGGGGAACGACTTGATAAAAAGGGACGAACTGACGGTGAGGATATAAGTAACTTCATTCCGGGTATGACATTTTATAATGAAACCTCTTCCAATAAGTTGTGGTTTGCTTTAGGAGTTTCACAAGAGAATAGCCTCCAGCCACTACGTTCCTGTTCGTCACATCAGTTTCCAAAAATCCATCCACAACGTTGCTCGTTTCATCCGGAGGTACCCAGGGGGTGATGAGCTGAATCAATATTTTCCAACTCTGGCTCAGCAGGTGTTCAACGACCACCAAAAATGGAAGCTTATTCGAGACAGCGTCCAGTCCTATGACATCACTCAACCCGCCAGAGGTACGTTTTCTCTTCTAGATTTGTTTTCCCTTGTGTTTTTAAATAATTCATGCGATAGTAATTGGTGATCATAGATGACCTTGAACGTTCATCTGGTGATGAAAGATGGGATGCAGTCTTAAAATTGGTGCGAGACGCTCACATTGCTGGAGCGACGCCACAGCTGTACGGAGCTGTTGTTCGTGGAATCTACACCTGTTCAACCTGCTGTGAAGACTATCGCCTAAATGATTTGCCGTACAATCAATTGGTAAATAATTCCCTCCGTAATAATTCGTAAGGTCCTCCTAGTAGGAGGAAGGGAGGCGTGAGGTAGTTTACAAGATCAGGGTTCATCTTGAGGGTCTTTCGTCTTACCTTGGTTAAACATGGCGAATATGGACACTCACTATCGCTGACAGCGTGGATGAATGAAACATGGTGGCTCAGAGGCTCCCCTGGCGAGCTGCCAGGGCTATATGGCGTTGGTGATCAGTGCATTTTGAAGGAAATTTTCGAGATTTTTAGTGATCTTGGCGTGTGGGGTATAACTTTCCACTAAATTTTTGACGCTGAATCCAAAAAAATGGGTCCCACAACGATTGGCACCCACCGGAAGATTTTATGGGTCAAAATGGGTATCTATCTACCCATTTTGGTTGGTTATTCCTTGAATATTCAACCTATGTTTTCATGCAAAAGGTCAACGTCTCCGATTCGGCTCAAAATTTTTTTCTGCCTTCCGCGCCGTTTTTGGTAGTAGAAAATTTTCTAAAGATCTGAAATTGGGGTCAGGGGTCTGTTCCCGGCCTAGGACGGGCCTCGAAACTTTTCAGCCAGATCGGACCGAATTTAGGAGGGGTAGGGGTCAAAATGTGTTTTTTGAAAAATGGATTTTCGAGATTTTTGGCGATCTAGACGAGGTGGGTATCATTTTCCACGAAATTTTGGACGCTGAATCCAATGAAATGGGACCCAGAACGATTGGTACCTACTGGAAAACGTTATGGGCCAAATTGGGTATATATTACCCATTTTGAATATGCATTTTCGGGATTTATGGTACCTAGGAGTGTGGGGTATAATTTTCCACTAAATCATGGATGCTGAATCCAACGAAGTAGGTCCCAGAACGATTGACATCCACTGGAAGAAGTTATTCACTCTGGAAGACCACTAAACACCTCAAAAGATCAGCTATTCATGCTCCCTCGGTGCATAAACCTGATGGCAATTGGGCATGCGACAATCAGACGAAGGCAGATGTGTTTGCCAATCACCTTGCAAACATATTTACACCTCATCCTGCTTCTCCAAATGAAAAACCACTGCTATATATTCCAGAATTAAAACCACTAACCGAAATACCTCCTGTTAGGATCGTTGAGGTCGTCCGAACAATCAAACACAAAATCAACTCAAAGAAGGCACCTGGTTACAATCTCATAAGGCAGGTACTCAAGCATCTTCCTAGGAAAGCTGTGACTCACCCAGATCATCAATTCAGCCATATCACATCGCTCTGTTCCCCAGTTATGGAAAATTGCTGAAGTAATAATGATCCCTAAACCGGGCAAACCAACGGATCAGCTAACATCGTACAGGCCAATATCGTTGCTGCCTGTGTTGTCTAAGCTGTTTGAAAAACTCATCAACAAACAATTACTCGCTGTCATAGTGCAAGCTGATCCCGAATCACCAGTTTGGGTTTCGACAGTAGACCAAGTCCATAGAATAGTTAACATCATCGAAGAAGCTCTAGAACAAATGAAGGTTTGCTCAGCCATCTTTCTAGATGTGTCACAAGCTTTTGATGAAGTCTGGCACGAAGGCCTGATGCATAAGTTAAAGAGAATGTTGCCCTACAAATTCGTTAAACTGCTCCATTCCTATTTATCTGTCCGGTGCTTCCGCATCAAACAGGACGATGCCTACTCACAACCAAGGAAAACGCGCGCTGGTGTTCGCCAAGGAAGAGTATTGGACCCACTATTATACCTTCTGTACATAAGCGACCTACCAGAAGTCGAATTTAACACCACAGCTACGTTTGCAGACGACACTGCAGTCCTGGCAGTAGGCAATAGCCACAAAGAATCCACATCAAAACTCAACAAATCAATATCCGAAATCAGTAAATGGACATTGAAATGGAGAATCAAATTAAATGAAGCCAAGTCCGTGCACGAAGATTTTACCAATCTCAAGATCGGCTACATCCCCACTTTCCTCAACAACACAGCCATTCCCTACGCGAATGAGGCCAAATACCTGGGCATGACGCTGGACGCCAAGCTCAGGTGGAAGGAGCACGTCAAAAAGAAAAAAATTGAACTCCGCTTAAACTCAGAAAAATGTACTGGCTCATAGGCCGTCAATCTTCCATGACCATCAGAAACAAACTGCTTCTGTACAATCAAGTACTGAAGCCTGTTTGGGCGTACGGAGCGCAGTTGTGGGGCTGTACCGCTCCAACCAATCGGCAGATCATTCAGAGATTCCAGAACTCTGTGCTGCGGTGTATTACGTGGTACATCCAAAATGACGCTCTGCACCTTCGAACTTGAAGTGGACAGTGTAGACGACGTCATCAAGCAGAAGGAGCCATCTGTCGGTGTGTTTGTTGTGCGTCCACTCCTTGATGGCAGCTCTGAAGGAGCTTTTGGGCAAACCTACAGCCCACAAAGGGGGTTTTGGAGCCCCTCCTGGCCAGATCATCGGCTTTTTCGTTGCTCTCAATCCCCCGCCACCCACTCAAGGGACACTGTATTGCGGGCTGTTAGAGCACAGAGTCTGTTCATAGTCCTTCACCACCTTTGATGAGATGTTGGGTGCTGTGAGTGCTTTAATCGACGCCTGGCTGTCGGAGAGAATGCGGAGGTGTGCATTAGTATGTCCTCTCCTCAGACTCTCCAGGGCACATGCATTGATTGCCCAGAATTTCGGCCTGGAAAACAGAGGTGTATTTCTCTGGTGGTGTGGAATATTGCCACCTAGGTTTGGCTCCATACACCCCAGCACCTGTCCCTGTTACCATTCTAGACCCATGCACCGTGGTACTTCCAAAATGACGCTCTGCATCGCGAACTTGAAGTGGACAGTGTAGACGACGTCATCAAGCAGAGGGCCACGGCCCGTCTCGCAAGACTCAGATACCACATAAACGAAGAAGCTGCAAAGCTTCTTGACGTACAACAACTCACTCGGCGGCTAAAGCGCCGGAAACCACATGCACTAGTGTAGGTAGGGACGTTCCGATACCGCTATCGATACAATATTTGGTATTGAATCAGTATCGAAACAACGGTGTTGATATCGATACAGTATCAAAAGGAAAGTATCGATATGAGCAGTATCGAATGAGTACCCACATTGTATAGTATTGGTATACACTGTGGTGGATTTGGAAGCACGAAATTCCAGGCAACATCAGACGTTTGTAATCCTATAAAAGATTTATTACAAAAATTGTTGCTTAAAGAATAATGAATTGAAATACTAACGCAAATGTAAAACAAGCTGCTAGCTAACAAAGTTTTTTTCTATTCTATTCTACTTCTTAACGGAACCTCTTTTGTCACTAATGCTGCCCAGGAAGAAATACAAAAGTAACTTAATAACATTTAGCAAATAACGAGATAAGATAACCAAACAATCAGTGTTGCCAGACAACCTTGGCCTTTGGCTGGTTTTTCCCACTGAGGCCTTAAAAAATCCCCATTCAAGGCACAAAAATTCCTACTTCTTTTTTCCTCTTACTTTTTAATATTTTTCAAAAGCTTCAATGTTCTTCTCATCAGTGTCTTTATCGATCTGACTGGTTTGATATCGATACTGCAGATTTTCTTTCGGTTGATTCAATACAAGTAGTATCGAAACAAAAGTATCGATACCTACCCATATTGGCAGTATTGGAATGTCCCTAAGTGTAGGTAGTGAATGTGACAAAGTTCATAGGGACGTGGGACTAAGTTATATATCTTTTGTCCTAATAAACAGTTATAGTAATTTAAGTCAGCGCAATATTGTTAATGAGACAACTGGGTGCAATAAAATTGTCAATTAAAAAAACAAAAAAATTAAATATGCTGGCATCTTTATATGGGAACAGTCTTTGTGCTGCCAATGAGTTCATTTTCCTTTTTTTTTCAAGGTAATACTGTTTCTATTCTTTTTCAAGGTACTTTAGTTCCTCTTTCAATTTTATTGTCCAAATAGAGGTTATACACATATACCACGGCCGTCATTTCTACTAATTTAAATAGACCTAGCACACCGAATTCTGCAAATAGCTTTTTTGATGAGTATCTAATCGGTTTTCCAAGCAGTATTTTTATTAGGGATTTCTGATTTTTTAGGAGAGCTTCTTATTTCGTGTTGAACGTTAAGCCCCAAATTGGTAGAGCATATATGAGGAGTGATTGTATCATGGCATAGTAAAAAAGTGTTTTCACTTTCTTAGTTCCAATTCATTTAACGGCTGCGGCATAAGCCTCCCAAGTTTAGCTGTCAAGGCTCTTATGTGGGAGTCCCATCCTAAACACTGGTCGACCGTCACCCCTAAATATTTGGTTTCATGAACCTGTTTTATAGCGGGGCAGTTCCAATATCCGGTATGAATAATGGTTGCCAGAAGGTCATAAAATTTGTTTTGCCTAGGTTTAGCTTCAGATTTTTTAGTTTCAACCACTGGTTTATCTTTTCGAGGCTTATCACAGCTTTGATTTTCACTTCATCCCACGTATCACCAACTATCACCATGGCCGAATCATCCGCAAAACATACGATTTTCCCCTCTACGCCTGTTGAGAAGATGCCATTGCAGTAGATTATGTAGTATAATGGGGATAACGCTGTTCCTTGTGGTACTGAGAATTTGAAAGAGCAAGGATCACTCATGTAATCACTGATTTTACTCTGCTCTTGCTCTCGACTTGCTAAGTAATCCTCAGTCCATCGTATAAAGTTAGGATTCCTCATTCAGTTCATTTTTACAAGGGTTTCAATAAGGTTTGTATGCGGGGTAGTGCCGAACATCTTGGTCATGTCCTTAAATATGGCCATTACATGGATTGGCCGAAGGGGTGCCATTGAATATCCTCCCCGGACCTCACGCCCTTGGACTTCTTTTTGTGGGGATATCTCAAAAACAAAGTTTCTCGCACCAAACCAAGAACAATTGATGCATTGAAAATGGAAATTGAAAGACAATGTCGCGATATTCCTAATGGCATGTTTCGTGACGTTTGCGAATCCCTTAGTGCGCGTTATCAGCGCTGTATGGTCAATAATGGTCATCAATTCGAACATGATTCCTTAATCACATTTGTCTTCTGTATTCGACGCTATTCCATTTTGCTTTGGGGGGGATGTACCTAGACAGAAAACTGTACAAAAAATATCAGATCACAATTTCGAGTTTCAATTTACAAAAACAGTCACCAATATAACCCAAAAACGTCGCCGTAGGTCCAGGCCTCGTCAGCTTCTCTTTATTGTAGCGATTTAGCATATTTATGTAATACATTCGAGAATGTATCAAAAGCCAGGCGGCGGAGGTCGAGGTCCTTGCTGAAGAGGTTGATACTGTGTAGAGGCTGGAAGAATTCCACATCGGCGCAGTAAATTCGCAACCATGTTTGCCAAATTCATGAGAAACTCACGAAACATCTGAGAGCTGTAAAGTATTATGGAGGATAAGTTTGATGAATCACACACTGCGCAAGACTGAATATGGTATTAAAATGGAATTATGATCTCACGATGGAAAATACCGAACGTACCTAACAAGGGGAAACGCTGTCATTAACATCAAAGCAATTCTTCTGAAGATAGGATTTTCAAACACCTGTAAGGCAGAGTAAGCCGCTCCGCCTGATGCAGCACCTGTAAGCAGTTGAACTCTCTGATAACAAGACTAAAATCAATAAAACGCTGCAAACTCATTCACGAAGGTTTGTTATTCCTCGGACCAGGCGCATGATGACTCATTCCAAGCAATTCAGCGTACAAAATTAGTGAAAAAAAAAAAAAAAAAATTAGTGGAAAATGATACCCCACACGTTCAAGATCAAAAACCCACATTTGAAATAGGGAGACCCATTTTGACCCATAATCTCTCCCAGTGGGCACCAAAAGTCCCGGGATTCGTCTCATTGGATTCAGCGTCCAAAATTTGGTGGAAAGTGTTACCCCACATGCCTAGGTACCAGAAATATCAAAAACGCACATTTAAAATATATAAATGGGAACTCATTTTAACCCATAACCTCTTCCGGTGGGCACCAATCGTCTCAGGATTCCTCTCATTGGATTCAGCGTCCTAAATTTGGTGGAAAATGATACCTCACATGCCTTGTTACTCGAACATCCGCTAAACATGTAAATAGTAGCGAATTATGACTCACCAATTGCTAATCCAAGTGGCCCAAGAGCTAAACCAGCACCGGCGGTGCTCACACCCACGAACAGTCCTAATTGGATACATTCATTGACAATTTCAGTCATTCTAGAAGCTGAAATTAAGATTTGATTAACATGAGTAATTTGGGGATCCGCTGCATGCTATGGAAATTATTGTTATAAAATGGTGGTCATCCGCATACCTACTGGATCCATTTTGGTCCAGTATTTCGAGGTCACTTTCGAACGTAGTTTTCTGACTGAATCTGAAAAACGAAGAAGCTTTGAAAAATCATGTTATTGGCAGAAAAATGAACAAAAAAAAACTCAGCAAATTCCTACAAAGGGGTTATTAATCCTCGGAACAGGCGCATGGAGACTAGTTCCTTCAACATGGGGAAAAGAGTGGGTGTAGCGGGTCCCGGACCCATTTCAATCGATTCAGGGTCCAAAATTTAGTGGAAAATGATACCCCACACGCCTCGGTACCTAAAACCTCGAAAACACACATTCGAAATGGGTAAATAGGCGCCGATTTTGACCCATAACGTCTTCCAGAGGGCGCCAATCGTTCTGGGACCCTTTTCATTGGATTCGGCGTCTAGAATTTAGTGGAAAATGATACCGGCGTCTAGGTACCAAAAATCTCGAAAATCCATTTTTGGAAATACACATCATGACCCCTACCGCGCCCAAATTTGGTCCAATCGGGCTGAAAAAGTCGAGGACGAACTAAAGCCAGGAACGGGTCAATGGGTTATGGGTCAACATGGGTACTACCTATTTCGAAAATGGGTTTTCAAGATTTCTGGTACCTAGGCATGTGGGGTATTATTTTCCACCAAATTTTGAACGCTGAATCCAATAAGACGAATCCCGGGACGATTGGTGCCCACCGGAAGAGATTATGGGTCAAAACGGGTATCCATTAACCTATTTTGAATGTGCGTTTTAGAGATTTGTGGTACCTAGGCATGTGGGGTATCATTTTCCACTAAATTTTGGGCGCTGAATCGATTTGAATTAGTCCACTTGCTCCTGGATCAAAGAATAACCAACCCTCGTAAAGGAATTACAGTGTTTTTTGAGTGTGCAACGTCAATGCACACTGAACTCATACAATTTCGACCTTGGAACAACTATTTCTTTCGGCTGAACTCTCGTATATGGGACAGAGATTACTATCGCCTGGAAACTTACCGCTTTGCAACAATTCTTTTCATAAATGCTGATAACAATTTTGTTAGTTAACTCTGCGGTAACATCGCCAACAAGAAATTTTGAATTACCTTATCTCGACGACTGAATACACTCCGTTTACGTACAATAAACTCCGTTTACTCGTTTACTGGCTAGACCACTCTGGGAGCATTAGTTCTGTTTTCTACCGTTGGAGCGCTGTACTGTTTCCTCCCAGCTGATCACTACCGCCCATTTTTGAATTCCAGTAGCAATTTAGAGTTAGTTATTTAGTTAGTTAGTTACACATGTTATATAAATCCAAGCCTGGCGTTCTGTTTAAATAAATTGTAGATTTTTACAAGGAAATCGCCTCATTGACAGCTTCTCAAATTTCTGCTTATTTTTATTACCGAAAACCCCGCTTTTGGTTGGTTATTACTTGAGTATTTAACCTACGTTTTCAACCCAAAACTCTCCGATTCGGCCCAAAATTTCTGTCTGGGCGTTTCAAGGTGTCTAGATCAAAATTTTGTAAATGTCCGTCCGCCGTCCATGCCGATTTTGGTAGTAGAAAATTGTCTGAAAATCTGAAATTTTGATCAGGAATCCGTTTCTAGCCGTCCTTAAAACTTTTCAGTCCGATCGGAACAAAATTACGAGGGGGGGGGGGGGGGGGTCAAAATGTGAATCGATTGGAATGGGTCCCGGAACGATTGGCACCCACTGTAATAGGTTATGGGTCAAAATGGCTATCTATTACCCATTTTGAATATGTGTTTTCGAGATTTCCGGTATCTAGGCGTATCTGGGCGGTATCTGGGGTATCATTTTCCACTAAATATTAGACGCTGAATCCAATTAAATGAATCTCGAAACGATTGGCGCCCTCTGGATGAGGTTACGAATCTAAATGGGTACCTATTTTCCCATTTCGAATGTCTGTTTTCGTGATTTCTGGTACCTAGGGGTGTGGGGCATCATTTTTCACTTAATTTTGGACCCTGAATCGATTAAACTGGGTCCGGGACCCGCCATACCCACTGTTTCCCCCCATTTTCCCCATGTTGAAGAAATGGATCTCCATGCGGCTGGTTCGAGGACCAAACCAACCCCTGTGTAAGAATTTGCAGCGTTTTTTATCTAGTCACCTTGAAACGCTCAGAAAAAAATTTTGAGCTGAATCGGAGTGATTGACATTTTGCATGAAAACATAGGTTGATTATATTATTTATGGAATGACCAACCAAAAGTTAACCCAGTGGTTTAAATTCTCTGCGAAACTGAAGGGAACAAGGCAGAATACCCGACTCTGGAATGATCACAAACGTGTGACCTTTCAAGGAAGCCGTAAACCAGTCAGTCACATCATTCCTGACATCAAGAATATTTTCGAAGCAACATTAACTATCAGGTTTCTGTGAAATTCTCATGTAAATAAAACCGCTGATTGTGAGTTCGCCATGGTGCAGAATACTATCGTCCCCACGTTTTCAGAATAACTTGAAAATTGTTGCCTAAGGTGTGATAAATCTATTGTGTCGGTGACGTAATTCTTTGGAAATTTTCTATTGAGCTATCATGACTTCAACGTTTCTCTGTTGCAGATCCTAAAAAAATTGAGGCAACTGATTTTTGGAATTCTACTATTTGAAAAGCCAAGAAATCCAGGGGAGACTCCCGTTGTACACGAGTTGGCCGTTTCTGGGCCAGAGAGCTTGGATAAATTTGAGCCGAATCCTATCATACTACCCAGAGGTACGTAATGAGGACAGATATTTTGCAAAGCTTCGTTTGTGGTGCAGCTCCAACCAGTTCTCCAGGCTGTACCCCTTTGGGGTCAAAATGTGTTTATTGAAAAACGGATTCTCGAGATATTTGGTGATCTAGGCGTGGGGGTATTATTTTTCACTAAATTTTGGACGCTAAATCCAATGAAAATAGTCCAGCACAGTCCACTTACTGTTTTCTCCATGGTTCTGGTTAGAGGAATAACCAACCCCAGGGATTTTCTATTATCCTCCAACTGCTGGGCAGTTGCTGCAACCTAGGGTCTATTGTTCCCACCCTTACCAGAAGGGATGTTGGATGGCTCTGAAAGCCCATGCTGATATTCTTCCGCCTGAAAGTGAGAGAGAACATGACTGCGCAGACACGCAATTTTGGGCGTAAATGTCTGGGTAAATGTTGCCCAAAACACCATCCATCTGGGTACAAAATATGCGCCGGACTGGGTACACGTTCCGCGACCTGCTACAGACCAACTGGGTACAGGCAGGGTGGCGTTGCAAAATAAGTACTACCATCCTTCATTTTTCTAAATTCTGTTAATTTGTAACCCTCAACGTCAATACAATTATTACCCCTTTGGCTTAGAAACTTGGCCCCGACTTTCAGATCCATCTCAGAGACACAAATGCCAAACAGGAGTCACCAGTTGATACTGAGGCCTCATGGTTGAAGGAGGCTCGAATACCCATTCGAAAAGAAGAAAACAGTGGTGAACTGTGAGCCAAAAATGAACAAAATGATGTCATTAGGCGGTTTGACGCTTCCTTCGACTTTTGAAGCTATCCTCCAACCAGCCAAACTGCTCTCCCTTATTTGTGTTTGTATTTACCCAGTTGGACTGTGCAGATCTGATGTTACCCTCGAAAGCTGGTGCCCACTTTGACTGCTGTTGATTTACCCAGTTGGTCTGTCGCAGAAGAGGTCCAATTTACCCAGCTGGAACTCCCCCGCAATTTTGTTAAGCCTCCGGACAACCGTTTTCGAATGGTTACTGCCGGTACTCAGTTGGTCTCATGATTTAAATTGAAGAAAAAGAGATAATATAATATCTTTCATTTACAGTGCCTCATCCTGGCTTAGTTGCTCTGTGGAACGGTGACCCTTTTCTGAATGACGTTCGCTGGTCTTTGCTGTGTGACGCTGTCAATTTAGAGGTATCTCTCGTGAAAGATGCTGGCGTCCCTTTGCACTTAGTTGTTTTTCTCTTGACGTTGAAATATCTCATGGTACGTATTCCTTATGAACCGTTTGTTACTAATTCACCATTATACGTTCTTACCGTCGACAGTTTGTGTCCAGGATGAAGGTATGACTTTGAAGAAATTTGAGTTGGATGCTCTCGTCTCATCAGCTATAATCCTAGACGATTACACACCGCAAATGCTCAAACATCTTCCAGAAGACCCCATTGACACAAGAGCGGTTCGTTTATATACCTTGGTCACAAGGTCGTACGGATCATTACTCTTACTCAACACCGCTTGTGGCTCTCCTATCCCACAACGAGAGGTTAGCTTTTTGCCGACGCATTAGTTTCTCGTTAACATTCTGATGGAACTACTAACATTTTCCTGATGTGAAATTGTCCAGGCCGGCACTGACAGATATCAAGACGGGAAATTGTTTAATCAAGCTTACCGAAATTCCAAAAGTGGATGTCAAATTGCACAGTTATGCAATTATAAGGTTGGAACTACAAAATGACTACATAATTACCATATATTATGACTGTTCGTTTTGTGACTTCCATATTGATTCCAGAGTGCTCATATTGAAACTTACGACGCTATCATGGCCATTATTCCCAAGGATAAAGCTGTCGTAGGATAGCTATTACTCTTGAACCTGACTGCCTCCAAGTAAAGATGGCTCTGAATGGAATTTTATACAGTATTGTCCTGTGAGTATGCCCCACTCACCGTATTTGAGGATGTCAGGTGGTTGCGTTCGTTGGTATTACTTGTATTGTAATAACCAAGTTTCATGCTTCAATCATCATTCATTCTCTTTTCTCAAACATTTGTCGCAGAATGAAAATGATGAAGCGTTTTGGTTGGTTATTCCTTGAATAATCAACCTATGTTTTCATTCAAATGGTCAACCTCTCCGATTCGGCTCAAAATTTTTTTCTGGACGTTTCATGATGTCCTGATCAAAAAATCTGCAAATTCTTACACACGGGTTGGTTATTCCTCGAATGGGGGAAACAGTGGGTGTGGCGGGTCTCAGACCCATTCCAATCGATTCAGGGTCCAAAATTTAGTGGAATATGATACCCCACACGCCCAGGCACCAGAAATCCTGACACATACCAAATGGGTGGATACATACCCAATTTGACCCATTACTTCTTCCAGTGGGTGCCAATTGTTCTGGGACCCATTTTATTGGATTCAGCGTTCAAAATTTAGTAGAAAATGACACCCTACTCGCCTAGGTAGCAGAAATCCCGAAAACACATATTCAAGATGGGTGTATCTATGGGGCACTACGACACTAATTTACTAATTTAATATTGAGAAAACGTAGGTAATTTAGAAGGCTATAATAATTGTATTAAATTGAATTGAATGGTACGAATAAAAAGCTCGGACAGTAAAAAGAATTGTAGGCAACTGCTCAAAATTGGTTGCTAAGTTTAACAGCTGGTTATAAACAACAGGATATGACGATGTGTTTTGTTTGTCTATTCGGCTGAAGTCACCCACATGGGTAATAAATACCCAATTTGACCCATTACTTCTTCCAGTGGGTGCCAATTGTTCTGGGACCCATTTTATTGGATTCAGCGTCCAAAATTTAGTGGAAAATGACACCCCACTCGCCTAAATCACCCAAAATCTCGAAAATCCATTTTTCAAAAAAACACATTTTGACCCCTACCCCCTCCAAATTTGGTCCGATCGGGCTGAAAAGTTTCGAGGACCCATCTCGGCTGGGAACAGACCCCTGACCCAAATTTCAGATTTTTAGAACATTTTCTACTACCAAAAACGGCGTGGACAATGGACGGCGTACGGCGGACGGCGGACGGACATTGACCTTTTTTGATCAGGACATCATGAAACGTCCAGAAAAAAATTTTGAGCCGAATCGGAGAGGTTGACCATTATCATGAAAACATAGGTTGATTATTCAAGGAATAACCAACCAAAAGGTCAATGTCCGTCCGCCGTACGCCGTCCGCCGTCCACGCCGTTTTTGGTAGTAGAAAATTTTCTAAAAATCTGAAATTTGGGTCAGGGGTCTGTTCCCGGCCTAGGACGGTCCTCCGAGCTTTTCAGCCCGATCGGACCAAATTTGGGCGGGGTAGGGGTCAAAATGTGTTTTTTGAAAAATGGATTTTCGAGATTTTGGGCGATTTAGGCGAGTGGGGTATCATTTTCCACTAAATTTTGGACGCTGAATCCAATGAAATGGGTCCCAAAACGATCGGCACCCTCTGGAAGAAGTTATGGGTCAAATTGGGTATATATTACCCATTTTGAATATGTGTTTTTGAGATTTCTGGAACCTAGGCGTGTGGGGTATCATTTTCCGCTAAATCTTGGACGCTAATTTCAATGAAGTGGGTCCCGGAACGATTGGCACCCTCTGGAAGAAGTTATGGGTCAAATTGGGTATATATTACCCATTTTGAATATGCGTTTTCGAGATTTCCGGTACCTGGGCGTGTGGGGTATCATTTTCTACTAAATTCTGGATCCTGAATCGATTGGAATAGGTCTGGGACCCGCCGCACCCACTGTTTTCCCCATTTCCCCCATGTTGAAGAAATGAGTCTCCATGCGCCTGGTTCGAGGAATAACCAACCCCTGTGTAAGAATTTGCAGCGTTTTTAAATAAAAAGCCCAATTTTCAAACTGTCTATCTTCACCCATACGTTCATTGGTTAATTACAATTAGTGGTTGAGTACATGAGGAATTTCATTTAGGGTAAAATATTTATGTATTATTCCACCCATGTCTAAACAAAAATTGGGTGCTGCTTCTTTTTATGCCATTCTTATTTGCGTGATATTCGGGATGTGGTTTCTCGTGAGCATTTTTAATATCCAGTGTCACCAGTGTGGAAAAAAATGTGCGGGGATCTTAGTAAATAAGAGCCAGACCAGAACAAGATGATAACAGGATTCATAGGCTTGAAGATCACAAAGGGGTGGCCGTCATACTGCGGTACATGTGATTTTTTGGGGTTGATTTTACCTTACGTAGGGGCGATCTAATACAGTGTAGAAATAATTTTCGAGTTGGGATAACGAACTCCTTCGAAAAAAAGTGGTAGCTCTGCTGGAAGGGTAATGCAAAGAGGTAAAGCTCCCTAACGCACAAAATGGTATGTTTCTATTTTTTTGGTTGGTTATTCCTTGCATAACCTATGTTTTCATGCAAAAAGTCAATCTCTCCGATTCGGCCCAAAAATTTTTTCTGGACGTTTCAAGGTGTCTAGATAAAAAAAGTCAAATGTCCTTCCGCCGATTTGGTAGTAGAAAATTTTCTAAAAATCTTAAATTTGGGTCAGGGGTCAATTCCACGCTCTAGTTGGTCCTCGAAACTATTCAACCCGATCGGACCAAATTTGGGCGGGGTAGGGGTCATAATGTGTATTTCGAAAAATGGATTTTCGAGATTTTTGGCGATCAAGGCTTGTGGGGTATTATTTTCCACTGAATTTTCGACGTTGAATCCAATGAAATGGGTCCCAGAACGATTGATGCCCTCTGGATGAGGTTATGGGTAAAAATGGGTACCTATTTACCCATTTTGAATGTGTGGTTTCGAGATTTCTGGTACCTAGGTGTGTGGGGGTATCATTTTCTACTAAATTTTGGACGCCGAATCCAATGAGACGAGTCCCGGAACGATTGGTGCCGTCTGGATGAGGTTATGGGTCAAAATGTGTGCCTATCTACCCATTTCGAATCTGTTTTCGAGATTTCTGGTACCTAGGCGTGTGGGGTATCATTTTCCACTAAATTTTGGACCCTGAATCGATTGGAATGGGTCTGGAACCCGCCGCACCCAATGTTGTAGAAATTAGTTTCCATGCGCCTGGTCCGAAGCATAACCAACCCATGAGAATGGATTTGCAGCGTTTTTCTGTTTCTCTGCATCCTGATAAAATTCTTATCATATGGGTTTATCATAAATATCATACTACTACAACTCCAGCAATACAGAATTTGAGTTTTATTTTTTACATCAATTTATTCTTCAAGTTTGCAACCTTCTTATTCGTGAAGCGTTTTCTAGTCCTTGTGGAACAAGGTAACATGGCCATTTCTCTAGTTATAGTATTTCTAGTTTCTTCATTTAATGCTCAATATGCTCACGGCTAAGGTCACTTGTGACGGTTATTCCGCCGCTAAATATGCTGCCTAATGTGAAAAATTATCATTACTTCAATGAGTATACAAATCCAAGTCAACAATCAACTTATGAATCTACACCAATTTTTCAACTTGAAGAATCAATATTCACTGACCGACAGCAATTCATGGCTTCTCCAAGTCCTTGTATATTTGTTTGGAGTAAATTGTTGCGCGAATCCTCTCTGTAAGTATTATAGCACGACTCACCACGCTTGGATAATTTGTTCACATTTTGATTTAAGGGGAGTTTGATACTATCAACCACTGTGTGCCATGAGTAGACTGGAAGACTAGTTTTTTTCAGAGTAAAAATTTCTAATGCAAACGTACAATACAGCCAGCTGGAATAAATTGATTCCGTCGGTCAATACAAATTGCTAGGTGATAGTGAGCCAACATTTTGTTTTCTTACAATGAGCAACGTCGCCATATCAATGGCCAGCTACTCCTCACTGGTCTCGTAAAGGTATGTGGGCCTGTTCGGTTGTGGTCTTTTTAATTCCACCACTCTCTTATAGCCTTGTTCATTCGTCTGTATTCGCTCAGATTGTCCGTAATTATTATTCACTTGTCTCTTCTGGAAATGAAAAATTTAGCCATTCTTACTTATGAACTTCTTGTACAAATAGCGCAATTCTACTGTGAAATATTGAAAAGTGTTTTCTTACTGCGGTGAGGGGGCTCGAAGGATCGGCGAATTTGCCTTGAAATAAAAATCCTGCTTGAGAGTCTATGATGAAGAATAAAAAGGGGTGGTCGACCTTGAACGGTACAGCTGAGCTTGACGACAAAGCTTCCGCATAGACGGCTAAAAGATAAGTAAGAACACAATAATTACTACGGAATAGGTAATCGAATATATTTTCCAGATCCATCTAGATTGAATTACATTGTTGTCTGAGCGTTCGATTCGTCCCAAAAAAAATTTTTTTGGACGTTTCAAAGTGTCTAGATCAAAAAAGTCAAATGTCCGTCCGCCGTCCGCGCCGTTTTTGGTAGTAGAAAATTTTTTAAAAATCTGAAATTTGGGTCAGGGGTCTGTTCCCGGCTTTAGTTGATCCTCGAAACGTTTCAGCCCGATTGGACCAAACTTAAGCGGGGTAGGGGTCAAAATGTGTATTTTGAAAATGGATTTTCGAGATTTTCGGCGATCTAGGCGTGTGGGGTATTATTTTCGACTAATATTTGGACGCTGAATCCAATGAAATGGGTCCCAGAACTGTAATTAACTATAAAATACATCCACCAACCTGTACCAGCTGCTGCAACTGTGCCTTCTTCTGTCACCTCAATCTTCGCCTTGTGGACAACGTTTGTGATTTGCGTGCCATTTACTTTAAATTCTTTAAACATACCCGACAGGTCTACTTGAGGGGTGAACATTGTCCTTAGGTTGAGCTGGAAGAAGAAATTCATTAATGATTGATGGTAGGCGTTTTAAAATATTTCACTATATATAATTTTTAAATAACTATTTAAAATTATAGTTATTTGAACTTCTTTGTAA
Source organism: Cyrtorhinus lividipennis (assembly GCA_019603395.1). NCBI lineage: Eukaryota > Metazoa > Arthropoda > Insecta > Hemiptera > Miridae > Cyrtorhinus > Cyrtorhinus lividipennis. The sequence goes on from CM034005.1 coordinate 412,101, forward strand.
TTAAACCTTCCATTCCCAGGGTTTACACCATGAAATCGTACAAGCCATGCCTAGTTTGTTTCATAAATAAAGTTTTAATAGATGTTATTCTCTTCAATCTGCTTATAGACTGCTGGTTTGCAAGATTGAATATAAACCAGCTTGAAAATGTTTCAAATTTGGTTAGTGGGTACGAAGGGTGAATTATTCATCCATTTAAAAGAACAGCTGAACCAAAATTGAAGTTGCCCCTCTACCCTGACAGTCTTCTTCTAGACGCAAACGAAGGGGTGAAAGGGGTTTTGAGATTTTGGGGGATGAAGGCGTGTGGGGAGTTATTTTCCTTTAAACCTTGAACCCTGAAACGATTTAGAAGGGTTTTGGACTGATTGCTCACGACAGAGGCATAGAATAGGGCATAGGCAGGGGTGACCACACATTTTTGCTGAAAACATGGGACACAGACGCTCCGTGGGAAATGTTGATGTGTGTTATGTTAAAATACACCCCCCTGCCGCTCATCGTTTATTTACTCGACTGAGTCATGTATGTAATAAGCGTTTGACAATGTTTGGCACGAAGGGCTCAATCATAAACTTCAAAAGATGCTACCGCAAAAGTATGCACAGCTTTTAAGATCCTATTTATCAGATCGATATTTCCGCGTAAAACATGAAGATGCCTATTCGGAACCCAAAATGATCAATGCTGGAGTGCCAATGTGTTTCTCACCCCGATGCAAGGAAGTGAGCCACAATTATAAGGAGCAGTGAGGATACAGTCTAAACAGACTGGAATGATTGTCCCTTCATTCAGCAGGGCTTGGATAGGGAGTAGTTAACTACTCCCCCCAAGTACCGACTTGCGGTAGTCCGTGCTGCTTGCACTACCACTTAAGCAGAGTGGTTCCCGAGTGTTGCATCTCAACTCCCAGAGCCGGCCTGTATTGGTACATCCTGCACGGATGTATGCAGCACAGACCTACCCATTATAGGCACCTTCATGGGGTGAAGAATGCTGGAGTGCCACAGGGGAGTGTACTTGGCCCACTCTTGTATCTCCTCTACACCAATGATCTACCTGAAAATGAAGAAAACACAACAGCGACCATCGCCAATGACACGGCAATTTTGGCTGTGGGAAACAACATTGAAGAGTCAATGTCAAAACTTAACCTTTCAATCTCCCAAATTGAAGAATCAACAGCAAGTTGGAGAATCAAAATAAATGAGGCCAAGTTGGTCACGTAGACTTTACCAACAAAAAGGTTAGCCACATTCCAACTCATCTCAACAAAGTGGTTCCATACGCCAATGAAGCTAAGTACCTCGGTATGACGCTCGACGCGAGGTTCAGATGGAGAGCCCACGTGAAAAAGAAAAAGGATGAACTGACACTCAAATTCAGAAAAATGTACGGATAATGGGGCGACAATCAAAATTGTCCGTCCACAACAAGATGATCCTTTACAAGCAAGTCCTAAAGCCAGTCTGGACTTATGGAGCGCAGTTGTGGGGCTGCACCACTCAAACCAATCGAGACATGGTACAGAGATTCCAAAATACGGTACTTTGGTGCATTACGAACGCTCCGTGGTACTTCAGAAACGACCGGTTACACCATGACCTACAAGTTGAGACAGTAAACGAAACCATCAGGCTTCATGCAGCTACCCATCTCCAAAGGCTACAAGATCATGTCAACGAAGAGGCTGTTCGACTTCAAAACTCGTCAGAAGGCTTAAACGCACGAAACCACATGAATTAGTTCGCTAATGCAAAGACTATAAAATCAGTTGTTAGAATAATTAAAAGCTATGCAATGTACCTTGGCTGAAGATGTAACCTAGTTAACTTAAGTCACAAAAATATTGCTAATAAGTTTATAACTCTGTGCAATTCTAATAAACAGAGGAAAAAAATAAATAGTGTTGCAAGCTGGCACCTGCGCCAGTAAAATGGGCTGCTGGCGTCGCAGGGTCAACAACCTGTGGAGGGCTAAGGGTCACTTTTGAGGAATTGTGCTTCGTTATCGAATTGGCTGGAACCTTCCCATTCACTCAAGACAACAGGTCGAGTTCCCAGAACCAGGGAAGGTTTGAGAAGGTTCTCGCCCAAGGCAGCCAGTATAAAAGTGACCCTGGAACGCTGCGCAGTTCAGTTCACTTTGGAGTCTGAATATAGACACTTTGTGTCATAAATTGTGCCGTGTTATAAATAGTGCAACAACCGCATTACAACCGTGAATTGTGATTGTGTCATTGTGTAAGTGCGCGAATGTGAACAGTGTATTCAAGTGAACAATTATAATAAATTATTAACGAAGAATATAAATCGTTACAATATGTAATATTAGTGTTGATTGGTATTTGGTATCTAGATTACTAGGAACTTCTTTACTCGTCCGATATAGGAACTCACATTCTTAAGAGGATCCAAGAGTGGAACAGTGTATTCGATAGTGAATTTAGGCAGAAAGACGGCCACTTCAGAGTATGCCATTTTCTCGATTACAGGGAATAGTGGGACGTGACCGAGATTGCGTGACACCTGCTGCAACCCTTGCTGTTCATTCGGGAGAAGGATGACCATCGAATAACGTGAATCCTGTAACGATAAGAACGTACATCAGACATTTTGAAGACGAATACTTATTTCAAGTATATTTCGAGGTAGCTCATGTTTTTAACCTCGTACGGAAGTTCAAGGATGTGCGCGTTAAGTTCTTTATGAATCGTTCTCCGGAAAATTCCTTTTACTTTCATCATTTCCGTCATCTTGCATCCACTCGCTTAGTGTAAAAACAACCCTGAATAGTGGGCTTTTCGAACGGAGTCCTCCATAGTCCGTTGAAGTAAATGGCATTGACAATCAGCAAGGACGTTTGGTCGCTGATCGACTCTGAAAAATAGGTGTCTTGGGCTAAGTTGGCAGCAATTAAATTTCTATTACATTAGCAGAACAAATCGGGATTTCAGCATTACAGTAATTACAGAAATTACAGTAATTTGCAATTACGTCTACAATTCAAATTCCAACGGCACAGAAGGCACAAATTAATAATTCTAATTAAAAGTACAATCATTTTCATACAATTTGTCAATCTGAAATAGATACCTAATCAAGGTAAAATTAACTTGAACGCTATCTAAAATTTTAAAAAATCTACTGAAGTCAGGCGTTTTAAATTCCGGTGGAAGTGCATCAGGCGATGGCGTCACACAAGAAGACACAATACGACAACTGAAGGGCTCGAAAATCTCTTTTTGGTTGGTTATTTCTTGAATAATGTAAGCCCCCAGGCTTGCTGCCTCCAGAAGGCCAGAAGGGAGGGAGCATGCGCCAGGATGCGCGTGCAGCTCCTGCCCAGACGTCGTATTTTGGAGAGAGCCCCAGCGCTCACTCGTTGCCAAGGCGCCCAACATGTCGAAGTCATTTATATTTTGTAACCTGTCATGCAAGTGCAACTCACTCAGTCCATCCTGGCTTTGTCCTGTGCTTGCTTGAATGACCTGCTTCCATGCTGAAGTCGACCAAAGCTGTAATATTGTGTTCCCCATGAGAAAAGGAATCAAGTAATAAGCCTCGCTGTGTACCTTCGGGACAGCATGCCCCCTCCTGTTTTCCTTCGACGTCGACGCCGTTTTTGTCAGCGGTATCGTTGCGCTTGCTCATTAAATTGTTTCGTATATCATAATTTCATGTATCATGTATTAATTGTATTTATGCTCCACATGTTGTCTAATTTACTTTGTCGAATTACTTTGTCTTGTATCATTCTAGCCCAGGTTGAGGCATATTCTCCTTTGCAACGTGTCCTTGTTTTCAATTATAATTCATTTTGTATCAATGTATTTTATGCTCATCCTTGGTATCCCTAGTTGCTCTGTCGTAAGTCTTGGACTTACATTGTGTAACCCTCTCGCTAGGTCCATGCAAAACCTCCGAAGAAACCCGAATTAAAATTATAACAGATTTTAATTCGAGAGAGGCTTACAATAATCAACCTGGTTTCATGCAAAAAGTTAACCTCGATTCGACCCAATTTTTTTTTTTTTTGGCGTTTCAAGGTGTCTAGATCAAAAAACGCTGAAAATTTTTAGACAAGGGTTGGTTATACCTCGGACCAGGCGCATGGAGACTCATTTCTTCAACATGGGGAAAATGGGGGAAGCAGTGGGTGTGGTGGGTCCCGGATCAATCCAATCGATTCAGGGTCCAAAATTTAGTGGAAAATGATACCCCACACGCCTAGGTACCAGAAATCTCGAAAACACATTCAAAATGGGTAGATAGGTACCCATTTTGACCCATAACCTCATCCAGAGGGCGCCAATCGTTCCGGAACCCGTTTCATTGGGTTCAACGTCCAAAATGTGTTTTTTTAAAATGGATTTTCACGGTTTTTGGCGATCTAGGCATGTGGTGTATTATTTTCCACCAAATTTTGGACGCTGAATCCGATGAAATGGGTCCCGGAACGATTGGCATCACCGGAAGAGGTTATGGACGCTGAATCTATTTTTAAATTAGTCTCCATGCTCCTGGTCTGAGGAATAACCAACCCCTGTGTAAGAATTTGCAGCGTTTTTTCCCCAAACTACTTGTGAAATCTTGGTCGTACCTAATTTCCTTATCTGCAGACCACAAATAGGCGTGAAAAACCGTTGAGCCTTTCTTAACTGCTTAAAAAATGCTTGCAAAGAATTTTGAAAAAATGATGTTGTGCCGCGGATGGTTCATGGAATAACCAACCTGTTTTCGTGCAAATCCAACCAAAACATATAATTCTCACCTTTTGACACCAGTTTTGGAATTTTCCCTTTGGTAACGCCGCTGACCCAATCGTTCACATCTTTCGCCACCCCAGCAGGGTCAGAGTAGTCGGCACTGTACAGTCACTCCCGTACTGACTCAATAATTGGATGAAATCATGTTTGACTCGCTGCCCTTCTTTCTTCACGAGAATCCTACAGGCAGAATGCACCTCTGTCGATGCTGATGGCATCTGGAAAGAAGGGCAATGGTATTACAGTCGCTGAAAAATAGAGCTCACGGGATAGAAATAGTTTAACGATGTAACCCTGACTACTACCTAAAGGCTTGTTTTACTAGCGACAGGTTTTTTGCGCAGCAGGAACCGAAATGGTCTGAAAAACGTCGACCAGGGCGCGAAGTTATTACGCTGCGTAAAAGTGTTTTCCTTTCACCGTGTTTCATCTGTTCAGTTGGCGTTAAATTTTGTTGAAAGTAGCCGTGTTGTGTGAAAAAAAAGTATGTTGAAATGGAGAAGATGATGAGGAGGTGAAATATGATGGCTGCGATGATAAAGAAATAATTGATGGTGACGAAGAAGAAGAGTTGATATTAACAAAATAAGCCAAAGTAAGGCAACGTGTGAGTGATGTATTCGCAGACCGCAAAAAAGGGATGTTCAGTAATTTAATCAAGAATCGTCTTTTTGACGATGAAGAGAAATTCCACGGACATTTAAGACTGACAGAGAAATTTTTCTTCATTTTGAACTTCATTAATGACGACTTGACTTCTCCCTACAACAGAATGAAAAATGCTGAAAAATTGGCAGTCACGCTAAGGTAAAAGCCAGAAAGTATTAAAAATGTCGTATGATTTGTTTATTTCTGCTGAATCATCGTAATGCCTTCAAAAAAGAAAAAAAAGAAAACATATCTGCATTAACTAGGTAGAGACAGGTAGAAGACAAGTCAAACTAATCATCATTTTCAGTGCCCAATAAGGCATGTTGGAAGGCATGAGAAACAATATCGGTGTTTGTGTATGAAGCTGAGGAAATGCAAAAAACCTGTCGCTAGGAAAACAAGCCTTATCTATAGCTATAGCTAAATTTAATTTATTTGCCTAACACTGTATGCTGCGTACCACCAGAATCCTGCTCCTCCCCCACCACAAGCTCACCCTCATATGGGGGATCAATTTCGTAGGATATTATGTGATTGCGGCGGATCATGCAGGTTGTGTTTACCACAAATGTGTGCATCCGCTGTCTTTTTCGTGTATTCATGTGTTTAATTGAAATAAGTTTATTTTAAAAAAGGGAAATAGTATTTTCCCGACGAATTGTGGACGGTGAATCCAATGAAACGGGTCCCGGAACGATTGGCGCTCTCTGGATGAGGTTATGGGTCAAAATGGGTACCTATCTACCCATTTCGAATGTGTGTTTTGAGATTTTTGGTACCTAGGCGTGTGGGGTATCATTTTCCAATAAAATTTGGATGCTAAATCCAATGAAATGGGTCCCGGAACGATTGGTGCCCAGCGGACGAAGTTATGGGTCAAAATGGGTATCCATGTACCCATTTTGTTTATGTGTTTTAGAGATTTCTGGTACCTAGGCGTGTGGGGTATCATTTTTCACTAAATTTTGTACCCTGAATCAATTGGAATGGATCCGAAACACGCCACACTCACTGTTTTCCCCATTTTCCCCATGTTGAAGAAATGAGTCTCCATGCGCCTGTTCCGAGGAATAACCAACCCATGCGTAAGAATGTGATGTGTTTGCAGCGTTTTCTAAGGTAGTGTCTATGTTTTATATCTGCTGGTTGAGATGCTTGAGTTGTTTTTTGACTCCAAAGTGATGTACCATCACATTCCCCTCACATAGTTTTCAGTACTTCTGAGACAATAAATATCTATCCAAATCATACCCGCAATGCCTGTTGATAGGCGCGTAACTGCCTTTTAGCTCTAACTGCATCCTCATCTAGCCTCAAGGCGCTGGCCAGTTCTTCTCTTGTAGCTCCAACTGATGCTTCATAGACTAACGACAAAGCTGATTTGATACTAGCAGAAGACACTACCAAATTTTCTTGATTTGTTGAGTTTTCAAGCGCCTGCAAAAGAGACATTTGTGTATTGAATACAGTTTGCATAGGGTATGCAACGTAGAAGACGTTTCTAATTTGCTCATTCACTATATTTCACATCGAACTAAGTTGTTGTAGTTCTATTGAGATACTTAATATATTATACTCACATTCATTAGTTCTATGTCGAAGAATGAAAACATGTTTTTGTCAAATGGCTGGTTTCCATCAGCATGGTTCTTGCTGGATGTCTCTGAGACCACTGTAACAACATTATTATATTGCTTGGATGCATAAAGTATTCAGATGAACCTTTCTTTTAATATATAACTTGACACCAACTGGCCTTCTCGTTTTACCATTGATACACCATCTCAAACTCCCTGAGGCATCTTAGCAGGTACCTACCCAAAATTCAGCGTCTTACCCATATTTAATATTCGCTGAAGATTTATTATTATACTTCGGTATAATAGTAAAACATTGGGCTGAAGCAATGAATACAGTTTATTCATGGCTTGCCCAAAGCAGCGATGCAGCTTTTTGCATCTGGAAAACCTTGGATCTTCACGGAACTTGGAAAACAAACCTACATTTCCACCCTTGATCTAGCCATTGAGGTCGATGCCTTGTCCCGACAACTGAGTTTTCCACAGATACATGGTGTTTAGCGGGAGGATAAGCTAACAGTACATACTGGGGATACTCCCCAGTTTCCATGCAAAATACGCTCACCAGGATATAACATCTCAGCTCTGTGAGACGCTGAACCCACCACACATCGCCTCTTTGGAGCAATCCAATTGCTTTTGTGGGGGATCTACTAGAGATTACAGGGCTAAATCATCGGCAAAACCAGCTATGTGGACTTGATCTGATGTCATTGAAAACGTTCGAAATATATAGATTAAATAGGAAGATAGATAGATAGAAAGGGTAAACAGGCTAACTGGCTACTGGGTGGCAGCAGGCTGGACCAGACGGATTTTTCCCAGGTTTTGGAAGGGGGGTGATGGTGGCGATCTCCCTTGAGGCCGGGAAATATTTGTGAGAAGAGTGGGAGCTTTCAGGGGGAGGTTTTTTGAATTTGGTTGTGCTTGTTGCCTTCAATTTGGATAGAAAGTTCAATATCTCATCTGGCGCCAACAACTTCAATTTGTCATCTACGTGAATCATGAGTGTAGAAAGTATTGTGCTGGTTTGGTGGGTTCAGTGTCTCACAGAGCTGAAATTTTATACCCTGGTGCAGCGTATTTTGCACGGCAATGTCTTCCCATGCGGCCAGCAGAGCGCGCTGGTGCATCACCCCTTACATAAAGCCTAATGGCAACCCTATGGAGTAGAGCATGAATTTTTTTTCTTCCGTGGGAGTAAAGGAATTTGCACCCTTAACTAGCGCCAAGGTCTCAGCTATCCTGTCTAACCAGGCATAATCTCCCTAGTGTGCCTCACTGGGAGTTGCCTTCTGCAGTCCCTGGCTATAGTCGACCTATCATCAGTCGCCCAAAATTATCCTCTCCTCAACGTTAAACCTCTCTTCTCCGAGTCTGCCAACCATCACCTCATCGATCTTCAAGCAGATTTCTGGAACGTCCCCTCCTGTACATCCCTTCAAAGATAGTGTACATGCGTAAATATTCCTGCCGCCCTTAGATGAATATATTTATCACCTCACATTATTTCCTTTCCTATTAATAATCTGTTATCTGTTCTAAATATTGTATTCCCTCCTACTCTCAGAAGGGCCCAGCGATCATGTACCCGTTGTGTTCATAATCTCGAGAAGTGATAACACGAAATTACGGTCAAGGTTGTTTTTTGGATGGTCGTATGCGCCCAATATCCGAGTTTGACTGTTTTTGTACGGACCTGGATACCAACTATGTCCATTTGATCAAATGGGGGAGTCTCTATTTGTGTATGTTTCAGATTATGTTTAATTGCTATCAAAACCCTTTATGAGGCCTGTCAACTCGGTAGACTTTGTAATCGGGGATTACGTTTTAGTTGGTTATTCCTTGAATTTGAATAAGCCCAAAATTTTTTTCTGGACGTTTCAAATTTTCTAGATCAAAAAAGTCAAATTTCCGTCCGCCGTACGTCGTCCGCGCCGTTTTCGATGGTAGAAAAATTTATAAAAATCTGAAATTTTGGTCAGGGGTCGGTTCCCGGCTCTAGTTGGTTTTCAAAACTTTTCAGCCCGATCGGACCAAATTTGGGCGGGGTAGGGGTCAAAATGTGTACTTCGAAAAATGAATTTTCGGTGATTAGGCGAGTGGGGTACCATTTTCCACTAAATTTCGGACGCTGAATCCAATGAAGTTGGTCCTGGGACGATTGGTGCCCTCAGTATGAGGTTATGGGTCAACATGGTTATCAATCTACCCATTTCGAATGCTTTTTGAGATTTCTGGTACCTAGGCGTGTAGGGTATCATTTTCCAATAACTTTGGACCCTGAATCGATTGGAATGGGTTTGGGGCCCGCCACACCCACTGTTTCCCCCATTTTCCCCATGTTGAAGATGATATTATATGAGTCTCCATGCGTCTGGTCCGAGGAATAACCAACCCGTGTGAATAAATTTGCTCCTCGGTGCTACAGGAATAATTGATCTTTTGCTTGGGTTTTAAGCTCGTTAAAAAAATCTGTAAGAACACCATCAAGTACGATTGGGGCATCAAGTAAGACATATTTTGTATTTCGTACTCATCGCTTCTTGGTGCGACATTTCAGGGTGTGGCATCGGAAAGCTCTACGAATGCTTGCGTATGCGCTTCCGACTACGCATTGCACTGGGATGATACATATAAACAATCTGATTCAATGTATCTTTGAATAATTTTATTTCATTTTGTGTAGTTTTAATTATCCGAAGGACCGGAATTTCGACGTAGAATAACCGAATTGCGTATGTGGCGATCTTCGGACGATGGGGGACAAATGCAAGAATACTGAGGGACCAATAAACTGGTGGAATGGGAGGATCCGCCAAACCGGAATATGATTTAAATTAAATGACTTCAATTCACCAGAACATGCAACACCAGTAGCACCGGTCGGACGACGGCAAAAGTCCGACGAGATCACCGACGGTGAGGAAGGGGAGACCGGCTAGCAGTGACCTCTAGCGGTTCACTGTCTAACTTGTTTGCCGGTCTAGAGTTGAGCTCTGACAAGCTCTCTGTCAAAGATCCTGGCCTGGCAACTGTCAATATTCCAACGAGTGAATAAAATCAAATGGTCCGTTGAGTTGTCACGTTCTACGTGCAACTTTGCAGATATGTTAGAAGCCACCACAGAAAATTAGGTAATTGACAAGCGCTTGAAACTGGTTAAACCTATCATCAAACTTTAGTGGTTGCAATAATGGCGGAGATTGACCGACATTTATTGTATTCACCAATTTATGTCAGTTTCTGCAGGACCTTATCATTGTCTGGTTTGAGTTGTGAACGAATTTCTTTGAATTATGATGTTCCTTTCATGCAATAGGAAAATGTCTATCAATCAACATGCTGCAACTCAGATTGGCGGAAAGGTTATCACTAACAAGAAATGGCAGCCAATAGAAACGAAAGTGCTGTTTGAAATAAATGAATCATATATTTAAGTAAAGCAAGTGTAAAATGAATTTAAAATAAAAAACTTAACGTTGTTAATGTGTTTTTTGAATACTTCCATTGACAATGTGTTTTGTCTTCAAAAAAGGTATGCTAAGTCAACATCTCTGTGTATGATGTTTACGGTATTTGTGTTAGAGAAATTTTACAGGGTAGGTAAACGATACTTGTCTATTACATCCTCTTTCCAATCTGCGAGTAGTAGAGGATCACGAACCTCAATGTTGTAGTTTAAGTTGATAAACTTTGCTTATCTGCAAACGGCATGGTTGATAGTTTTGATTCGAAAAACCAGTTTAATGGACCTTAATACCTGCAGCTGCATGCGAGAAGAAACATCGGCAGCATAAATTGACGCATCTCCTTTTTTTTAACGTCCGACAAAGGCAGGAAGAATCGACCGAACCCGAACTCTCTTGAATCTGCGAACCTTTCGAACTGATTAGCTATTCCCGGATCACTGGGGATTCCCCGCAGCCTTCGATCTCTCCCTTCTTCCACGCCTCGTTTAGAGCTAATGGGAGTGGAGCTGACCCTTCATTTGCAAGTATAATTCACTGTCTATAAGATGGGAATGATTATTTTACGAGGAACGAAATCTGCGTGCAGCAGTAAGATTGATTTTTCAATCTCCTCGCTGTAGCCACATTAGGCGATCAGTGATGAAATATAATTTTTCAATGGCAAAAAGATCATCGAAGATGATCGATAAACCGTTTCTGGTCGTTAAATCTGCCTCAGTCGTTCTCTAACAGGAAACGCGGAATATCCTGTTGCATCCTTGTTGCGCGTCCCTCGGTTAGTTAAATGCAAGTAAATAGTAAGGCTAAGTTAATAAGAGAACACCATCGGATTATTCTCTGGTACGATCTGAAACGATTCCCCAAGGAACAATTTCGCTATTGAATGTTGTTTGTTTCCCTCAGATTGGCTTATCCTTCTCCAGCTGTTTCCTATTTCAATTGGAGCAGTTTCGCGATGGATCAACAGTTACCAGTGCTCTGATCTAGTGATTTGTAAATCTAGTGAAAGACAAGAAGCGCTGCAAAGTCCTTTACAAAGGTTGGTTATCTCTTGAACATGGAGCATGGGGTGAATGGGGAAAACAGTGAGTGTAGAGTGTCTTGGACTCGATCCAATCGATTTAGTGCCCATCATTTCGTGGAAAATGATACCCCACACGGTAGGTGGGTACCCATTTTCGGTCTGGAACCTCCTTCAATGGATTCAGCGTCCAAAATTTAGCGGAAAATGATACCTCCCTACCTCGTCAACCTCCTCGTTAATGATAGAGCTAGTATAAGGGGTATTGATATTACTCGTATTTATCTACAGAAAACTAACGTACTTTCGTCGTGGCAAGCATTCCTAGGTGGAGTGACTTGACACTGCTTGACTCCTTGCTTTAGTACTTCGAGCGCGTCCAGCATCTCTTGGGATGTCACGGGGGCATTTTGTGATCTTTTGTCGTCGTAATCCTCTTCTTCAGACCCCTCACTCCATGAAGATGATGTCTTTAGATGTATGGTATTTTCTCCTGGGACACCTGAGCAAATATTCCCTTCCAGCGTTTAAAACCCGCATTATATACTTCTTACTCAGGTAATGCTTACCGTAAAAAACCATAGAGTCTACATGAGTCTACCTACAGCCTGAAGTTCCACAAAAGGAAAATTTTCAAGTAGATCAATTAATAACTAGGTTAATTTTAATTGCGAAGGTTTCAGCCTGACCGCATACCACAAAAATCATTTTTCGATTAAAAAAAAAAAACAAAACATATTAACCCTTAAGTTCTCAAGGGTTCTCCGTTTGAGGTAGAGAGATAGGGCTTTTGGTTGGTTATTCCTTGAATAATCAACCTGTTTTCTCATGTTGCCAGTTTGTAGTTGAAAATTTCTAAAAATCTGAAATTTGGGTCAGGGGTCTGTTCCCAGCCGAGATGGGTCCTCGAAACTTTTCAGCCCGATCGGACCAAATTTGGAGGGGGTAGGGGTCAAAAGTGTTTTTTGAAAAATGGATTTTCGAGATTTTGGGTGATTTAGGCGAGTGGGGTGTCATTTTCCCATAAATTTGGACGCTGAATCCAATAAAATGGGTCCCAGAACAATTGGCACCCACTGGAAGAAGTAATGGGTCAAATTGGGTATTTATTACCCATTTTGAATATGTGTTTTCGGGATTTCCGCTACCTAGGCGAGTAGGGTGTCATTTTCCACTAAATTTTGGACCCTGAATCGATTGGAATGGGTCTGAGACCCACCACACCCACTGTTTCCCCCATTCGAGGAATAACCAACCCGTGTGTAAGAATTTGCAGATTTTTTATATTATGTACTCCAATGACGCGCAAAAAAGGGAAAAAGTTGTCTGGAATTTTCTTCTCTTTTACAAAGAACCATAAGTATTGCAGATTTGAATCCTACGTGAAATTACTCTCCCATAGTGCAATAAAAATCTACGTGCGTGATTATATTTTTAATAATAATTTTTTGGAGAAAGTCCAGGGTAGGCGGGACATCCAAAGGAAATAAATAAAATAAAATAAAAAATTACAAAAATAATTTCTTCAAATCTTTGAAATTGTCTTTCTAAGTTCATCATGACGTAAGTTGAGAAACTACAACATTGGATAAATGAAATGTCAATGAACCCCAGAAAATTTTCAAGTTTCAGCAAAGTGATGTCAGTCTCAGAAGAACCATGTTATGAGGACGTTTCCAGCAGGTACTATCCCAATCAGCCGAGTTTTACGAACTATCCACCGACCAGTTCAACATGGACATACGATTGCTGCCAGAATAGTTGCAAAAGGAGGGGATAAAAAATAAAAAAACGCTGCAAATTCTTACATATGGGTTGGTTATTCCTCGGGCCAGGCGAATGGAGACTCATTTTTTCAACATGGGGAAAACAGTGGGTTTGGTGGGTCCCGGACCAATTCCAATCGAGTCAGGGTACAAAATTTAGTGGAAAATGATACCCCACACGCCTAGGTACCAGAAATGCCGAAAACATATTCAAAATGGGTAATAGATACCCAATTTGAGCCATAACCTCTTCTTTCTGGATGCAAATCGTTCTGGGTAATAGATACCCAATTTGAGCCATAACCTCTTCCTTCTGGGTGCAAATCGTTCTGGGTTCCATTTCATTGGATTCAGCGTCCAAAATTCAGTAGAAAATGATACCCCACTCGCCTAAATCGCCCAAAAACTCGAAAATCCATTTATCAAAAAACACATTTTGACTCTTCCCCGCTCAAATTTGGTGGACCAACTAGTGCCGGGAACAGACTCCTGACCCAAGTTTCAGATTTTTAGAAAAATGTTAGAAAAATGTGAGACCTACATTTCACATTTGAACGAGAGTTGAGTCCTACAAGACCCCCTAGAAGACATTTCTTACCATTTCTACCTGCAATGGGTTCCCACAACTTTTAAAACCATGCTAGACCTAGACCAGGCTGGATGTGTGAATCATGTCGTATATCACCTCTCGTCCACCTACTCCTAAATTATGATTTTTGATAAGATATGATGATGATATGATTATTATACTACTGACCACTTCAAGCCTGAAACGACCTCGTGGAGCAAAGATATCGATCATGAATTCAGGCGACAAACAGGTAAAAAGGCCTTAGGTATTATTGTGAGAAGACCGATTAGTGAGTATGGAGTTAGTGCGGGAAAATGAAGACTTATTTATCTCTAAAATAGTAAAAATAATTTATTATCACCAAGAATAAACCACGACTACGAGCACATTTTGCACCATGATATAGGTATGCCAACTTTCGTTGACGTTATCCCTTAAAAAAATATAAAATAAATAAAAGTAAGGCCCTTAAAGGAGCTAATTATTGAGCATTTTGAAATAATTACAGCTGTGATGCATTCAAGTGTTTAGCTAACGAGGTTAGCTACTTATCACATATGAGTGAGAAAAATCAGGTTCAATGCATTGATTCTCAAAAACTGCATTTGCAGTTCAGTCGTTAAATGGAAAAGCGTTGAGGGATGGGTATACCGACTCAGCCGTGTACAGGCACTTCATTAGCTGATCATCAATCTAACGAACAGGGGCTTGTTGAGTTGGGCATACCCATAAAGATAAGTGAAAAGAAACCCATAATGACGAAATGAAATTGAATGCAACCTCTGACGTCATGCACTCCTTCACCGAGACGGTTTACCCAGTGTTGGCGATGCAGCAAGAGGTGCTGGCGTTCTTGTTGTAGGAGCTGCAGTCGGAGGTGGTACGCTAGTAGCTGATACGACAGATTCTTCTTGGTTGTTGGGATTGACAACCTTGGCGACGAACACGACTGTTTTAGTGGTCTCGTCTTCAATATACAACAGGAACGGGTGGGTGGCTTCGAATTCTGCGTTGTGCTCGCCAAAACGGGTTTCCAAATTGACAGCTTTTCAACAAAAACGTAACAGAATATTTTAGAAACGTGAAAAAAGTAGATTGAGGATTTCGAACAACTCAATCATAATTTTTGTTAATCACTTGTATCCCTAAAAAAACAAACATACAAACAACGAGGCATCAAACGGCCTTTTTGTTCAATTTCCTTTTGTAAGCCTCTCTCGAATTAAAATGTGTTATGAATTTTACTATGATTTAATTCGGGTTTCTTCGGAGAATTTGGAAGCGACCTAGCGAGAGGATACAGGATGTAAGTCCAAGACTTACGACTGAGCAACTAGGGATACCAAGGATGAACATAAAATACATTGACACAAACTGAATTATAATTGAAACAAGGACTCGTTGCAAAGGAAAATATGCCTCAACCTGGGCTAGAATTGATACAAGACAAAGTAAATTAGACAACATGTGGAGCATAAAATACAATTAATGCAAGTGACATGAAATAATGATATACAGGAATTACAATTTAATGAACAAGTGCAATGATACTGGCTGACGAAAAGACCTGCACATATATTTTTGTCTAGTCTACGTAAATACACCATTGTTAGTACCTGTGGCTACCGCTGCAGTGCTGCCGTGCTCGTTGATTTCCAGTGCAGCTTTTTGAATCACATTCGTCACAACAAGTTCTTTTGGGGACTCGGCAATCCCACTCAGATTGGCATTAGGCGAAAACATTTCTTTCAGACCCAACTGCAAAATCAATCAATTTTGAAAGTATTCACTTAACAATTTAATTATTTTATAAGAGTGATGAGTCACCTTGCAATATCTTACCTCTTCAAGTACAGGAGCTAAGCTAGCAGAAAATTCAAAATTGAACTTGGGCAGTTTAATTTGAACGGGATAGTTCTGCATTTCTTCAACTGTTGCTCTCATTTTCTGTGCTGTCAAGCTCTGGATTAGACTTGGAAGGCCCGTCCTATTGAGCGGCAGTAGAATGTACATTGCAAATTTCCCACCCTAGAAAATCGAACGTTCCGTAAAATTTCGCATTCCGGTTAACCGATCTTCATATTGATGAGGATA
Source organism: Cyrtorhinus lividipennis (assembly GCA_019603395.1). Classification (NCBI taxonomy): domain Eukaryota; kingdom Metazoa; phylum Arthropoda; class Insecta; order Hemiptera; family Miridae; genus Cyrtorhinus; species Cyrtorhinus lividipennis. The sequence goes on from CM034005.1 coordinate 428,028, forward strand.
CGCTTGAAAGCTCACCTTGTAGGGCAGTCTAATGACGGATGCGTTAAGCTCGCCTGACAGGGCAAATTTTAAATTATGGATGGCGTTCATGAATGACACATTTTTCGGAGTGACTCCGTCAACGTAGAAAGTGCCATCTTTTGTTTGGTTCAATGGGAATTGGTTCTCCCAAAGGCCTTTGAAATACAAGGCGTTGACTAGAAGGAGAGCAGTGTTTGCCGAAGTGTCAACTAGGAAATATTGAAACAAACAAAAATAAGTGAACATATTTATAAATGAGGGAAGACAATTAAAATAAATAAAAAATAAAATCAACGTTCTTCGTAAAATTCGATTTAACATTTAGATTGGCTCTTCATACTCTTTTCTGGAATGAATAGTACGCGGGTAGTTATATGCAATATGGGTGGATGCTTTGAGACAGGACTGGGCTCGTGGTTTGGGACCACAACCTTTGAGGGAATGCAGTCCCTGCAGGAATGTGGGGGAAATAAATCGGATGAATTTAGGAGTTAGGTTCTTAAAGTGCTCTGCTTGCCGACCTAGCGCATAGTAATTGGGAGGAAGATCTGGAAAAGATTGGGATAAAAAAGGATGGCCCAGCTCTGGTCCATTAAACACACTACTTCAGGCAGAGTTAGGAACTCTGCCTGCAAGCCAGTCTCAAGTACCTGCGATTCCCGTTGCCAGTCTAGCATAAGGCCTTCGTTTCATATATACCCACTCTTCATCATGCTGGTCACCATCTGGGAAGGATGGTCAGCTCCTTGGCAATCTACTCACATCCTATTGTGTACCTTCCTGGGTTATTCTCGGTGCGATGTGCACCTCTGATGCCGTTCTCCTAAAGCCGTCTTGTATGGGAGAGAGAGTGCTGTTCTAGTAGCCTCTCATGTACCTTTCCTGCAGTACAACATGCAATGCGGCTTACATGATTACTGAGGACCTTTACTTTTATTCTGGTCAGCAAGTTGAGCTTGCTTCCAGTGTTTCCGAAAAATTCCCGCAGAAGCAGGGGGACATATATATTCTTCGCAAATGGCGTGTTGACATGCCCAAGTAGTTGTGAGAATAGGAAATAAACCCCCAACATTGATGGAACATGCTGCGTTGAGTATTTGGACCATCCAATGTCCTCTATTACACACCATTTGGTGAATCAGTAAGTCACAGAAATGGCAAAACCTAGCAGCCACACCAGACAAGATTCTCCATTCACAACTCCACAAACGCTCTAAAATGTAGGGGCCACCGCAGTATTTGTCATAGAGAAAGCTGTCCTACCAATGTGTAGAGCTGCCTCATTCCTATTCATCTGAGCAGTACTTCCACATCAAACAGGACGATGCCTAATCAAAACTAAGGAAAACCCACGCTGATATACCTCAAGGAAGTGTGTTAGGCCCATTCCTATACCTCCTGTACCCAAGCAACCTACCAGAAGTTGAATTTAACACTGCAGCTACATCTGCAGGCGACACTGCAGTCCTGGCAGTTGGAAAAGCAACAACAAATCGATATCAAGACTTGACAAATCAATCTTCAAATAAGTCAATGGTCATTGAAATGGATAATCGAATTAAATGAGGCTAAGTCAGTGCATGTCGATTTCACCGATCTCCAGATTGGCCAACTCCCAATTTTCTTCATAAACACAGCCATTCTGTTGACAACACAATTGAGGACAAATACCTGGGCTTCATGACGCCAAGTTCAGGTGGAAGGAGAGCGCCAAAGAGAAAATCGTAGGGGTTGGATGTTCCTCGAACGAGGAGCCCAGATTCATTCTAATCGATTGAGCATCAAAAATTTAGGAGAAAATGATACCCCACACGCCTAGATCGCGTTTTTTTGGGGGGGAAATCAGAGAGAGTGACTTTCTGAATGAAAAGATAGGTTGGTTATTCAATGAATAACAAGTTAAAACGGCGGCTTCCATACAATCATGTACTTAAGCCAGTCCGGGCATACGGAGCGCAGTTGTGAGACTGTTCAGGGATTCCAAAACTCTGTGCTGCAGAGCAAGTGGAAGTTATGTACCTATACACTAAATAAGGATTGAGAAATGAGTCCTAATCCCAATTCACTAACTTTCATTTAGTAGATGCTTGATGTGCCCATTGGTCACAGTTTTTGCCCAAGAATTAATCTTTTTCACAGCTTCATTGGTATTTTTGAAATTGATCTTTTCGATAGTGCCGTTATATTTGTCTTTGATGTCCTTTTCAAAACGAGGGTATGGGTAGGTATCTTTATCGACGAAAAGCTTCGTGCCCACTGCAATCTCGTAGCCCTCATGAGACGCCTGTAAAGAACCAAATAACTTATTATCATTATTATCTGATGAGTTGGGGAACAATCCACGCCCGCCTACTCACCTGAAGGGATTGAAGAATAACACGCAATCTTTCAGAGTCGATTGATCTTCCTCCTTGCTTAATGCCAAGAACCCGTTGTAGCTCTATTGAGGTATTTCCTCGAGCTCCTTCGTACAACATCGCCAGCACCAACTTGACGCTTATGGGTGACAGTGCTACGTTAGATGCTTCTCTGCCAGCAACCAACTGCTCATGTAAAAACAAAAAACGTAACGGAATGAGTGTCTGCAGATCTTTCGCCAAAATTCCCATTTCGTTCAATAATTTCTCACCTGGGACAGTTTAAGATCAAAATTGCTGAATCGCTCTGACTCAACTTCAAGTTCCCAAGCTGATGTTGGTGGCTGGGCATTTTGTCCAAGTAAGGATCTAGCTTGATCTGCAAAGAAAAAATTACCCCAATACCAATAATTAGGGTTATTGCGGGAGAGAAGTGAGCTCTCAAATGTTTAAGTGTCCGTACAGGGTGAGCTGAAAGGTAAAAGCAATCCCAGCATTGAAGGCGTGAATTTGAAGGTTTTAAAAGGGTTTGTGTAATTCTGTTGAGATCTATATCGCGGCCTTATCGGCGTATTCCAGGTTTGTTTTCTCGAATCTCCTCTGAACTCCGATAGTGGACATTTAAACTGCTTTTCACTTCGAGTTACCCATTCTAGCTTCCACTGACAGCATGCAACAAATCGAGGATGCCTGCATTTTGTCGTAAGAGGGTCTGTCCAGCTTACTACAGGGTCTGGTTAGAATAAATTTTTGACTTGGGTAAACCGGCAGATAAATTTCCCCGGATCCTAACCATCCACCAACAGTCCACTAATAAGCACCTGTCGTGAATGTCCTGTGTACAGTAAGAACAACGTCTTATCCTCCCCTTTGTCTACTCTCTGCCTCTGTATACCTACTTGAAAAATATCTGCTATCAGAAATTTGTCTGAATCTCCGGTAAATTATGTATAATTATGAATGCAAGTAGAAAAACGCTACAAATTCTTTCACATGGGTTGGTTATCCATCGGACCAGGCGCATGGAGACTCATTTCTTAAACATGGGAAAAATAAGGGAAACAGTGGGTGTGGCGGGTCTCGGACCTATGACAATCGATTCAGCGTCCAAAATTTAGTGGAAAATGATACCCCACACGGCCAAGTACGAAAAATCTTGCAAAACGCGCATGCAAAATGGATAGGTAGATACACATTTTGACCCATTACCTCTTCCGATGGATGCCAATCGTTCTAGGACCCTTTTTTTCGATTCAGCATACAAAATTTAGTGGAAAATTATACCCCACACGACTAGATCCCCAATAATCTCGATAATCCATTTTTCGAAATACACATTTTGACCCCTACTCCACCCAAGTTTGGTCCGATCGGGTTGAAAAGTTTTGAGGATCAACTACAGCCGGGAACGGGGGTAGTTGGGTCTTTGACCAAAATTTAAGATTTTTAGAAAATTTTCTACTACCAAAGTCGGCGTGGACGGCGGACAACGGACGGCGGACGGACATTTGCTAATTTTGATCTAGACACCTTGAAACGTCCGGAAAACGATTTCGGTTGAATCGGAGAGATTCACTTTTTGCATGAAAACATAGGTTGATTTTCCAGGAATAACCAACCAAAACCGCGGGTACAAAGTTGTAAACAATAAATTAGCAGTATAAGTTCTTAAATAAGATTTTCAAATGCTTCAAGAAACTATGAAATACAACAATGTGCATGCAACCAAATTTAAACCCCTAAGCTCACGAAGAAGGGAATTGTAAACATGTTGTTGGGGTTGTCTGATCATGGAACCCAGAGGAGGAACGGGTTTTATATATCGAGGTGTGATCCAGGGGGTAATCTTCCAATTCACCCTCATCTAGATCATCATGTCCAGGATGAGCCATTGAACAAAATACACACACTTGCCGGTAAAAGGGGGTTGCAATTGACTACACATGGTTGATGAAAACTGAATTAACGTTCTTGCAGATCAAAATAACGAAAAGCCTAAATCCCGCTGTGAAACCTCTTTCGCATCCCAATCCAGGATCATGGCGTGTCTCCCTTCGGTCTCGGGGGTGAGAGGAGGTGGTGGGGAGAGCCAGGGTGTACGTCCGGGGTGGCACATGTATGCTAAAAAATGCTCCAAATTGCACGTTCCTTGAAAAACCTGGCCAGAGTACTCGGAACATGATCAATTGACCCGAAAAGCTGTGGACAACGTTTGACGTTAGGTACTGCTATTCGGGTTTTTCAGGGTTCTCAACAAGGAAAAGAGTGTCCTGAACGAACAGTGAGAGAGGCAATAAAATTTCCATAGATGCAGGACCGAGCTAACGTTGGAGTGGTAGCTTCACCAAGACCATATGGAAATGAGACGCCCACCGGCTCCAGAAGATTACCCCGATTCGGCCTTGATCCCACAGAAGTCACTAACCAGGCTCAATCTTCCTCCGTGGCGTCAGTTTATTTGGTAGGAACTATTTCATTCCGCTCGTTTGTATATGAATTCAGGTATGTATGTATGTCTAGATCAAAAACGCTAGAAATTCTTGAGCATGGGGAAAAATTGAGTGTCCAGGGCGTCCCAAATTTGGCGCAAAATAATAGCAATAGGTTCCAGAAAATCTCAAGAATCTACTTTCAAAATGTATCCATTTTGATCCATGAACTCCTTCGGAGGCGCCAATCGTTCTGGGACATACCTTAATGGACTCAGAGTCCAAAATAAGCGGAAAAAACTACATATGCCTCACTGTTTTATTCATATTGATGCTCTTAGGAATAATGAATTGGAATGAACAGGGAATTTTTGAGTTTTGGTTGGTTATTCCTTGAATAATCAACCTATGTTTTCATGCAAAAGGTCAACCTCTCCGATTCGGCTCAACATTTTTTTCTGGACGTTTCCTGGTGTCCAGATCAAAAAAGGTCAATGTCCGTCCGCCGTACGCCGTTTTTGGTAGTAAAAAATTTTCTAAAAATCTGAAATTTTGGTCAGGGGTCTCTTCCCGGCCTAGGACGGTCCTCAAACCTTGTCAGCCCGATCGGACCAAATTTGGGCGGGGTAGGGATCAACATGTGTTTTTTGAAAAATGGATTTTCGAGATTTCGGGCGATCTAGGCGAGTGGAGTATCATTTTACACTAAATTTTGGACGCTGAATCCACTGAAATGGGTCCCAGAACGATTGGTACCACAAGAAGAAGTTATGGGTCAAATTGGGTATATCCATTCTGAACATGTATTTTCGAGATTTCTGGTACCTGGGCGTGTGGGATATTATTTTCCACTAAATTTTGGATCCTGAATCGGTTGGAATGGGTCTGGGACCCGCCACACCCACTGTTTCCCCCATGATGAAGAAATGAGTCTCCATGCGCCTGGTCCGAGGATTGAATATGTGTTTTCGGGATTTCTGGTACCTGGGCATGTGGGGTATCATTTTCCACAAAATTTTGGATCCTGAATCGATTGGAATGGGTCTGGGTCCTGCCGCACCCACTGTTTTCCCCATTTCCCCCATGTTGAAAATGAGTCTCCATGCGCCTGGTCCGAGGAATAACCAACCCCTGTGTAAGAATTTGCAGCGTTTTTCTTTCTGATCTATGCTCCCCACACGACCCGGACCGCCCTGCGACGGACAACGCTTACGCCGGCCGATCGACGAATGCCCCCATGGATTCGCGTGATGGCCGAAATTGTCAATGTTCCGTGACGGGACCATGTTCTTTAAAATCTTGTCCCACGTCCGGACTGTTGCTTGATGCACAGCTGGCCAGCCTGCCACGGGTGGCGCCCGGGGGGAACCAGGGAATTCTAAGAGTTGTCTGGGTCACTGTCTATTGCTTGGAGCTGTGCAGCCACACAACTGCGCTCCATACGTCTGGCATGAATACTTGGTTGTACAGAACCACCCTGTTTTCAATGGTCATTGAGGATCGCCAGCCAGTGAATTCACACCTTTTTTGTCGTGGTGTTCTATCTGGCCTGCGTCTACGCACTCACCAGGTGTTTTGGCTACTTTGAGCAATGAAGTCGCTGTATTAGGTTTGGGGAACGCAGGAGTTACGTGCCGATTTTACGGTTAGTAAGATCAACATAGACAAGCTCTTTTAACCGCTGATTTAAGCCATTGGCATTCCAGCTCATGGTTTTCAAAGAATAGAGCATCATGGTTTTCAGGGATGGCTAAGTCCTTTTTCGATTTTCCTCAAGGCCTTGTGAGTCGCTGTTCCTTCACTTCTAATTTCGTTTAGTGATAGTGTCGGATGTAAAGCCATACCCGTGTGGAGTTAATGATTTCGTACGACGGTAGGTGAAAAATTGAATCAAAGTTGTATAAATCAAATTACGTTTTGAGAGTTGATGTGTAGAATGTTATGTTACGTTTATAAGCCTTGCTGTGTACCTGCGGTACGCGTGCCCCCATCCGTTTTCCTGCTCGACTCGACGCACGTTTTCGTCACGCCAGTATCGTTGCGCTTGGCTCATTAAAATTTATTCATGTACATAATCATAATTTATGTACATGTATTAATTGTATTTTATGCTCCACATGTTGTCAATGACTTTTTTTAAAAAGAATTACTTGTTGTATCAATCTAGCCATTTGAGGCATATTTTCCTTTGCAACGTGTCCTTGTTTCAATTATAATTCTTTTGTTACAATGTATTTTATGCTTCATCCTTGGTATCCCTATTTGCTCATTCGTAAGTCTTGGACTTACATTGTGTAACTCTCGCTAGGGTCATTAAAACTTTCCGAGAAAACCTGTTGCGTACAGGCCGGCTGTGCACTGTCGCCTCCTATGCCCGATCAAAGTGTGACATTCGTGGACGCATTTCTAAGAATTTAAAGGAAAAGGAAGAAATTGAAAACTGCTTGTGGTGACGGTAAATTAAATTAATCCTATATTTAATTGAGGTGGGACCTACATAGGCCTATACCGGCTGCAGGGAAGAGATGTAAATTAAATTTAACTTAAATTAACAATCGCAATGTGAACGAAGGCAAAATGGGGTAAGATAAATCAGTACTTTGGCGGGCGTCGAGGTTCGAAGATCGGCGATGGTGTGACTCGGTAATGCGGCGCGTCCTTTGAATGGTGGAATGAGCTGATAGCCCGACTGAGGAGATGAGCCGAGGAATATTGATATTCTGCTCACCTCACGTTTGGTACGGGTACCTCCTACGAATTGGGTCTCTTGAGCTGCTCGGACTGTAGATGAGTCCGAGACGAAGGATTGGAATCCACCAGTTCGTAGAATAAAACGAATTATATCGTTTTACTGGGCTGCGCAGCGGCTTGTGTATCTTCCTCTTAGTTGAAACGAACGGAACCGGAACGTTGAGAATATTCAAAAAATCTGCAAATTCTTACACACGGGGTTGGTTATTCCTCGAATGGGGAAAAGTGGTGTGGCGGGTCCAGACCCATTCCAAACGATTCAGGTCCAAATTTATGAATATTTCCACCACACGCCTATGCCACCAGAATCCTACACACACACAAATGGGTAATATATACCCAATTGCCCAAATCTTTCCGGTGGTTTTTTTGTTTTCACTGCCAATCGTTCTGGGACACACAATTGAATTCTCAGCGTCCAAACTTTAGTGGAAACTATACCCCACACCCCATCTAGGTAGCTAAAATCCCCAAAACACAATCCAAAATGAGTAATATATACCCAATTGAACGCATAAACTTCTTCCAGTGGGTGCCGATCGTTCTGGGACCCATTTAATGGATCAGCGGCGTCCAAATTTAGTGGAAACTATACCCCACACCGCCCTAGGTAGCAGAAATCCGAAAACACAATATTCAAAAATGGTAATAAATACCCATTTGACCCTAACTTCGTCTGGGTGGTGGCAATACGGTTCTGGACCCGTTGTAATATTGGATTCAGCGTTCCAAATTAGTGGAAAATACCACCCTACTCGCCTAGATCGCCCAAAATCTCAAAATCCATTTTTCAAAAAACACATTTGACCCGTACCACCACCCCCCCCTCCAAATTTGGTCCTATTGGGCTGAAAAGTTTCGAGGACCCGTCTCGGCTGGGAACAGACCCTACCCAAATTTCAATTTTTAGAAAATTTCTACTACCAAAAAGGGCGCGGACGATGGACGCGTACGGCGTACGGTGGACGGACATCCCCTTTTTTTGATCAGGACATCATGAAACGTTCAAGGAATAACCAACCAAAACGGTAAAGGCAGGGCGTGTCTGAGGTGAAGGGAGGAAGCTCCGGGGTCGATGGACTCCAATAACAACAACTACCTGATCAAACCTAACAAAACCCGAATTAAATTATAACAGATTTTAATTCGAGAGAGGCTTACAAAATGGTGGCAGCGGTTTGGACCCCATGTGTAGGTTCGCCAGACCCCACGTGTTAACTCAGCTAGGGATTCCAAGAACTTGTAGAGGACTCCTAAGGCGACGAACCAAAATTCTTTGGAAGGAGGTTGTTGTTCAGCCCATGGGAACCTATATTAGTTCATTTCCCAGGGTGAACTCTCACATTCATTCAAATCTGGGAAACTCAGTACCAACATAGTTGGTGGAAAGCTTTCCTTTGTGTCCTAGTAGTTGAGACCCTACATGTTCCCTTAATCTTTCCAGTTGTAATATGTGAAATAATGTCTTGCATTAACTCCCTTGTTTTCAATTTAATTGTGTCAATGATATAGGAAATCTTGTAATAGGGCAGTATGTTATCCACCTTGCTGGTCCATTCAAAACCTCCGAAGAAACCCGAATTAAATTATAACAGATTTTAATTCGAGAGAGGCTTACAAGAGGACTATATGGAATACAAGGACAAGTCTGTAGAATCCTAACAGAATATTGCTTTGCACCTTCATCGCTCACTAAAATGAGAATTGTAGGCCAGCCTCTAATAAATCATTGCAACTCTCCCATAAGGCGGTTGAATATCCTATTGTTTCTCTTCGTGGCAATTTCTCTCAGCCATCATTCCTCTCATTCTATCTTTGGAAGCTCGTCCGGTTGAAACTCGATTTCCTCGAGTAGGTGCGATTAGTTACTAGGGTTAGTGCGCCGGAAGTTGAATGATTCAAAGCCTTGCTCCGTTTCACTCTCCCAAGCTCGAAGGCTTTCCTTTCTGATTTAAAACTCTCTCAGCCTGAAACCCAGATGGCCGTCCTTACTTTGATGGATATAGACCCACGTTCCGTGGTCCACAATAAAAAGTCTGTTTTCTGTTAGATCAATTCTCTAGTATAATCAGTCTGCGATACATGATTCACGACAATGTACGTCGTATAGTTGTTGAATGTCAGGGACCTGTTTCCGGCTCAAGTTGGTCCTCGAAATTTGGAGGGGGCAGGGGTCAAGATTTGTTTTTCGGAAAATACATTTTCGGCGATCCAGGCTTGTAGGGTACCATTTTCCACTAAATTTCGGACGCTGAATCCAATGAAATGGGTCCTAGAACGATTGGCGCCCATCGGAAGATATAATGATTCAAAATGGGTACCTACCTACCTATTTTGATAGTTGGTTTTTGAGATATCTGTACCCTTGCGGTATCATTTTCCACTGAATTTTGGACGCTGAAACCAATGAGTCGGGTTTCGGAACGATTGGAGTCCATCGGAAGAGGTTATGGGCCAAAATGGGTATCTTCGACTGTTTTCGTGAAGTCTGGTACCTAGGCGTGTGTGGTACCATTTCCCACTATTTCGAGTTAGGTACTCTATTGCCCTAATAGCTGAAATCATACACCAAACCAAAATGTGAGTTCCAGACTGATGATATTTGTTCGTCATTCACGTTTTGACACGGTCGCGACTGGAAACCGTTGGAGAAAAATAATGAAAGTCAATCGTGAAAAATCAATGAGCCCGATTAGAATTGTTCCGATATTTCTTCGGTTGGAGTATCCACTAACGAGTCTTAAAGACGTCCTCATTATCTTAAACCCTGGTTAAAGACCTAAACTCTAATGATCGCTTCAAAAAACTTGACCTCCCCGCCCCCGTTTTAGTTGAGATTTGGAGAAGATTAGAGTGGGGATTTGTTCGAAGGAAGAAAATCCTCAAAAAGTCTCATATTTCTCAATAAGGTTGTAAGTAGTCGAGGCGCGTTGGGGGAATCAGTTGAAGGGGAATTCCTTCGTGTAAAGGCACCAGAAGCTGCTCGTCTTGGAACGATCGGAATGCTATGAGCCCCCGCTATACCGTGCTCCGCAATCCTCGACTCCTACCCTCGCCAACCCCATGACACAATCACTTCCCTTATCCTCCCCACCCCTTGGCCTTTATGTAAATTGACTCCCATTTGTCTCAGCAACGTTATTGTACCCACCTGCCTACTTATGCTGTCGGAATTCGAATTATGCCTGCAGAAGGTGAAGCGTGCTGAGTCCAGTTCTTCCTTGAAGTCCTGGCAGTAGTTAACTGATGGGTGCACTTGCAATTATTTTTCACTTCACAAATGAGAATGTGAGTTAATAATGAAATTCCAATCAACTCACAGTTGAGTCACAGAATACCACTCATCATCACACGTTTTTCTGCAGCAAGTGAGCTGTTTTGCTTAGAAATAAAAATCCTTCTTCAATTTTTACCTTTTTACTTTGAAGAGTGTAGAATCATAATTCAAAACGTATGTCTGCCGTCCAAATCAAAAAACGCTGCAAATTCTTACACAGGGGTTGGTTATTCGTCAGACCAGGCGCATGAGACTAATTTAAACAACATGGGGGAAATGGGAAAACGGTGGGTGCGGCGGGTCCCAGACCCATTCCAATCGATTCAGGATCCAAAATTTGTGGAAAATGATACCCCACACCCCAGGTACCAGAATCGCATAAACACATTTAAAATGAGTATATATACCCTATTTGACCCATAACTTCTTCCATTTTGCCAATCGTCCTGGGCCCACTTCAATTGAATTCAGGGTCCAAATTTAGTGGAAAATATACCCCCAACGCCTAGGTAGCAGAAATCCCGAAAACACAAGCAAATGGTATAATTACCCAATTTGACCCATTACTTCTTCCGTTGGTGCAATTGTTCTGGGACCCATTTATTGGATTCAGCGTCCAATTTAGTGGAAAATGAACCCCCACTCGCCTAAATTACCCAAAATCTCAAAATCCATTTTTCAAAAAACACATTTTGACCCCCTACCCTCCCAAATTTGGTCGATCGGGCAAAAGTTTCGAGGACCCATCTCGGCTGGGAACATACCCCTGACCCAAATTTCAGATTTTTAGAAAATTTTCTACTACCAAAAACGGCGCAGACAATGGACGGCGGCCCTACCTACAGCGTTTTAGCAAAGGACTCCTTCGCAGGACTGTGGAGCACAAGAAAAGGTGAAGAATAAACTGGAGTGGAGGACACAGGTGGGGTGTTTTCCTATTTAGGTACCCCTACAAAATGCCTGTACGTTCAGTGAAGCCCAGTAATGTGGCGAGTAAGTGCCGCCACCACCCATTAAGCACTAAGTCCCAACAGCTCCACAGCCACCCCCACCCTAAAGCTCATTACATGCCAATGATGGAAGACCGCAAGCACAAGAAGAGGCGCGTTAGTACGGAGCCTAGCAGAGCAAAAGATTGAACTAAAAGACCCCTTGGAAAACCCGGCACCTCCACGAGATCACCCTGGGCTGCCACAGGCAGGCGGACGCCGGAAAAGGGTGGGTGCCTGATATACGGGAAGCCATGGAGCCATAGAGCGGGGCTCCCAGATGATCTAGCGCAAAGAAAAGAAAAAGGGAAAACACGACTGGGATAGACTGTAATGGGCCACATGGCCTCAGGAACAGTCTAGCGCAGGTATATCAGGACGGCGGACGGACATCGACCTTTTTTGATCAGGACATCATGAAACGTCCAGAAAAAAATTTGAGCCAAATCGGAGAGGTTGACTATTATCATGAAAACATAGGTTGATTATTCAAGGAATAACCAACCAAAAGGCTCCACGAAAAATTGATAATTTGTACTCGGTTCTTAGTTCTTGTTCTGACTAATTTCCAGCCTGATCGCTGAAAACAAGGGTATACGAGTTTATGGTTGGTTATTCCTTGAATAGTCGGGCTTTTCAACCGATCGGGCCTAATTTGGAAGAGGGTCGGGCTCAAAATGTGTATTTCGAAAAATGGATTTTCGGCGATGTAGGCGTGTGGGGTATCATTTTCGACTAAATTTGGACCCTGAATTCACAGAAACGGGTTCCAGAACGATTGATTAACACTCAACGAAAGAGGTTATGGGTCAAAATGGGTACCAAATACATACTTCAAAAGATGCTATTCGAGATTTCTAGTTTCAGGCGTGTCATGTATCATTCACTTGTCATATCATCTACTAGATTTTTGACGCTGAATCGATTGAAATGAGTCTCCATTCTCCTGGTCCGTGGTTTGTACTTTTCATTTTCTCAAGACATAACAGGCTCTTTGACTAAGAATGATGGGCTGGTTTGAAGGCTTCGAACGGGATCAGCCGAGCGAAATTAATTTTAGAGCAGTCAATATCGCGCTTTCACGACGCGTCTTTAGGATCGCATTAATATGCGATGAGTGTGGTTGGGTGGCCTCCGTTCCCCTAATAGCTACTATTATCTCACTAAATTCATTCGCCCTCCCGTCACCAGAGCGCCTCCGTCACCACATCAACCTTTTGAGACATTTCGTACGCACCTGTAAATGTGAATTGCGAGTGACACGTAACTTTCGACTTGTAAATGTTATCTGACTTCCTCTAAATGTGTTTCCCTCTCCGCTCGACGGAAAGCAAAATCAGAGTCGAAAACCAACTCACTATTAGAACCGACTGTCCCGAGACCTTAACAACGAAATCGAATCACCTTGAGATTTAATTAATTTCGTGGACATTGTTCCGAGGAGATGTTTCTTCCTGTTCTGGCCTCCTAATGTCTTCTCCATCTGGAGAAGTCTTCCCACTGTTTCAAGGAAAATAACTCCCGGTCTCCAGTCTTTTTTGGTCCTTTTCCCTAGGAATAAATCGAATTTCCTGGCTCTTGGAGCTTCGTCTAATTACTGTGTCCCAGAGACTAACAGGTTTCTTGTCTATCCCTTGCCTTTTGCTCACTTCACTACGCGCTTACTTCCGCCTTGCCGTCTCTGGAAAATCTCCTCTTCCAGTTTTCTTCGGTGTTGAAAACTGGTGAATACCGGCATTTTTGAACCGTCAACGGAGGAAAAACTCATTACGACTCCTAAACTCATTACGATAATCGAGTTACCTTTTTCATTGGGAACTTACCGGGTTACTGGTAGACAGTAGCACCCTCAAGAGAACCAACTTTCCCAGTTTCGAATAATTTAGCCAAGTTGGCCAGTTAGCTTTCTGGTGGTCAACCCTATGTTTTAGTTGTGTTTCAAACGAAAAGTTCTGAATGAGATTTTTTTCCATCGTCCCACCCTAGGTTAGTTTGTCTATGGATCAACTTCCGAAGACTGGCATTATACTGATTACCTACGTACCCCGTATCACTCAGGTACTATACATTACTCCACATATCTGAAACGCCACAAGAAATCCTCTCCCCATACCGCCACTAGTGGTTGGCTCTTCAATAATATACCATCCAGTAACGACCTCACTCGTGGTAGTAGCTACCGACTAATACATGTCTGAAACGTTCCATGGTCATTAGAAGTTGTGACATCCAACTGCATTGACTGAAAGGAATTTACTGAATGGAACAGGTGACACAATTACAAGGGCAACAATTGCAGATGGCAGCAGCATTTATTGACAGTGCAACGACTCAGACCACAGAAACCAAACCCTAACCACCCAATAGCTTCTCAAATACATTCGGGTTCCACAGAGCTCTTTTATTGGGCCAACACTATTCCTGATCTTCCTCAATGGAATTACAATGGTGTTTTCTGGTGCCATTCAATATTTACTTCTCGCTGACGACTTGAAGTTCTTCCTTAGGCTGGCCGTCCACTAGACGCGAATTCGCGCGAAGAGGCGAATTGCAAGTTTTCGCCTCTTCGCGCGTCGAAACCCCGTCCACTGCACGCGAATTCCTGCAATTTCGCCCGTCCTATCGCTGTTTTGGGTCTTAATGTCGCTTTCGGAATTGTGGCAATTAATGCCTTGGACTCTTCATTTCACTGGGTCAGGCCAGGCGCGGATCTAGAAATTTTTCTGAAGGGGGGGGGGGGGTCACAGGTAAATCAAAAGCTAAAAAAAAAAATAATAACCAAACAAACAAAATGAACTAAATTTTCTCACTTTTTCAATCTCTTAAAAAAATCTCTAAAAAAAAAATAACCAAACAACAAAAGACTAATTTTCTCATTTTTCATCTCTTAACAATAAAGTCCATTTTATTCCAATCCAATATTTATTCATAATTCATTGTTTATGTCAAAACTCTACTCCAAAATCTCAAAATTCAAAAAATTTTCAAAATTCTACCTGGTTTGGGGGGGGGGGGGTCCATGACCCTCGTGACCCCCCCTTGAATCAGCGCCTGCGCAGGCCAGTCAGGATATGAGGGAAGAGTGGGCGAAAGATATTTTCGTTCATCGGCATCAGTATGGGAGGTGGTTCACCTGCGGGAGATCTATCTCCGGAAAATTTCTTCAATTAGGTACTTTCAAAAAAAAAACAAAAAAAACATACCTATGTAAATTAATTCTAATTTTTACAATGATGTGGTGCGAAAGACAGATGAGGTACATTGTTTGATGAAGTAGTATGGGGACTACACATGTGGGCTAGGTAAAAGGGTTTGGCAGGTATCGATTTCCATCGCCAGATTCGCCAGTTCGCGCGTTCGGAATCAAACATGTTTGATTCTCTTCGCCTTCGCCAGACTTCGCGCGATCATGGCGCTTGCAGTGGACGGGGTCCTATACGGATGATAATAACGTCCAGTGTTTGTTAAGAGGCGAACTCTTCGCGCGAAATCGCGTACTTCGCCTTGGACTAATATTGTCCAACTGACACAAGGTAAATCAACTGCGGTTGAACTTAGAAAAGTGAGCGGTAATGGTGTTTCCCAATGCTCGTCGCCAAATTTATTCCTTTAAATATTCAGAGGTGGGTTTGGTGAACCAAAAAGCAAAATCGAAAGTTCCTGCCGACTGGTTGGATGTTTTCAAAATTGTAACACAAGCCTAGGTACCAGAAATATCGAAAAATCACTTAAAAAATACTTGTAGGTAGGTATTTGACCCATAATCTCTTCAGACGGGTGCCAATCGTTCCAGGACTAAATGTGTGCTTCAGAAAGTTGGTTTTCGAGATTTTCGGCGATCTAGGCGTGTGGAGTGTCGTTTTCCACTAATTCATAGCCGCTGAATCGATTGGAATGAGTCTCTATGCTTCTGTTCCGAGTAATATCCAAAACAACTGTTTGGGGCGAATCGGAGAGGTTGACTTTCTGCAAGGAAGAATTTTTTGATTATTCAAGGAATACCAACCAAAATCGAAATGAGTCGTTATTATCATGCGATCAGCACGGGATCCTCAGGAACTCTTCGTCCGGGAGAATTTAATTTTGCTCCTCTGCCTTACAAAGCTGATCTCCCGTTTTCTGAAGAAAAATATGCAGGCTTGAGTAACCTGATGAATTTTTGTTGGCCAAAAGTATGGAAGAACTCCTCAAGATAAAATAAAAGTGAACGTGCCTGTTCCCCATGTAATCGTGCCTGGTTTTCCCCAGTTTTTTAGGAGTTGGATCATTTGCGTTGGAAAAAATCAATTTATCTTTTTTTCGGGAATTGGGATTTTTCGCCTATTAATCCAACATTTTTTCAAATTTGTTGTAACAAAATTAACAACATAAATTGGGTTTTTGATAGAAAAATTAGTTTTTCTTGATATGTGAAAAATCTGAGTTACTTACCTGGTTATTCTATTGGGCTCTTCATTTGACTTGGGAGCTACTCCACGTGGTCAATAACTTAGCGCGAAACACACATTTTGTGTTCCATATTTTCCTGCTGTTGTTATCATTACTCACCCTTGCTGGCTCCCATGTTGATGGACCATGTGCTATTCTGCCTGGAATTATTTGAGACGGTTTCTCAATCATACAGGCTGCACTTCCGACTAGATGTCCGACCCAGTAATGCCGCTCCATTTATTGTCAGACTTCCCAGTATACAATATGTAGCAATTCATTCAGACTTAGGTTTTCCCCACATTCGAATACGTAATAGGTATATATACTCTGTGACCTTGAGAGCGATGAGATGGTATGGCTTTAGAAAGTACAGAATGCAGCCATCCTTTGACATGTGTATATCGCGTATATCAGCCGTGTATATGAAAAATATACATTCTAAAAATCTGAACTAAAGAGTATGCAAATAGCGGTATGGTTTTCAAAATTATCAACTTTAACCCTTGGATGGAGGCGCTTGGATACTACAACAAGGTGAGTCAATCATGCTTGCTCTTCCTTATCTTGTCTAGCTGGAGTTTTGATCATTTTTTTAAATAATTTTTTGTCATGTCTGTTGGTTGGTTAATCAACCTATGTTTTCATGCAAAAGGTCAACCTCTCCGATTTGTCCCAAATGAAATTTTTTTGGGCGTTTCAAGGTGTCTAGATCAAAAAAGTCAAATGTCCGTCCGCCGTACGCCGTTTTTGGTAGTAAAAAATTTCCAAAAAATCTGAAATTTTGGTTCAGGGACCCGTTCCCGACTCTAGTTGGTCCTCAAAACTTTTCAACCCGATCGGACCGAATTAGGGCGGGGTAGGGGTCAAAATGTGTTTTTTGAAAAATGGTTTTTCGATATTTTTGGCAATTTAGGCGAGTGGGGTCCAATTTTCCACTAAATTTTGGAATGAAATGGGTCCCAGAACGATTGGCACCCACCGGAAGAAGTTATGGGTGAAAATGGTTATCTATCTCGTATCTACTCATTTTGTATATCTGTTTTCAAGATTTCTGGAAAAGTCGATTGATACTCAGTATCTAGCGCCTCCTGACCAGTAATGGACTATAGCGCCTCCGTCGAAGGGTTAAGAGGCCTAAATACCTTTTCCAAGCATTTTTAGGTGATGTTCGAACAGTATTTTTTGGTGCACGAAGATATTATGATTACTATAAGCTGGAACAAAGAACTGAAATATTCAAGAAGAATCTAAAATAGAAGAATATTAAATCGTATTAACTGTCCAAACTGTTTTCTTCTTTTCCTTTCTTTCTTGTGTCAACCTATTGGCAACTGACAATCACGATTGTAAAAAGTAAATATATTTTGTGAGCCATATATCCAGGGTTTGGAAGAGAGGGCCACCAGCCCCTAACCTCCCCCTGGTGGCTAAATAAATAAATACAATCAATCAATCTCTCTTATCTTTGAGTTGAACAGCCATTAACATCCTCTTGCTGTCTTGAGATCAATCAAAACTGTATATATCATTGTACGGGAAAACACTGCAGTGAGCGCCTAGATAACCTAACTTTTGAATAAACATCACACCCCTTATTTCGACGGAAACAAGAACACAAATGGTAAAAAAAAAAAAAAAAAAATCAGCGCCAGCTGGTCAAAAACAATTGGAGAATCCGTGCTCCGCCTCCGTGAGGTCGTAGAAAAAAGACGTCTACGGAAAGAATAGGAAACTGGTGGAATCTTATGAATATAAGGTGAAATCTTTGCGATTCAAATAGCCTCGTTTGATTAGGGGTTCTCCGTAGAAGCCACTGGCTCACGAGGTGGTTTCGTTGGGAGCCGAGACGGAATGAATTCTTCGTAAGGGTTCGTTCTGTAATGCTTCTCCTTTCCCCAACAAGTGGAAGGTTGAATGATATTCATGGAAAGAGTACAGCTGCGATGTAATCCCTACCTTTGAGGTTCCCATTGACATTCCAACGATTGCGGACGTGATAGTGCTGTTTATTCAAACAGTTGCTTCATTTTGTCTCTTTTTCATACCAATCCTGGTTGTCGTTTTTCTCCAGTCGATAAAAAGCATTTTTATTCCCGTCGAACCTTCATTTGCCTTTTTTGGTTCTGATCGATCTCCCTTTCCGCGCTCGCTTCTTCATTTAATTATATTATTCGAAGTTCTCCGCTTTGAAACAGTCGAATATTAATGGATGCACTAAAAACAGCTTGGTTATACGCTGTACCTTGTT